>QGSO01000163.1:0-155942 GCA_011037825.1 Carya cathayensis | reverse complement strand
TGAAATCAATCAAGAGGGAGATGAGATCGAATGTGTACATATTTCAAACTGCTTTAGGAATTTTATATGATGTGATATGCAAATAAATGGTTATATATATATAATATTATACAAGCAAAAGATGCGAGGACATTTTTTACATGCAAAAAATCATCATGCATGTCATTCTTCCACTTATTATATATTTTAAGAAAAATTTAGTTGTAAATATAATTATATTAATGTGTATATTAATTTAATATAATTGATTAAAAATTAAATTTTATTAAAAATAATATTAATTTAAATTTTAAATATAAAATAATTAATATTAATACGTAAATTAATATTCAACTTTTAAATAACAAAACTCTATATTTTATCATATATTGTCGGCTTAAAGTGCATGTGGAATCATGAATGATTAACAGCTAGCTAATCATACATATATATATATACAAGAAAAAAAGTATTAAAGATCCATGTGATGATGTCGGTCCTTGATTGGCAATGCCTAATGCCATGTGGAAAGCTTGACATCATGGGAGAAATCAATCTGTCAACGATAGTATTAGACACCAATAATGGCAGCTCACGTGGGCCTTACCTCAAACCATTCATCCTTGAAGGAACCTTCGATGAATAACCAACGATATGATATAATAATTGAAAAGAAAAAAAAAATATTATATATAAAAAGCTTCTTTGGTTGGTTGGTAGACTATCGTTGTTCCCCTCTTTCCCCGGCCATTCTTCTTCTTCTTCATCCTTAATCGAATTTCCAACACTTTTGAAGTACAGAGAGAGTTTATATCCAGAAATATGAAAAAAATGGAACTATGAACATAAAGGAAAGCAAATCTTGAAATTAAAGAACTATTCCGCTGATCATTATCTGACAAAACTGGAGCTTTCTCTCCGCTCTCCGAGACTATCAACTCGCTGCTGAACCCATTCGTCGTCGCTCGAAGGTCCGCCAGGCCGAACTCCTTGAATCTCGACACTGCACCATCTTGCTCCATCTCCTCCCCATGACCTTAAACCCAGTAATAAGAAGAAGTGGTAAAAAGAGTGAAAGGAAATGGGAATGTAAAAAAAAAAAAAAGTTGTAAAAGCAAGAGAAGTGCAAAGTTACCTGGATCAGGGTTGGACTGAGGGAGGGGGAGGTTGTTGGCGATTCGGCCATAGAAACATGGGCATCAAGAAACAAAACACTACTCAGAAAACTGCTTAAGGTGAAAAAAGCGAATGAAAATGTAAAAGGATTTCTTTGCTGGTACAGAAAAACAAAGCACTGAACCAGCGAGGATTTATTCTCTCTTTTTTCTCACTGCTTTACTACTCTACCCATGGTTTTATTCTCTCTTTTTTCCTTCCTTCTCTACAAGGATGCCTACTTCTCTGCCCATGGTTTCGTGTCAGAAGATTTCAGTGAAACTACAGCAGAACGAGTCTATAGCCTCCATAATAATCATGAATGGCCATAGAGATCTTATCTGATGATAGCTTGAACAATGGAAAAATTAGTGATATTAAAGGTTGTACAGGATCAGACATAAAAAACCATAGAAACAAAAAGCAATATTACAATATCTATATATATATAATGAATCAGTTCAAGCGCCACACCTTTGGTCATATTTGATCATGTGGAAGTTCTGGTGGTTCTGTGGCAGAAAGATTCTGAGCTTGAATCCGTTTTCCATGAGAGAGAGAGAGAGAGAGAGAGAGAGAGAGGGTGGTATTTGAGAGAGAGAGTGCGTATTGAAATGTGCATTTCATCCCTCCACCCATTTTGATACACATGCACTGGTCTGACACAATTTACACGGACAGTACGCACAACAATTAAAAAAAGAAAGTGGAGAAATGAAATGCACGGAAACGGAATTAGAAAATACTGTAGTAAGCGCATAGGCGCTTATTATAATAGAATAGATATACACACACATTAGGAACTAGCCTGTAAAAGACTGCACCCAAATTCATAAATGCAACAGATCAAAAAATAAAACTGTTCGTATATATATAATTTCACAAAAATACAACAGTAATCTTAGAACATGCATGCACACGTACGATGCGCCAAAAAATCATCTCAAGCTGGTCGGCTTATTGGTGTACTCGGAATCAGTTTGGCAATCTAAAAAATTTTGGCTGTCTTGGGTGGGTTTAAAGTTGAAAAAAAAAAGGGATATGAGAAAAAGAGATGTATAGTTACTTCTCTCTTTGAATCTTCCTGTCCATCGTATTAGGAGGATCACCGAGCATATTGTGAAATGGGAAAGGCCAGATGAGGGATGGTTGCTCTGAGCATCATTAGGGAATCCAAGTGCGGCAGGGGTTGGGGGACTTATAAGAGACCATCATGGAAATATGCATGTGGGTTTCTCTATGCAGATAATTATGCAGAAGTCACGGGGCTGCTACATGATCTGAGGCATGCTAGAGATTTGGGTGTTGATGCAATTGAGATTGAGATGGACTCGGTTTTAGTCATTGACTGGATTAAAAAAAGGAGATGCGGCTTGTGGTATATGGAGGATTACTGGGAGGAGATTATGTGTTATTTGGATGAAATCAGCTGCATAGTTAAACACTGCTACAGAGAATCTAATGCTGGAGCGGATTACATGGCAAAAATGGGTGCTAAAGAAGAAACGGTTATTACGTACTCTGCTACACATTTGCCGTTGCTGATGCGGGGAGCAGTAAGACTGGATCAGAAGCTTGGACTGCCGTATTTGTGGAGAAAGTAAATGTTAGGTTGCTTTGTTTTTAGGGTTATAAATGAACCAGTTTGTTCGATAACCTGTTTGGTACTCGTTCCGTTAAAATCGAATTAAACTCAACTCGTAAAAAAAAGACTCGTTCGTGAAAGCAGATACCCGCTCTATTTGTAAATGACACATACCTGACAAAACTGGCTCGACTCATTTAAGGCTCGTTAAGGCCCGCTCATTTATGCTTAAGTCAACTCGTTAGCTCAACTCGATTAAAAATAATTCATAGATTGATAAATATATACATACATCTATGTATATATACATATATATATGTATTAGCTAATACTATAAACATACAACTTTTATAATTAAATATATAATATGTAATCTAATTACTTATATTTATATAGTGAATATATTTCATAAATATATTTTATAATTTGTATAATAATTAGTCAAAAAAATTAATAATTTCATATACCAGCATATAGGAACCATATATGAAATAAATATATGCTATTATATTAAGTGTATGTATTAATAGTATATGCAGGCATATAATATATTGTTATTTTAGATAAATACCAACTAGTTTGATATTAATTATTTATAAATTTTTAAAAATTTTATAATTTAATATAGGCTCTACTTATTAGTTATATAAATTCAATATTAGATCTTTTATTTATTTAATTTATTAATTATTAAATTTTATTCAAAAAATAAAAAATCCGAGTTTGAGCTCGAACTCAAGTTAAGAGTTTAGTTTATCGAGTCGAGCTCAAACAAAAAATAAAAAAAAAAATTCAAACTCGGACTCGAGCTCAGTAAACCAAAAAGGGGCTCGGCTCAACTCGATTACAATCTTATCTATTTTGGTTCTTGTAAAGCTTTTTTCTGTAAGTAGTTTGTCACACGGGTTTATTTACTTGTTTATATTTCCAGTTTTTTCAAGTTAGATGGGATTGATATTTACCACGGTATTCCTACATTAAAAGTCAGGTTATCAATAAATCTTAGAGGATTTGCTCTCCCTCGACAAAAAGAAAAAAAAAAAATGTATGCATGCTACATAAAATATTATATCTTTTATTTATTTTTTATTTATTTAATTTATTAATTATTAAATCTTATTCAAAAAATAAAAAAATTCGAGCTTATGCTCAAACTCAAATTAAAAGTTTAGCTTATCAAGTTGAGCTTGAACAAAGAATTAAAAAAAAAAAAAAATTCAAATTCGGGCTCGAGTTTAAACTCGAATATTTTGAGTCGAGCCGAGCTCAACAAGTCAAAAAGGGGCTCGGCTCGGCTCGATTACAACCTTATCTATTTTGGTTCTTGTCAAGTTTTTTTCCTGTAAGTAGTTTGTCACACGGGTTTATTTACTTGTTTATATTTCCAGTTTTTTCAAGTTAGATGGGATTGATATTTACCACGGTATTCCAACATTAAAAGTCAGGTTATCAATAAATCTAAGAGGTTTTGTTCTACCTCGACAAAAAGAAAAAGAAAAAAATGTATGCATGCTACATTAAACATGATCTATATGCCAATATTTTCAAAAATATACCCAAAAGTCTGAAGTCTGCATCCCCGACCTAGACTTTGGTTCAAAACTTTGAATTATTAGTGTTGAATTGTCAACATTCATGATCTTTACCAAACCGTGAGTGTGCTGTTAGTGCAAGTCTACTTACGAGATTTAAGGTGGCCCACATGTCATATTTTCGTGTTTTAAATTATTATATTATTAGTATTATTATTCATTTTATTTAAAAATTATTTCTGGGAGTTTAGATTTTTAAATAACTCTTGTAATCACTAAGACAACAAATTATAACGTTGGAAATCATGTTAACGTAAAGGGGTCTCCCCACTTCCTTAATGGTAAGATGATGGGAGAGAATATGCCAAGTGAATATGATTCTTGCCTAGTAGTCTATAAATTGCCTATGATTAGCGATTTCATACGCATACAGTGACTCCGTTCTTTCCGGGCAAATTATTTGGAATTGGTGCTTCTACAAATTAAGCCATGCTTGTCGGTTTCATCAAATATTATTTCATAATGCAAAAACGAATTTTATAAAATAAAATTAATTATAAATTGACATAATTCATATTAGATTATAAAGTACAATTTTCTTATAAAATAATAAATTTGATATATCAAATTAATCAGTATTAATTTAAAAATTCATGCTTATAAGATGTCTTGTAAACTTGGCAGTTCTTTTATTTTATAAACTAAGTAAAAGGAATTGTAACTTTATAAAAAGAGGATTGTTATAACCACAAAATAATTATACAAAATTAATCACATAAATTGACGTAGTTTCATGTGACCCATTAGATATATTTTACAATAAAAATAATTTTATATTCTAACAAATCAAATCAATCCACGTAATTAATTTGTAAGATTATTTTTATATAACTATGACTAAAATACTTATGTATTATAATATAAGTAAAATATATATTGGAAACATGGGCCAGCCTTTTTTGTTTTACTTTTTCATTTTTTCTTTGTTGCATTCATCCATTTTGGTAATTCTCATCTTATCTCCCATCATTAAATATTGCCATTTTATTAAATATTTAAGATTTTAAATTAAATCTTAAATATTGTCATTTCATTAAATACTAATATATATAAACTATTATGTTATATGTTGAACCCTTTTAATAAAATCTTTTACAATACTTAGCACATATCTTTGTTTTCTTAACTTTTGTTCTTTTTTAATGGAAATTGTCATCATTTATTCATAGAAAAAACTTACATTTTTGACCGGATATATTTTGGGATACCCACATATCAAACATGACATCATAAACCAAAATAATGCATTTAGAGCTCCATCAGTGTGCTATTTTCTTTTGTGACTGGTCTAATCTTCACTATTGTTGATACTCTCTACAAACAAATGTCCAAGACACAACACTCTCTGCCTAAACTAAGACTCAATCTTTACAGATAAACATCCAAAAGACGAACTCTTTTTTTATTTTAATTATCAATAATGAAATGAAAAATAAAAGCAGTAAGATATATGTAAAAAAAAATGAATTACAGTTTTGACCAATTTCGATAGACTTCATAATCTTTAACGGCTCGTGAAGGCAACACACTTGTCTATTTTTAGTCACAAATGTCACATTTGAAATGTCTGGTGATGACGAGTTTTGGTGATTTGACACGTGTGTCGAGAAGAACTGTCAAAATGGGTGGAGCGTGAGGACCATACGTAGATGTGGGCAACACGTGAGAGCCACATGCAGTGATTTTCACAAAACCACCACTTTTCTACGAACGATTTTTGACCTGTAAATCTACTTGTGCCACATATGTTTCCCGAGAGTTGCTAGAAAGTTATAAATCTGTATTTTTCAACTTTAAAAAAAAATAAAAATAAAAATAAGTAAGAAAAACCTTGATAGACAATGTGAATAAGTTAGAAAAACCTTGATAGATAAAATGAATGAATGGAGGAAAGAGAGAGAGGAGGAGTAGGAAGCCGATGCCTCATTCCCCTTCAGTGACAATTAGATCAAGAACCCTTTATTTTTTACTAGAGAGAGAGAGTGAGTGGTGTTTGGGGGGGGGGGGGGGAGCCTAGGGTTTTTTTGACGTTTTGATTGCTTCTTCCTTAACCTCTTCCCTTTTGTGTTATAATTAGTATATATTGTGAAAGATTATTGGATTTAATTAGAAGTTAGAAAACCGACTAAATTACTAATTATGACTTTGGTAGGTAGAATTACTTTGACATACTATAGAAACTAGTAGTCATGCGAAAACTTTATTTAAAATATTTTATTGAAATTGAGACTCTTTAAATTAATTAGATTTTATTGGTTGAAAACAGCGTGGAAAAAGGAAAATGTATGAAAACTTTATTTATCAAGCCGGCCCCACCTCTGTTTGTTTGGTTGAAAAACATTCAATGAAAAGTATCATGCGCGGCATGGAAGTAGGAATAGAGAGAAATTTGAGGTGATGTTGGATAAAGCAAAAGGAAAATATGATTGCCCCTTTTATGTTCATAACCTTTGAAATTTCAGTAATATAAAAAATTGGTAGATGGAGACAAACGAAAGCTGTCAAAGTTATCGTTGCTTAATCAAAATTAAAAATTTTATCTCATTTTATTTTAATTTATTATTATTAATTTTTTAAATTTTTATATAAAATATAATAAATAAATAAATTTTTTTAAATTTTAATATAAAATTCATATTAAAAAATTATATTATAATAATATTTTATTTATTACTATTTAAAACATCTTATTTCATTTCATTTATGTAACTAAACGGAAGCTAAAAACTTTTGGACAGAGAAAAAAAAAAGATAAATAAAAAAACCTTTGCGTAGAACTTAAGGTCTTTTTATTTTTTTTGAAAGACGATGGTACGTCTAAGTATTATTGGAGCCTTCACTTTTTATGGAAGATTTTGACGGAGGAATGTCGTTGTTACAACGTTAACCGAAACATAACTTTATTCTCCATCAAGTACAAACAGTTAGACCAAGAAAAAAATAAATCCCCCAATAAAACCCAACCACAAAAATTGGGAATAACATCTATTTTCCACGTATGTAAGGAAGGCCTACCTGATCAGTTTTAGACCCTTCACAAAATGAGGAAGACCCTCGTAATCAATCCATTGTTGGGACACTCCATCTGCACCCTTCTTCACTAAAAAATCCACCACTGCATTCGCTTCTCTACATATATGTCGAATAGAGCAAGAAATTTGAAACAATATTTGCATAATATCCTCCCAAAAATCTTCTAAATACCATATTCCACATCTAGCCTTATTGATCCATTCCACAACTAATCCCATCTCAATTTCCAGCCGACTCACTCCCATCCTTTGACATATCTGTAGACCATGCAACAATGCTTTCATTTTAGCAAAATTATTTATACCGTGCCCAAGAGACTGTGAGAAAGCCATGTGAAGCTCCCCTTTATAATTCCTCAATATTCCACCAACTCCTGTTCTTCATGGATTACCAATGCAGAAGCCATCTCCATTCATTTTATACCAACCTGCTTGAGGTTTACTCCAATGCACTAGCCAAGTCTTCACAGACTTTGGTAAACGAACCTGAATATTCAGATCTTTCAAGATATTTTCATCCACAATGGACAGCTTCTTAGCTTCTCTAAGCTTCATTGCAACATGACCCAACCAGAATTTGATTGATTGCCATGTACCTTCAAGAGATTCAGCCTTCCCTTCCATTCTAGCAGCACATCTCCAATTCCATAGCTTCCACGTAACAATGGATGGCAATACTCCTAGAAGAGACCCCACATGAGAATTCCCTTTTGCTCTTCTAAACCATTGTTCCACTATTTCACGCCAGCTCCCTAACCTCAATCTCATTCCCGATTGGTCAGCACATTTCTTCCAAATGACTCGCGCAAACACTCCTATGGCCAAGACATAGTTAAAATCTTCATACTTTCCATCTACACAACATTCACATTTTGACACAATAGGAATTCCTACTCTTCTCAAACAATTATCTACACTTAAACAATCATTATGTCTTCCACATAGTAATAGATATTTTTTTCGACACTGCTGCATGCCACACCCACTTCGATCAAGGCAATTCCTGAGCTTTAAGTCTAATGCAATCCTATGCCGATTTAGTGTTGAACTTACCATTTTTTTTTTCCATATAAGTAAATCCTCTCCTAATTTTTCCTTCCCAACGCCTCCAAGATTTCCTCCAACTTCCCAACCCCAACTAGCTGAGCAATTTTTTCTTGGTCCCATCCATTCTCTACCAAAACTTCCATAAGTTTCAGATCAGATCTGCCTACCAGACTCATTTGGTCACATAAAGCCCCCGAATCCATTAATTTATCTTTCCAAAATAAGATATTACCTTGCTTAATTTTCCAGGTATGAGTACCCCGACTTGAGTCCCCAAGAGACCAATGCGTAGATTTGATATACTTCGCTCTAAAGAACTGCGCCCAAAGTGATTTCCGTGACATTAGACACCATGCTAGTTTCATATGAAGAGATTTTTGAACCTCTTGAAAATTTCTAATGCCAATGCCACCTTCTTTCGTAGGCCTACAAATCTTGCCCCAAGCCATCCATTTTTTATTTTCTCTTCCTTCAAAAACACCCTAGAAAAATGTACTTAACAACCTATTCAATTTTGAAATGACTGCCTTTGGAACAGTACATCATGCTAGCAAATGCATAGGTAAGCTCATAAGGACATGGCGAAGTAAAAGAATTCGAGCACCTTTAGAAAGAATTTTTTGCATCCATCCTCCAATCTTACTCCTTACTCTGCTAATAAGCTCCTCAAATTAAATCACTAATCTTCAAACTTCCAGACACAATTGAAGCCCCGAGATATTTAATGGGAAAGTTGCCTTGACTGAACCCCGAGTGCCTTAGCAATGCCCTTCTTCGGTGAGATGGAATAATTTTAGAGAAAAATATGCACGATTTTTCCTTGCTAACAACCTGGCCTGTCCACTTCTCATACGTATTAAGAACTTCCATAATCCTCCTTATGGACGAACTGCTTCCATTAGAAATTATTAAAATATCATCAGCATATAGTAAATGAGAAATGTAAGGAGTACCTCTTGCTTGTAAAAAAGCACCAATCTGACCCCGATCAAACTCCCTCTTCATCAGTCTTGTCAGAATTTCTTCCAAGATAATGAAAAGATATGGAGATAAAGGATCTCTCTGCCTCAACCCTCTTCCACTTTTAAAGAAGCCTTTTGACGTTCCATCCACTTTTAAAGAAGCCTTTTGACGTTCCATTCATTCATAACCACCAAGAACCATGGGGTTGTTACACACTGTCTAATCAATTGACAAACAGCAGAAGAAAAACCAAAGGAGCTTAACACATGAACAGGGAAATCCCACTCCACTCTATTATAGGCCTTGGCTATATCAATTTTAAGCATCACATTCTCTCCCCTACAAAGCTTATTTATACTGTGGATCATTTCTTAAGTAAGACTCATGTTCTCCAAAATGCTTCTCCCAGGAGTAAGGCCTTGGAGTTAAGTAAACGTGCATTAATTCTAGCCGATAAAAATGTGTTACAAAGATAAAATTCTGTGGACAATAATATATATCATATATTAATCCACTCCTACTACTAGATTTTATATTCAGACCCACCATAAAAATTTTGCTTCTTTAATGTAATTACACGCCATGCATGCAAGGCGGATAGAGATGGAAATTTAGAAGCTAGAAAGGGAAATGATGGTGTCCGATCTATTTCGCGTATAAAAGTGGGATGGATCACTAAGCCTACAATTAAGATATGATAGGCTATCATTATTCTTAAGATATATGGCATGCTCATGACTACACCCTGCATCATCTCCAAGACTCCAAGGACAGAGTAATGGCAGGATTATTGGCAAGGATTTTGTATGAAAAACTGTGAGGATGATAAGTAGTTTGACACTTGACAATGGCAACTTCTACATCAGCTATTACATAATCTTGTTCTTAAAATAAAATGAAGGAAAAACATCGCTAATACCCCCTTAATTATGCTTCGTGTCCTTTGTCTTTTAAGACCTAGAATATTCTAATTTTGCACATCTAAAGATTGACCCTTTGGAAATCAAAATATTCTACAAACTTGTCTCTCAATTTTTCATCCTAAGTGTATACAAAATCATAATTTATACCTATACCCTTCCAAAGGAACAAAAATATATAGATAAAATGAAAAGCAATGGCTATTGCTCATTGCCGAAGAGGGTAGAAGGCGAACTACTCCATGCCCAACTTTTTCATAAATTATTATTTCATATGTTCAAGTAAAAAGTATTTGCTTCGTTTGTGTCGATGGCTTGGGTTTGAGGTCCGTCCTTTGTGGTCTTGGGCTCGAAACAGGCGGCCTGCCTTAGTACAGGTACAGTTACAAAGTTAATCCTGTTTTGAACTGTTAAAAACATTTTTTTTTTTTAAAATCCACTTTCCAAGGTAAGGAAATACCGATCCCGGAATACTGCTTCAACTATCAAGTAAGAACACCAAAAAAGACCATGCCAGGGATAAAGCACGCTGGTTGTATTAGACTTTGGACTCAGATTAATATAGTAGTTTACAAAAGAAATAAATAAATAAAAACCAGTAGTCCTATACAGATACCCAGTTCATCTTTTGTTACAGGAATTTCATCTGAGCCTCAAACAAGCAACTGCACATGATCGAAACTTCTTTATCGCTTGAAACCAGCAACAGGTAATGACACCAACTTCCATCTGGTATGGTTAGAATAAATAGGTTATGATCCATAAGACAAGTAATGTGTATCCAAGAAAACCAGATTATTGGCGCCTCTGTTCATTTTCTGATGAAAGAAACTCCCTTCTGGATGCTTGCTGACAACTCCTTCTTTGCCTTCTCCAAGCCAGCGCTGTTTATAATTAGAGCCCTTTTTAAAACTTATTATATAGATTGAACAAAGGAATTAAATTAAAGACTTCTGATAACTAACAATACAGACCTCTCGTACTCATTCAGAGGGCCAAGAGGATATATTTCCTCAACTCCGGTACGGCCAAGCCTTACCTTGGATGCAAAGAAAGGAAGCTCCGTCACCTAAAACAGCAATGCATCAGTTCACTGAAACTGCAAGAAATTAAAAGTAAAAGAAGAAAAAGAGGAATTCGCTCAAGGGAATGGCACTCCATAAACATACCGGAGAAGCCACAAAGGCACATTCGATGACACCCAAATCTCCTCTCAAGCCCCTAAGGCATGCATCTGCAAATTTTACAGCAGCATACGCCTGCATTTTTTTATTTTGTTTAACTTTATTCATAGTTTAAGCAAGTTCAATCGTAAAATTAGCATGGAATTATTTTGGAAATTATTTTTAAAGATAAAATAACTAACCATTGATAGTGTTGCAGAACCAGTTCCAGCTTTTGCCTGCACAAAATGTTAGCAATCATGAGTGAAATAACAAATCACTCTAAACATAATGGCAATAGGACGGGACCACAAAAGAGTTCTGCATGTGGTACCAATCAGAACTCGTGCAAAAATCACAATGAAAATAAATTTTTTCCATTAAAAATAAATAAAAAATAAAAAGGTCGTAATGTCATTAATCTGGCTGCAAATACTCGACAATATGAAGCAAAATCATCTAGAAGACGAGACTATTGAATCAACCAACTGGTTAAAGATTATTCATTATTGTAGGAAGAAAAATCTATAATCTCATGCAGACATGGGGGGTTTACCGTCTCTCTGGATGCTGAAGATTAGTTTGCTACATACATAGAAACCATGCCTATGCAAAAATACTAGTGCACTGGATCAGATACACTGGAGAAACCCATGTTTACAGAATCCCATTGAGGCCATTTTGTTTACTATGGGTTTTTATTTTATTTACTATGACATTGTGGAAACTCACCAAGTAGAGCCATTTGCACCTATGCCTGAGAAGTAACCCCGGATATACAGCCTTGCTTGCCAGAACCATATATTAGGTACCTAAGGGAGCGCTTAGTGGGGAATTGAACCCAGCATGTCCAAGTTAATATCTCTTCCAAACTTACCTTGACCACTAGGCTGCACACTGTCAGATTTGCCATGACCAATGTGACTCTTATCCACTAGAGTTCATCCTTACCCTAGATTATATAATGCTTATAGTTTTTGCAGCAATAGTATGTCGCTAAATCTAGCTTTCAGGCCATATATCCAAAAAGAACTTTCTCTTATATAAACCACTCTTCCAATACTTATTTCTGCAATGGCCATTCAAGCCTCTTGTGAGTAAGGTTTTAAAAGTCTTGTGCAGGTGGCTTCTTCTGGCTTTATATATTCATCTCAATCCAGAATTCCAAATCCATTCCAAACAAGAGCTAGCCAGTGTATGACATTCCAAACAAAAGCTACACTCTGATGCTGCAGTATCTGTATAGACCCCAATTTACAACTTGTAGCCAATTTCTGATACAGAACCCAAGTCTGAAGAAAGAGAAAGCTTACTCTTCTAAGTAAAACAAAATATTAGCCGCTTCCTCTCTGCATCAGAAAGCCATAAGAAACTCCAACTTTCATATGGAACAATTTTTTTTTTTTTTGTTAGCTGTTCTGACTTATAATTTCAGCAATACACAACCTAGCAGCCATTCTGGATTCCTTCTGAGTCAGGAAAGTGTCTGCTGTACTTGTAGCTTTACTTATTTTTATTGTAAGTAATGATTTGTACAGCCCCAAATAAACAAGCCCAGTGTAGTTCCTTTGTAAAAAAGTGTACCCCACCATGAAAAAGTGTAAAAAAACATTTTTTAATGGGACCCACTTTTTTATAAAGGGCCTGTGGGGGACTTGCCTATTTGGGACATGTACCTAGCATTACTCTTTTATTATTTGACTTTTTTATATGTAAATTTAATATTTTTATTAATGGAAAAGCTAAATGGAATCTTTTCCCATCAAGTGTTGTAATTGTTAACCCTCTATTTATTTCCTTACAGTTTCTAATTTAGGTAGTTATCGCTCGTATG
Source organism: Carya cathayensis (assembly GCA_011037825.1). NCBI lineage: Eukaryota > Viridiplantae > Streptophyta > Magnoliopsida > Fagales > Juglandaceae > Carya > Carya cathayensis. Next base: position 142,672 of record QGSO01000163.1, on the reverse strand, counting down.
AATGCAAAATGGTTTACTTCAAAAGCAAACATATGTTTATTTATACCAACAAAATCAAGGTCTCTGAGACCAAGATCCATGTCTATTGATATTCATTAGATCAAGGTTAACGGATACAAGCCAATCATGCCATTGAAATAATAACTAGGTAAGCAGATCCATGTCTGTTATGAGTTTATATGGTCTTTATCATTTGATCTCCTATAAGACTACAAAATCATCTCTGAAGCATGTATCGGACATACAGGAAGAAACAATTACATGCATGTGTTCACAATCACAGCTAGATGTTATCATGCAAGTCCACATAAGTAGTAATTAGGAAAGAAAACAGAAAGGACAGGAAAATATGTGTATTTCTATACCTCAACAACTTCTGTTCCACCATTTTGAATGCGATCTGTCAGAGAGTCGATCTCTTTTGGGGTGAAAGAGCTGGGAGGCTTAACCTGTATATAATGTAAATAACAATCAATTAAGATAATAAAAAAGAAGGACCTGCACTGGAGCAAAGTACTAGAAGCATCTAAATGCAAACATTTTGCTATTACTCTTGAACCTGAGATAGAAGAGGTAAAATTGTAACTCCGGAGTGACCCCCAACAACTGGAACATCAACTTCTCTAGGATCAAGACCTAGAACTTCTGCCTGCAGTGGATCCAAAAGAACATAAAAGTAAGTTTTATGTTAGGTTCAGAAACATATTGCGATAGTTGCCTTAGCCACCAGGTATGGGGATGAAAAGGGGTGTCATACAATTCATGATTTAATTCTTTTTTTTAATAGAACATAGATACACAGTGACTGAGATAGAAAGTCACAAATATCATTGAAGGTCATGCTTTCAAGTTATGGAGTGTCCTCAGTGGGTTCCAACAAGGGTTTTCATGCAATTATTGATTTAGTTATTTTTTTAAATGGAATATAGCCATGATTTGGATGACTTAGTCACAAATATCACAGAAGGTCGTCTTCCGAGTATAAATCAACCAGATTATATCTTTTGCAATTGAGAACATTGCCATGTAATGACAAAGTACCCATTTTGGGTACACACATAGACACAATTACTCTCTTAAACACTGACCAAAAAAATGAAGTGAAAGAAGTTCCACCCTATAGTAAACTCAAACAGTGCCTTAAATCCCAGCAAAAGGATCTTGCAACTTATTCGTATGTGATGAGGAAATATAACATGAATCGTCAATGTAAAGAATTCAAAATAAAAGGAGGAACAGGGGATACTTTCAGTTTTCAGAGAGCTCAGCTATACATTAGCATGAAATGGTAAACAACACGACTTCACATACGGAACATGAAGAAGCATATAGAAATAGGGACATTATCTGTGCATACCACAAAAGTATTAGCTCTAACAACGTCAAGCATTGTGACACCCAAGAGTCGCTTTGGGTCAAAAGTGCCTGCTTGCTTGAAAACTTCTGCCGCAATTGGTACTGTAGAGTTAACGGGATTACTGATCAAGTTGACAATAGCATTTGGGCAGCATCTAGCAATTCCTTCACAAATTGTCTTAACGATTCCAGCATTGATTTTGAACAGATCATCCCTTGTCATTCCTGGTTTGCGGGGCACTCCGGCAGGGATGATAACTAGGTCCATGCCAGAAAGGGCATTGTCCAGCTGCTGTGGCCCCAAAAACCCACGCACCTATATAATTAAAGAAAACAGTCAATTCCGAGAGCCATACATAAATTTTTGCCTTCTAAAGTTGGAGAGCTTCAAATAAAAGCTATGCTGAGGTGAACAACTATTCTATTGAATCAATTTCAGTTAATCGTTGTCAACAGTTTCGCAATTTTGTATTTTTGGTCTCCTATGAAATCAATTACACCGACACCATATAAACGATCCAATATGTACACTAGAACTAGCTAGACAAAAATCTTCATATACCAATTTCAAAATTACCCTGTATGTTCAAGCACTGAAATGCAAAGAAGAGAGAAAAATTAACTCTACCACAGCACCAGTGTCCATGTGACTGATATCAGCCGCAACACCAGGAGTGTTGACAACATCATAGAGATGAAGAACAGAAACCAATGGATTAATCTTCATCAACAGTGCTAGAGGCTGCCCAATGCCCCCCGCAGCACCCAAAATGGCCACCTTGAATCCATGTTTCCCACCTTTCCCCCGGCAATTCGCTGCTCTCAAGCCCGAAGTCTCCCCCATCTTTAAGTCCACAAGTTCACATACGTTTCCAACATCACCAAAATCATTATTAGAAACCAGAAAGCGTAAACTTGTATGGAAGAATTCGCTGTGCTTGGTAAAATTAAAAGGAACAAAAAATAAAAAATAAAAAACAAGGAAAACTTGAGAAAAAGAAAGGTAAACCTGGAAACTAGGAGGATGGAGATGTGCAGAGATTCTTGCGACGCGTTGGTTAACATCTGAAGTGGGCTGCATCTTCTTGTCTAGTTATCCAAGTTATCGAAGCGAAAAGACTGTGTCGGGGAGGTGGGTGTAGAAGGTCGGAAAGAAATTTGCTACGGTGATCCTCTTCATGCAAAATGTATAATATATGGAAGAAAATAAAGTAAATGACGTAAACGTTATTCTGAGAAGTTGGGAAGCCTGGAAAGCTAATCTTATCCTAGCTCCGCAAATTTGTATCCACCAAAGAAAATTAAATTACAAGAGACAAAATGGACTAATAATAAATAATAAAATAATTATTCTGGTCTAGGACACGAAGATGATCGGATTACAAAACAAATCCACAGAAACTCAAGATTACATTTAGAGCCCATTTGGGTGATATAAAGCCCAGAATTGTGAAATTTAAGATCATTGGGGCTGACTCTAAATTATAAAGTGGGCCAGCTAGCCTAGGTTGTGCGGGGTAAGAGGACAACATATGTTTTTCATGTTGTGACATTTTATCCTTGGGATGGACGAACTAGGCAACGCGTTTTTCTTCCTTTGGATTTCTGTTGGGTTTTTACGTGAGGATGAGACGAGGTAAATTTAAATAAAATTTAATATTATAATATTTTATTTAATATTATTATTATTTAAGAATTTAATAAAATTAAATTGTTTATTATATTTTATATTATAATTTGTAAAAATTATAATTATAAGATGAGATAGATTAAAAGCTCGTTTCAACCCAAACCGAGCAAGTAAGATTCTTAAATTTACCAGAAACCATCAAGTCTAACCGTTGGATCTATGATGTGAAACTAATCTCTTTATATACCAAAAGCATATATTTTAGAAGCATATTTTCTATAACTATAGTTTCATACTTTCAAACTCACGTACGCCTTCTCTCTCTAGAATTTAAACCTCTCCCTTCTCTCTAAACACCCAACATAGTTCTCGACTAGAGGGGGTGGGAGCTTTGGCTCCCTTCCCCCTCCCTCCATCTCCCCACATCCCTCCCTTTCCCCCTTCCTCTGGTTTGCATTTTTTGTATTTTTTTTTTGGTTTTTTTGTTTTTCAGGCCAAATAAGGGAGAATGGTAGATTTGGGAGAATTCGGCAACCATCAACCTACACGCGCCCCTCCATGGCGTTGCCTAGCTACCGATCTTCAAGATAACCGAATACGGCGCCAAACAGAGCGGCGAATAGCCCGCACACGCAGGTTGAAAGTTCTCGGAGTTCTAGCGCGTGGCTCTCACGCGCCATCGGGAAGCCCTCTACCGACGCCACGAGTAGCGTTTCTGTGGCCTGTGAGTCGGGGACTTCCAAGATTGGTCGTCACTTCCCTTCTAGCGTGGCGCGTGTTCTGCAAGCGCTAAAGTACCTACTGGTTACACTGGTTTTCCGTGTACAGTGTTTCCATTGTAGTTTATTTTGTATCTTGTCTTTTCTTTTCAAAAAATTAAAAAAAAAATAGTACATTCGGACTTTAGTCCAAATGGAGTGGTCCCCCCCTCCGCTTGGTAATACTTATGGTGGGGTTAGTGTTCCATATCTCGCTTAGTCAGGTATGGGGATTTGGTAACTCTATCATAGATAGAATTGTGCTATCTCTTAGACTTAGGTCTTTAGAGGTTAGCCGTCTGGACTAGACCATGTCAATTATAATAGTGTGTTGAGAAGCTATTAACGTTTGTAATTGATTTGTTGTTTAAATTTAAAGTTGTACGTCCTCTTTAATGAATAGAATGTGATCTTTTATTCAAAAAAAAAACTCACCTACAATTACTTTTGATCTTTACTCATTCGAAGCTCACGTTGGAATATATAGGACGTACCATGTGATCTCAAACAGATCAATAAATGGGCAATGTTGCAAATTGGGGATGGGTACTGTGCATGTTTATAAAGTTCCACACACATTAAACAAGGATTCCCTCATGTTTTCGGTTTCTCAGAGTACTTCGGTTGAATGCATGCGTATCTATGATATAGAGAAAGAACTGCCGCTAACAACTCTTCAACTTTAATATAGCTATATATATATATATATTTATATATATCTATACATATTTATATATTATTAGGGAAATTCCCCTCCATTTTAGTTCAAGTAATTAAACAAAAAATGATAAGTTAATTCACTACAAAATAGTTGTTGATTTGTTGCGATCCAATTTGACGCAAAAACTTGGTTTTTCTGCCGCAATGAAATATTGATTATTTGTTGTGAATTTTTCTTTGTAGCTGAAAAATAACATGCCACTAATGACACGAAGTGTTGTAGTTACTAAGAAAAAAGTGTAATGTCCCGATCCCTAAGTCTAGAGAGTTAGTTCTTACCACCTAGAACCATGTCTCCGAATACAATTATAATTCCCAAAGGCTGCAAAATAACCATAAATTCATCTATTTGGCTAACTACATAAATGTCGCTACCTGGTTCTTAATACAATATTTCACCAAAGTAAATAAACTATTTCACAATTCCCAACAAACTCAACATAATGCAATAACAATTTACATAGGTCTCCATAAATCACATAAACATAATAAAGTCCAATCTATTCTGTTGAACCCAAGGTTTCAAGTTTTATGTAATTAAAAATCTACACATGAATTTTGATGATAACAAATGAATTCAAAGAATAAAGGAGTATCAAGCTCAAGTTGTCCACACAATAGAGTCAAGCACATCAAGGAACCAAGCATAAGCAAGAAGGGAGCAAGTTCACATTAAAGTCATAGAGTAATGTTGTAAATCTCTTAAAAATTCGAAATTAGGATTAAGGCTCAAAATTAATATTTTATCATAAAGCATTAAAATACATTTTCCACATGTGCATGAATATTTTGAAAATAAAATTTGAAAATTTTGAAAGATGATTGATTGTCATCTTTTACATGTGCATAACATGATTAAAGGTTTAAATTTTGAAAATATTAAAGATGATTGATTGTCATCTTTAATATTTTCATGTTTTATTTGAATATTTTCAAAAGTGATTGATACTTTTCTTGACTTATACAAAAGGAAGATGTCTTTGTTTGAAAATTTTAAAAAGTAAAGTGTGCTCCTTTTGTCATATGCAAAAAATAAAAGATTAAATTTGAAATTTTTGAAAAGTAAAGTGTGCTCCTTTTGTCACATGCAAAAAGTAAAAAGATTAGGTTTGAAATTTTTGAAAAGTGAATGATGATGTCTTTGACATGTGAATCTTTTAAATTTGAATATGAAGTCTCATATGCCTATAAATAGATCATTTGAGAGCTTCACATTTACAACACCAAGAGCATACAATATTCATTCAAAGCTTTCATTCTCTCTTCTCTAAGCATTGAGCCTTAACCCTTGTTCATTTTGAGAGATATAGTTTGTGCTGTATTGTTCTTATTTCACTCATTGAGGAGTGTTTTCTGATATCCTACCCACTATCAATTCTTGTATCAGTAAAAGGGTGTGTACAACCCTTGTGCGTGTAGAAAGTGTTCTACACAGGGAATCGTTGAATCACCACGTGTAAGGTGATTGCAAGTGTAGAGGGTGTTCTACACGGATCCTTTGTAGCGGTGTTGTTCAAAGGTGTAATAGGTTTCTATCTCCACCTGAAGGAGATTGAATAGTGAATTCGGGGATCCTCAAGGGGTAGCTTGAGGCGAGGACGTAGGCAGTGGGGCCGAACCTCGTTAACATACTGAGTTTGCTTCTCTCTTACCCTTACTCTTTATATTTATTGTTGTTTCATATTTTGTTTATATTTTATATTGTATATTTGATTTATAATTGTTATTTTTTTTAAAAACAACTCAATTCACCCCCCCTCTTGTGTTAGTCATCTGGGCAACAATTGGTATCAGAGCTAAAGCTCTATTATAAGATTAACTATCTTTTGAGTTAAGATCTTATGGCTAACATTGCAGCTTCATTTGGTGAAGGTCAATCTAGCAGTCGGCCTCCACTCTTTTGTGGAGACAATTACTCATTCTGGAAAGTTAGAATGAGAATATTCCTTCAGGCTCAAGGTCGAGAAATCTGGAAATGCATTGTAAATGGACCTTATATTCCAACAAAAGTGGTTGATGGAGTAAAGGTCAAAAAGGAAGAAGAAGAGTTTAATCGTGAAGACGATAGACTTTATACTTTGAATTTAACTGCTATGAATTTATTATATAATGCTCTCAATGGTAATGAGTTTAATAGAGTAATGACTTGTGCTACGGCAAAAGAAATTTGGGATAACTTGGAAGTTACTTATGAAGGAACTTCTCAAGTTAAGGAATCAAAAATTTATATTCTTACTCATGAATATGAAATGTTTAAGATGAATGATGATGAATCTATTTCTAGTATGCACACTCGTTTTACTAACATCATAAACAGCTTGACAGCTCTTGGCAAAGTTTATTCCAAAGTGGAAATGGTAAGAAAAATTCTCAACTCTCTACCAAAACGTTGGGAATCAAAAGTGACAGCGATTCTTGAAGCTAGAGACCTCAAGAAGCTCGAAGTGAATGAACTCATCGGGTCACTTATCACCCATGAGTACACATTGAAAAGAGGAGAAGAAGAAGGAAAGCCAAAGAAGAGCTTGGCACTTAAAGCTGTTCCTCATGAAAGTGAAAGTGATGAAGATGAGGAAAATGACGATAAAGATGAAGAAGTTGCGATGATAACAAGAAGAATTCAGAGATTCTTAAAGAAAAATAAAACTCCTCCGAGGAAATCATTCAAAAAGTTTTCCAAGAAAGATTCAGGTAAAAATGATACTTTAATTTGTTATAAATGCAATAAGCCTGGTCATATCAAGCCAGATTGTCCCCTGCTAAAGAAAGATCGAAACAAAGGCAAGAAAGCAATGAAAGCTACATGGGATGATGATTCAAGTAGCTCAGATAGTGAAGCAAGCAATGAAGAATCAGCAAATCTCTGTCTTATGGCTAAAGATGATATTGAGGTAACAAATTTTGATAATATTGAAAATCCTTCATATGAAGAATTGCAAAATGTTTTAGAAGAGGTATATGAAGAATTTGAAAAATTGGGTATCAAATATACTGCTTTGAAAAAGAAAAATTCTTCTTTAACAAACGAAATTGATATTTTAAGAAAAGAAAATATTGTTTTGAAAGACGAAAATCTTGAGTTGAAGAAAAAGAAAACTGATTTAGAAAATATTGTTGAAAACTTTACGAATGGAAAAAGAAATTTTGAAAAACTTCTTGGTAGTCAAAGATGTGTTTTTGACAAGGCAGGCTTGGGATATATGCCAAAACAAAAGTTCAAACCTTATAAAAACTTCTTTGATAATCCTTCTACATCAAAGTCTAATATTCAAAATTCTTTTCATAATAAGTTTGTCAAAAAAGGATACTATTATAATCATTCAAGATTTTCATATATGTCACATGCTATTTGTAATTTTTGTAATAGAAATGGTCATAATTATCATACTTGTCCTATTAGAAGAAAACATACAATGACTATTAGGGCCATATGGGTACCTAAAAATCTTGTTTCTTCTAATACTAATAAATAAAGGACCCAAAGAACTTGGGTACCAAGAAAAATCATTTTAATTGTTTTTATAGGTATGCATGAAGTCCTCTACAAGCAAAAACAAATGGTTTTTAGATAGTGGATGTTCAAGACACATGACGGGAGACAAGACTAAGTTCTTTGATCTTAGATCTAAAGAAGAAGGACACGTGACATTTGGAGACAACTCGAAAGGGAAGATCGTGGGAATAGGTAAAATTGGTAATAAATCTTCTCTCATAATTGAAGATGTTCTACTTGTTGAAGGTCTAAAACATAATCTTTTGAGTATAAGTCAATTATGTGATAAAGGATTTACAGTTACTTTCAAAATGGATAAGTGCATTATTTTGAATGATCATGATTATAACATTTGTTTTACTGCCTTTAGAAGTAATAATGTTTATACAATCGATTTTGAAGAAATTACCTCACAAGATGCTATTTGTTTTTCAGTACAAAATGAAACTAATTGGTTATGGCATAGAAGACTAGGTCATGCCAACATGGAACTTATTTCCAAACTTTCAAAAAATGATCTTGTGAGAGGTTTACCAAAGGCAAATTTTCTTAAAGACAAAATTTGTGATGCATGCCAATTTGGTAAACAAACAAAAACTTCTTTTAAAACCAAGAAATATATTTCCACTACTAGACCACTGCAACTGATACACATGGATCTTTTTGGACCAAATAGAGTTGCAAGTCTAGGAGGAAAATATTATGCTTTTGTTATTGTTGATGATTTCTCTAGATATACTTGGGTCATCTTTCTTGCTCATAAAGATGAGGCACATAATGCTTTTACCAAGTTATGCAAGAGAATTCAAAATGAAAAGGGCTATACTATTTCAAGTATCCGAAGTGATAGGGGAAAAGAGTTTGTTAATAAAAATATTGAAACATTTTGTGATGAAAATGGTTTTGTGCATAATTTTTCTGCTCCTCGAACTCCTCAACAAAATGGGGTAGTAGAGAGGAAAAATAGATCTCTTCAAGAGATGGCAAGAACAATGCTTAATGAGAACAACTTGCCTAGTTATTTTTGGGCCGAAGCGGTAAGTACTGCATGTTATGTTATAAATAGAGTTATGTTAAGGTCTAAATTAGATAAAACCCCCTATGAGCTTTGGAATGAGAAAAAGCCCAACATTGGTTACTTTCATGTATTTGGATGCAAATGTTTTATTTTGAATGACAGGGATAATTTAGGCAAATTTGATGCAAAATCGGATGAAGGTATTTTTCTCGGGTATTCTACAAATAGTAAAGCTTATAGAGTATTCAATAAAAAGACTTTAACTGTACAAGAATCTATGCATGTAGTATTTGATGAATCTAATTCTCTACTCTCCAAGAAATCCATTGATGAAGAAACAGGAGGTATAAATAATACAGAAAGTCTCAATCTCAACAAAGAGAACACAATAGAGGAAGTCCAACATGGAGACATCAGGAAAGATCATCAAAATTTAATACGAGATGCAACCAAACAGTGGAAATTTGTGAAAGATCATCCAGTGGAACAAATTCTGGGAGAACCTTCACAAGGTGTAAGCACTCGATCATCTCTTAGAAATATTTGCAATCATACTGCTTTTTTATCTCAGATTGAACCTAAAAATATTGATGAAGCACTTCTTGATGAATCTTGGATTCTAGCTATGCAAGAAGAGCTTAATCAATTTGAAAGAAATGATGTTTGGACACTTGTTCCTAAACCCAAAAATCATACTATTATTGGAACAAAATGGGTTTTTAGAAACAAGAAAGATGAGTCCGGAGTCATTACTAGAAATAAGGCTCGACTTGTAGCCCAAGGTTACAATCAAGAAGAAGGAATTGATTATGATGAGACATATGCACCAGTCGCAAGATTAGAAGCTATTCGAATGCTACTTGCATATGCTTGTTATAAAGATTTCAAACTTTTTCAAATGGATGTTAAAAGTGCTTTCTTAAATGGTTTTATAAATGAAGAGGTATATGTTGAGCAACCTCCAGGTTTTGAAAATCATATTTCTCCAAATCATGTTTTCAAACTCACAAAAGCACTATATGGACTCAAACAAGCTCCTAGAGCGTGGTACGAGAGACTCAGTGGTTTCTTGATTAAAAAAGGTTTCTCAAGAGGAAAAATCGACACAACTCTTTTCATTAAATACGAAAATGATGATATTCTTTTGGTTCAGATTTATGTTGATGATATAATATTCGGTGCTACTAATGAAAATATGTGTCAAGTTTTTGCTAAGACTATGCAGGATGAATTTGAAATGAGCATGATGGGAGAACTTACATTCTTTCTCGGATTGCAAATTAAGCAAGTAAAAAGTGGGACATTCATCAATCAATCAAAATATATTAAGGAATTGCTGAAGAAGTTTGGGATGGAAGGTGCTAAGGAAACTGGAACACCAATGAGCCCATCTACTAAACTTGATAAAGATGAATCCGGTAAGACAGTTGACTCGAAAGTATATCGAGGTATGATTGGTAGCTTATTATATTTGACAGCCAGTAGACCAGATATTATGTTCAGTGTGTGTTTATGTGCACGTTTTCAATCATCTCCAAAAGAATCTCATTTAATTGCAGTTAAGCGCATTCTTAGATATCTTAGTGGTACAATTAACCTAGGGTTATGGTACCCTAAACACACATCTTTCGATCTAATCAGCTACACAGATGCAGATTATGCTGGTTGTAAAATAGATCGAAAAAGCACTAGTGGAGCATGTCACTTCTTAGGTCATGCATTAGTTTCCTGGTTTAGTAAAAAACAAAATTCTGTTGCACTATCTACTGCTGAGGCAGAATATGTTGCTGCGGGTAGTTGTTGTGCTCAAGTTCTTTACATGAAGCAACAACTTGAAGATTTTAAACTCATGTATAATCACATTCCAATCAAATGTGATAATACAAGTGCTATAAATCTTTCAAAAAACCCAATACAACATTCTAGAACTAAGCATATTGAAATAAGATATCATTTTCTTCGAGATCATGTGCAGAAAGGCGATATAGTACTAGAGTTCACAAACACACACGATCAGTTAGCAGATATATTCACAAAACCTTTACCAGAAGATAGATTATCTATGATTAGAAGAGAAATAGGTATGATGCATATTATGAATATCTCTTAAAAGACAGATCAAAGTTCATAAAAATAGATAGATTTTTCTTAAATACTTTTACATAAACTTGAGGTTCTTAGCCTCATGTTTGAGACGCTCATTCTCTTCATACAATATCATGTCATCCCTATTCATGGGAACTGGCAAGCGGAATGAAGAATCCAATAGAGATTTCAACTTTTTATTCTTCTGCCGAAGGATTCCTTCCCTTGTGTGAGACTCTTGAACAATTCGTTGAAGTACAACAATTTGTTCCTTAAGCTTTTCAACCTCATGGTTTTTTGCTTGAACCCGCTGGGAAAAAGCAACAATAGAGGATGAGTAGCGAGTCCCGAGACTCACCAAGTCGTAGATAGCATCGGAGTCTGACTTATTTGCCATACTATTATTTTCTTGCTGCAACATAGCACCAATGGCAGCTGCAGAAAGGACAGGAGGTTGAGATGTAGAAGAATGAGCCATTGAGAAAGGAATTGAAAACTTAAAGCGAGAATGTTGAAGGAATGCAGATGAGTTATAGAGATAAGAAGAAAACTTGATGCGGATTGGATGAACTTTAAGACTGTTTTTATAGAGATAGTATAAAGAACAAGACGAGCTATCATCCAAGTCAAAGAGCAATGTGTTTTTTCCCGATCAGTGAAAAAGACATTTTTTTTAGAAACTCGGAGCCTTCAATCTCGTTTGTCAACAACATCAGGCGATTTGTTTCTATCTTCAACCGCACTAAATTCATAGAGTTAGGCCTCGAGGCTTTGCAGGACTTGTCGGGTCACGGACGGCTCTCTTTTTCAACTATCTACAGTGTTTTTTAACGCACCGTTTTCTTCAGTCTATTTACTTGCTGTCGATCCTTTTTAATGATGCCAAAAGGGGGAGAAGTTTTAGACTAGAACATTAATATTGTTTAAATTGTTAAACTTGTTATATATGCTTGGAATTATATTTATTTTTTTTTTTTTGAAAAACTAACGCACATTCTCAGGGGGAGCTTAAGTATTAATACAGGCTTCAGGTTCTATCAAGTATTTGTCATCATCAAAAAGGGGGAGATTGTTAAACCTAAGGTTTCAAGTTTTGTGTAATTATATATTTACACATGGATTTTGATGATAACAAATGAATTCATAGAATAAAGGAGTCTCAAGCTCAAGTTATCTACACAATGGAGTCAAGCACATCAAGAAACCAAGCATGAGCAAGAAGGGAGCAAGTTCACATTAAAGTCATAGAATAATGTTGTAAATCTCTTTAAAATTCGAAATTAGGATTAAGGCTCAAAAATTAATATTTTATCATAAAGCATTAAAATACATTTTCCACATGTGCATGAATATTTTGAAAATTAAATTTGAAAATTTTGAAAGATAATTGATTGTCATCTTTCACATGTGCATGCCATGATTAAAGGGTTGAACTTTGAAAATATTAAAGATGATTGATTGTCATCTTTCACATGTGCATGTTTTATTTGAATATTTTCAAAAGTGATTGATGCTTTTCTTGACTTATGCAAAAGGAAGATGCCTTTGTTTGAAAATTTTGAAAAGTAAAGTGTGCTCCTTTTGTCATATGCAAAAAGTAAAAGATTAGGTTTGAATTTTTTGAAAAGTAAAGTGTGCTCATTTTGTCACATGCAAAAAGTAAAAAGATTAGGTTTGAAATTTTTGAAAAATGAATGATGATGTCTTTGACATGTGAATCTTTTTAAATTTGAATATGAAGTCTCATATGCCTATAAATAGATCATTTGAGAGCTTCACATTCACAACACCAAGAGCATACAACTCTCATTCAAAGCTTTCATTCTCTCTTCTCTAAGCATTGAGCCTTAATCCTTTTTCATTTTGAGAGATATAGGTTGTGCTGTATTGTTCTTATTTCACTCATTGATGAGTGTTTTCTGATATTCTACCCACTATCAATTCTTATATCAGTAAAAGGGTGTGTATAACCCTTGTGCGTGTAGAAAGTGTTTTACACAGGAAATAGTTGAATCACCACGTGTGAGGTGATTGCAAGTGTAGAGGGTGTTGTACACGGATCCTTTATAGCGGTGTTGTTCAAAGGTGTAATAGGTTTCTATCTCCACCTGAAGGAGGTTATATAGTGAATTCAGGGATCCTCAAGGGGTAACTTGAGGCGAGGACGTAGGCAGTGGGGCCGAACCTCGTTAACATACTGAGTTTACTTCTCTTACCTTTACTCTTTATATTTATTGCTATTTTATATTTTGTTTATATTTTATATTGTATATTTGATTTATAATTGTTATTTTCTTAAATACAACTCAATTCACCTCCCCTCTTGTGTTAGTCATCTGGGTAACATACTCAATAAATATTCTCCAATAGTAATAGTACCCTTAGGTACTCAACTTCCTATTCTCTACTAATCTTATTCTCGCTTTCTATTCTTGATCACTAGCTGACCCATCATAATCATATGAAAATAGTACGAAGATAACAGGTGAGTTATCAATAACTCAGTAAGCAGAAAACATATACTAGCATGTAAACATGAGCCTTTTTATAGAGTTTAGAATGCAGAACAAAATATTTTATTTTCATAAATGCGGAAACACAACATGTTATAAAAAATATCAGAGCAATAGTAACAAATAGTCGTATTCAAAATTCTTTGGCATAACATAAAACAAAGTCAATATCTTATCATCATCGTATCATATTGAAATATTATTTCAGAATAGAGGCCATGCTTAACCCCCATGGTTGGGTTGTGCTATCTTTGGTGGCCAAACCGGACAGTGACAGAAGTAAATCTTCCCCTTATCATTTTCGAAGTCCCAAGTATGTATATAAGAAAGGCTACACAAAAACCACTTTGTTTCCAAAGTGGATGCACTCAGAGATAGAAAATTTGGTACAACCCAAATAAAGGCCACAATTTTATACCCGTGGTAAGGTCAGGGCAAAAACAGAGTAGAATCAAAGTCATATACAAAATCAGAATGCTATGCCAAATGTTTTCAGATACCACATCATATCAAAACAGAGTCAAATAAATACCAAACAGAACAATCTTGTATGATATTCATTCATGCAAGTTCCTCTCCGGGCTTCTCTCGAGTAGAGGTAAAAAAATCCTGTCTTTGTATAGGACATTTTACAGGCAGTTAATTTGTTGATTTACGCAGTACGATTAGCAAAAGTGCAATATGGAGGAAAAGCTATAGGACTTATACAAGAGGCTCTCTCTCATGGAACATGAGAGCGAGGAAATTCATGTAGAGACCCATAAACTGAAAGATGCAATAATATGTGGAGGTAAATCTCTGATTGTGAAACTACTAACGAATCTTCATTATAATAGGGATGCATTCAAAGTGACCATGAGGAAGGTCAGGAGGTGGCCCAACAACACCCAATTCAAAGAGCTGAATTCATTCCTAACACTCATCAAATTTGAAAATTTTCGAGACAAGGAGCATGTTATTCATGAAGAGCCTTGGTCATTTGACAAACATTTGGTGCTAGTAAAGGAGGTTGAAGGCCATCAACAAGTTCACCAAATACGGCTTATGGAAGCTCTATTCTGGGTTCGTCTTCATGACTTACCACTAATAGCCAGGAATGAATACATAGGCAACTTGATTGGGAGCACAATTGGACTGGTAGAGGAAGTAGACATTGAGAAGGGAGAAATGGCATGGCATGAGGTGAGTTCATGCGAGTTCGGGTCAGTATTGATATTGTAAAACCTCTGCTAAGAGGAAAGAAGATAAATGTTGGTTCGGTAGACCCAATCTGGATATATTTCTCATAAGAACGCCTCTCAAATCTTTTCTATTGTTGCGGACGATTGGTTCATGATCATAGAGAGTGCGAACTATGATAGAAAGTCCAGAATGATTATGAACAAGAAGGTTTTCTTTACCGGCAATGGATGCGAGCTAGTAGCTAGGGAACCAGGAGATGGGAACGACGAGATCAAAAACGAGAAGTCGGATGCAATGCTCCTGTAGATGCTCCAACGTATTAAGAAAGGAAAGAATCAATCTTGATAAATAATAGAGGAAATCCTAGTACTCAATCTTAATCAGTAGATTCTTCAAATGATATGGGAAAGGAAACTTCCAAGTATGATGAGATTGGCCCTAATGAAGAGGATGACCTAACGGAGGCTATTATGTAATTGAAAAAATAGGAGGCCATAAATTCAGGAGTAGAGAAGATTGAAGTTGAAAAGGGGCAAGAAGCTTATATATAATACGCAGGAAATGGAGGAGGAAGATGGGATATGGGAGCATATTAAGGAGGGGACATAGTTGGGCTTGAAATCTATGCACGATGGGTCATAGGCTCGAGTTGTGGAACATAAGGGGCCAAGGCCTCAAATGAAAGAATGTATGGTACTGGAGAACCCAAATGAAGTTGGTAATTGGAAACCATATGTCTTAGAAGGCTGAAAGCGAAAAGGCATATCCCAAATAAGCAAAACGACTTCAACACAGTTATTAACCTCCCAACAAAAAACACTTACCAGAAAACAAAAAGAGCAACGGGTGGTGGGAGAAGATCAGGGAAGATCAACAAAAAGAAATTATTCAAGGAGAAGGTCTGATGAGGAACAAGAGGAGACTCAAGCGATTATATCAGCGGTGCCTGGTGTCTGACCCCGCCGGGAACAATAAGCACCGGTTACTTGAATCTTCTTTTGGACTGTAATAAGAATAATATTGGGCCAAAAAGTTTGATATGATTATGACCGATCGAGGACATCTTGATCCCAATAATACTTCTGATCTCTTAACTTGTTCGGGGATCTCTTAACTTCTTAAAACAGATTGATAAATGATAAAATAAATATTTTATATAGATGTTTATATGTGCAAGATTCTTTATGTCTTTTCAAACGAAGCAACTCTTGTGGGTGGATCGTGAGTGCGTAGTAAGAAAGTAGCATATATATATATATATATTTATGTGTGTGTGTGTGTGTGTGTGTACAAATATAATATTGTAGAATATTTTAATTTGTCGGCCTTCTCGTTCTATATATACTTATGAGCATTCGAGTATTGATCAGTTTCCAGAAGAGGGTATATATGTCACTTTCGATGTTAAATAATACAAGGAGACTTTGATTGTTTTCGTTGAATATTGAGGTATTGACGTATAAGGCACAACACACCGCGTTCCTTTATCGTCACAAGCTGTGGCTGTCTCATTTTGAGGCAGTATTTCAGATAAATACCAGACAGAACATGAATTTCACAAACAGCCATATATTTGCTATCTTATCCCGTATCTTAGCATGCAGTAGTACTCCACGCGATCGACACAAGATCCAAATGAGATCCTAAGTATTTCTTTAATCATCATATTGTCCCCTCCATGATTAACAGAAGTTTCTCTATATAACCATTAACAGTGGTCAGAAATGAGATGATCTGGGAATATTCCCTCCTTGCAGCCAAATTACAAAATTATTAGACATATGATCTTGTAAGAACATCATGTCGATATTAATATATTGCCAGTTGATGCTTCGATTCTTCAAACTTTCTCTTTCAAAACTTCTTTTCATTGATTTATAATATCGTTTAGGGGACAATAATTAATGTACATATATATCATAACCTAGGATAAACAGAAGCTGCACTAATAATTCGATTCTTAATTGGTAATTGTGAGTCTGCCAACAGCTTTAACCATACATTAATTAAGAGGATGAAAATAGACTATTAAATTGGGTGACAGAATGCATTATATTTTGAACCTTTTGAGGTGATCAGTGAATAATTTAATCCACTGGATTTGACTTAACAAAGGTGGTGCAAAAAACATGAGATGGGAAGTAAATAAGAAATGAATAAGTAGTAGCACATGGTGAGAAATAAATTTGACATTACTTGTAGATAAGGTATTGGATATGTTTATAATCAGTAAGCAAATCTCTTTCTTTGAACTAGTTTTATGAGATTAGTTAAGCTCATGAATTTTTTCATAGTATCAGACTTATCATAGGACAAAAGAGTACCCGCGCGCACTACTTACCTCATAATAAAGATTAAGAAAAATATCTAACCTACACGTGAGGAAGGGTGTTAAGGAATAAATCTCATATTACATGTGGAAAAGATCTTAAACATGTTTATAAATAATAGGCAAACCTCTATCTTTCAACTGAGTTTATGACATGAGTTAAACTTATAAATTTCTTCAGTACCATCCAATATTCATGTATCTCGCCGGTCGGCTGGTCGATAAGCAGCAGCCACATAAAATGACCTTAGATTGCATGGGAAGTCCATGACTTGTTGGGTTAATGTAGTGTGACCCTTTCATAATTACCAATGGGTTAAAATGGGACCAGAAAAGGGATAGTTTGAGCCTTACCAGAAAACTGACGAAAGAGTAAATTGAAAAGGGCATTTCACCATCCACTTGAAGCCAAAAACACAAAATGCTTGGCCGAACCAAGAGGAAAAGAGGACCCTCTCTCTTGATAAACCCCATATCTCTCCTTCCTTCAGTCTCCTCTCTGTCCTCTCTGACGAGTCTCTGTCTGTCTGTCTGTCTCTCTTTCTGGAAAGAGAGAAGAAAGAGAAGGGAATTACAACTAGTGGTGGGGTATACTGGGGTTGGGCATAGAGCTAGCTCAAAAAGTCAGAAATGGCTCTTGGTGGACAAGCACTTCTCGTCTTTCCCAACCACCCATTGCTTAATCTTATACGAAATGACCCAATTGCTCTTGCTGAGAGAAAGTGGCACCTTTTTTGACATTCCCCTACTTTGTAAATCAAAGGTCATTTTCGTGCAAGTTCGAGGTGAAAGGAGTTCAAATATGTGAGTCTCTGTGCAGAACACCCAAATCCCCGCAACAGTGAAAGGCAGACAGGATGGAGCCAGGCAATTTTAGTTATAATTCCGTTCCTTCCATTCGGTAAATGTTTCTGTTCTTGGTTTCTCAGACTACTCTTTTACTCCTTGCCTTGTTACCTTTATATATATAGCTTTGTTGAGATTCTAGAGAAGGAAGAGTAATACCAAGTACTGTATCAAGAGTTTGTATATTAAATGAAGGATCCGAAAATTTAGTTATGAATTTAAATAGGTTGACGACGACGACGACGACGACGATGATGGTGATGGTGAATTCTGGTGCATGTTCTTTCTCACATTCCATCGATGGAATTGGTTTCTGGACAGATCCTTTATATGTGTGTGTGTGTGTGTGTGTGTGTGTGTGTGTGTGTGGTCTGGCTTTTCTATTTCATTTTTCTAGCCAGCTAGGGTCTTTAAGATCTCCATGATCATGACAACCGCAGTAATGTAATGGGATGCATGAGTTATCTTTCTCTCCCTTCTAGCTAGTCTAATAATCTGGACATGAAACAACAGTTTACTTATTGTTCATGGTGGGAAGCTATGGCGTTCTGAAAAGTTATATTATCTAATCAGATGTTCTATTTATTAGTGCGCTCCATTCATGAGATTTGATCCTACTTAGTTAATTACTTAGTTCTACTTGCTTTTCCGTACGGGTTCTGCATCACTTGTTAACTTCCCCAAACGTCTATAAATCTCAAACTCCAGTACGTTTTGTTTTCGATCCCCATCTTGTTTTCCTGAAAACTCCATTAATCTGTCTATATATAATACTAAAATACTGGGTTTTGGTCCCAGCAAATTAATTAGCATAGTACTCATCATGATCTTCCAAAATCACCTTTCTCATGATGAAATATGTAGTCGATCTAGCTCCAACAATTGTACTTTTGGGATTGGTAAGCATATTGCCTTAACGGCAGCCTCAAGATTGGAAGTCTGGCAATCATCTCATAGGATGGCCAGATCATGATATACTGATCATTACTGGGAGTTAGGCATGAAAATCGATATATGGATCTAGTACCAAAATAATTAAGAAGTACTTTGCTTCTATATATATATATGTAGTACTCTTTGATTTGTGCAGTCTGAGATCTTCTCCAAACCACGGTTTTTTTCTATAGTTGTGCTCTTATTTTGTCTTTTTTACGTTGGAGTACTACACGTGGTTGGATTTGTTTGAAAATTACTTAGTTCTAGACTGTCTGGTACTCAAAATTCAGAAACGTTTGGATCCATTTTCCTATAATCTATCCTCTTCATAGCATGCAACTTCGGCCAGTACCCTTCCTTTCGAGCTAGGATAATGACGACTTTGCCAGCCTTTATGTGCATCTTATATATACATGAAACGAATAAGCATTTCTCGGATTTCATCAGCACCAAGCTGCAAATGCATATACGTTAATTTCATTCCTCATCTTCTACATCTTATATATATGTCGTTGTAGTACTGCATATATTATATATATATATATGTTTCCGGCCTGCGAGATCGAGTATAAATACACCAAACAAAAACGGTTCTAGGAATGAAGTCTGCATGCAAGGACCATGATTTTGATTAAAACACTATTACCTGCCAAAATAATTCAAATCCATCAAAAACCATGATTTTTAAGAAAAGTCTTCGTTGTTTGTAGGATCATTTGGTAATCAAAGAATTAATTAGTATAATATTTGGCAATACTTTTTTGCTTTGTTTTTGTCAATTTTGTGGATTTCAAGAAGACTGCATACTAGCTAGCCTGCCTAGGCTCAAGAATTCATTGCAGTTATTGATGAAACATTTGAAACGTACTGCTAGCTGGCTATTTTAATTACTAATAAGAATATCAGCAGATTTGCAGCAGAATGTTGAAAGTAATATCAAATTCATTTTATTGATCCCATGATCATTTCTTTCGTTCGATTCCTTTACGGGAACACTTACAATGTTTGGCATAATGCATTAAACTCTCATGCATAAGCTAGATCTGATAAACCGAGTCACCAGCTTACTAATCAGAGGATGCACTCTTCATCTTTTCATCATCATGATCTCAACGTGTTCGTTGGTTCCAGTACCATAAGTAGACCCATATAATTAAATATATTCCTGATATTTTAGATTGATGAAGGTCGGCTAGTTTGGACATTAAGGTATTTTGAGATATTCTTATATATTTCATTCACAAACATTATTCAAATATAAAATATTTTTCAATTTCAAATCTTTAACTTTTTTATCTAATCATTACCTAATCATTATCCAAAGATAAAACCTAATACAACTTTCCTAAATTTCCAAACAAAACACAAGAATCAATACAATTTTTTCAAATTTAAAATAAAAATTATATAAAAAAAAATTAATTATAATATTTTTATTCAAAATTTTCTATCTCCTTTCCAAAAGCCCTAGTCCTATAAAACATCTTAACTCAATTTGTTTCATTACTATTCACGAACTATTCCAATATTATTAATTGCTATTCTAATTAGTGTCCAAACGAACCCTAAGTGTTACTCTCCGGCCATTTGAATTTATGTTTTAATCACACAAACTTATATATGCATCATATTTTAAGTAATTTCTTATATTAATTACAAGATTCCTCCTTTTGCCAATTTGGTCATCTCACTTGTGATACCCAATACTGAGTGATAAGGGTAAGTAATATATGGAATTTCACATTATTTAGGAAAGAGAAGTTCTTTCCCTTTAGATTCCAAATATCATTACTAGTCCTTTCAGAATATATACCCAGATGTGGCTTGAGTTTCCCTTGAGGCATTATAAATGGTATTAAAATCAGAAATTCCTTGAGAATAATAAATTCCTGCTTTTTATAATGGTTTCAATGGGGGATCTAATTGTATCATGACTAATCATTTTGGAGTATTTTATAATGATTCCAATGGGATTCTAATTATATCATTAACTAATCTTTTTTTTATTTTAGGCCGATTGCCACTTTTACTTTTAACGATAGTTTCATGAAGTTTCAATAGTCATTTTGTCCTTCTTGTCCCTTGTTTAATCCAATAGAAATGTTTGCTCTCTCCTACACATCTCTCTCTTCTATAAGGTTACAACGAATTCTTTTTTCTATTCCAATTCATGGCTGACTATCAATATTTGCCTTTCTATCGACGTGGAAATCTATATAAGGAAGCACAAAGCCCTTCTAATGTAGTAGTGTATTTTGAATGCACTCCAAGCAATCAAGGACTCTTGGGGTGGGCTACTAAAGAAGATTACTTTTGTGCGCAATATAAGATTGTGAAGTTAGTTAGTCTGGGACCAACCTTACCTGACAAAGCATAAGGTGCAACACGTCACAATGATAGATATCTAATTTTCTAGTGCAATAGAGAAGCTTAATAACTATAATTGTAGCACATGGAAAACATGTATGGAGACATATTTGCAAGGATAAGATCTTAGGGAGATTGTTGGTAGTAGCAACACTACACAACCTCCAATAGAGAATGTAGAGGGACTTTGAAAATGCATATCAAAGCTAGAAAACCTATGTTTTCAATCAAGAACACAATTGGGAAGGAAATGTTAGAGCACATCTCACCTGCTTCAACGCCTAAGGAGGCATGGGATGATCTTGCTACCCTTTTTTCAAAAGAAAATGATATGCGACTTCAACTTCTTGAAAATGAGTTGATGATGACATGTCAGCGAGAATTTTCAATCAAGCAAAATTTTACAAAGGTGAATTCACTTTGCCTGAGATATCTAAATTGGATCTTTTTGCCAATATTAATGAACAACACGTGAAAATAATTATTATCTATGTATTGAGACTTGAATATAGATTATTTATTACAACCATTTAAGGTTGGCCAACTCAACCTTCTCTTGAGGAGCTAGAGAATTTATTACATCAGCTAAGCTATTAGCCAATGTCACAGCAAAAAACGAGGAAGAGCATTATTTGCAAAAAAGGAGCCAAATCAAGAGGAGATCAAAGTTATTGCCAAAGAGGAATTCAACAATATTCAAAAGTAAATAAACTTCAAAATCAAAATATTAAATGCTTTAGTTGTGGCCGAAAAGGACACTACGCTCGGGATTGTTGGTGGAAGAAAACTTCAGATGAATGAAATATGGTAACATCAAACACACGTCATAGTGAAGAATCGTTTGCAGAGACAAGGGGCAAAGAAGTGTCTTATTTGTAAAAAGAATAATAATTCTATCAGAAATCTCTTGAAGAGATTATCTATTGATAAAGTAGTAATATGTACAATTATAGATAATTCAAAAGAGATAGCGTTAGCAACAACTAATTTTAAAGCAGTTGACTATGGAAAAGATTGGATAGTTGACCCAAGATGCTTCAAAAGTATAACTGGTTTCAAGGAAAAGTTCTTTAGCATGTCCAATTACTATGACAGTAGAGTTGTAGTGGCATCCAACAACTTGATGCTAGCAATCACTTATGTTGGGAATACAGTAGTTGTTCCATATTTTAGCTCTCATAAAGTACATTAACAATATGTATACCATGTACCCATTATGAAAAAGTATCTGTTGTTAGTGCCACAACTAATAACAATAGACAATTATGTGGCTTTTGGTCTTAATGATGTTAAGGTGTACAACAGTCTAAAGCCCATAAGTGCAACAATTCTAGAAGAAAAAAAGTTTAGAGTTCATTTATGTTATGTCAGCAGAGTTTGCTTAAGTGGAAAGAACTTTAAAAAATGATATTGTAAACTTATGCCACCCACAATTAGGGAATGTCAACCATCACTAACTAAAGGTTATGATGAACAAGTCTATTGTGAAAGGCCTTTCTCAGCTAGGAACTCAAAGAGATATTGTTTGTGCAGGTTGTTAATATGGAAAAGTACATCAGTTGCCATATGAAGAATCAAAACTTAGAGCCAAGGCACCATTGGAGCTCAATCATGTATTTGGACCAATCAAACAAGAGTCACTTGATGGTAAAAAGTACATGCTAACTTTTATTGATGATTTCCCAAGATATATATATGCATATCCTTCATGAAAGAAAAATTTTAAACTTTTGCACAACTCAAAGAGTTGAAATAAGAAATTGAAAGCAACATCAAAAGGAAAGTTCAAGTCTTACTTACAAACAATGAGGCAGAGTTGACGTCAAACGAATTCTCCAACTATCTATGAGAATGCTAAATATATTGGCAGTTAATATGTTCAAATACATCACAGTAAAATGGAGTGGCTGAAGAAAAGAATCATCCCCTTGTAGAGATGTGTCGAAGATGTTACGTGCTAAGAATGTGCCAAGTCAATTTTACGTAGAATGTATAAAACTATCATCCCATTTAATCAATAGATTACCTTAAGCAATGTTAGGTTCATATCCCATTTCCAAGAGTTATGGAATATTAAACCCTAAATAAGCCACTTAAAGTTTTTGGTAGTGTATGCTATGTATTTGTACCTAATCATCTTCAAAGCAAATTTAATAAAAAGGCAATCTGGTGGATCTTTGTGGGTTATGATGAGAAAATGAAAGGATGGAGATGTTGTGACCCTAGCAATGAGTATTGTTATACATTAAGAAATGTAGTTTGATTAAGCATCATCATGGTGGACACCACAAGCAATGTTTATAGAAGATTCTATAGACCTTCAAGGCCAACTACAATATAAATTAGGGAAACCGAAGAATGAAAACAAATCTTGAAACTAAAGATTTATCCTAAAATAAGTGTGATCCAAACACAGCCCAACTTCTTGCAGGAAAGGAAAATCCATGGCTGATTGGTTTTTATAAATCTCTAGAAGAGGAACAAGAAACAGAGGATGCCATATCACAACAACTTAGAAGGTCGAGCAGACAACAGTAATCAAATCTAAGATATTCCAATGCAGCACTAATTGAGGAAAATAATATCAAACAGAATGTTATATATGAAGAAGCTTCTAAAGACACAGTATGGAAGAAAAAAATGGAAGAAGAAGATTGGTATTAAAGGAAAATCAAAGTTGGGATCTAGTTATAAAACCAAAGAACGTTAAACCTTTGTCTTGTAGATGGATATATGAAGTGAAGACTCGACCTAATGGATTCATTAAGAGTTGCAAGGGAAGCCTAGTAGCTCAAGGATTCTCCCGACAATATGGACTAGATTATGATGAAATCTTTAGACTTGTTGCCAAGAGTACTATAATTCATGTTTTGTTGGCATTAGCAGTTAGTAATCATGGGAGTAGTGGCAAATGGATGTGAAGAATCTTCCCCCCTTCTGATTCTCTCTCTCTCACGACACTTCTTTGGCTCTCATGCACAAACCCCCCCCCCCCACTTTCTTGTCTCTCTCTCTCTACCCCTCAAATTCACTCTCTCACACCTCTCTCTCTCTAACGCTCCCTATATATACATATATATTTACTTTCTCTCTCTCTCTCTGTAACCTCCACCCACAACCACTATTCCTTACTATTTCATCACCATTAACGATAATATTAGATAAATTCTCATGCCTTATAAATAATAGATTTAATGAACTTTGAGTATGAAATTTGTTAAGATTTCGTATTGTGAATTATTGAGAAAATACGTAGTTGATAATGTTGTTAGGGTGTATTGAAGATGAATTTAATATTCAACTATTAGTGGTAAGTATTAGATAGAATTAATCTATGTTTATGTCATTGTTATATGGTTGAGTGTAGACAATATTTATATTGAATTAATAAGGTGATAAAGGGTTAGTAAACATGTTGTCTGGCAACGTATTTGCAACCTAGAAATTTGAAGTTTATCATTTTGGAATATAATCTTTTAAAACAAGTCTAAATTCATGTTATTAAAAATTGTGAAAATTTTAGAGTTAAGTGAAATAATTTCTAGAGTAGAAGTTGACGGATTATAATGACTTGGAAATAGATTCCAAGTGACAGTTGGCAAAGGAATATTGTGACTATTTTAATTAAAGATCGAGGTAAGTGGCTCTTTAATGAGTTTTTAACAAAAGAACTATTAGTTTTGTTTGGAATGGGGCACTTGAATATTATATTTCAAACTTGTATAAACTTTAAATTTGTACACATTCTTATACTATTTTGGCTCTCCTTGTGTGATTTGTGCAAATTTTATTGAAATGTGTGAAAAATAATATGTGGTGTATTAAATTTGAAAGTTAAATGTGAGCATGTTATTTATTCTTGAGCCTATAATATGAATGTCTTTGTGACATGTTTGACGTCCCTCGCAACTTGATATCTTTGTGGCATGATATCTTTGTGGTATATTGATGCCTTCACGGCATGATGTTTTCTTGGCATGATATATTTATGGTATATTGATAATTTTCCTATTATCATGTGCACTTGAATATGATATTTGGTTGAATATATTGGTTGAGATAAAATTGTATTACTCACATTATTTTATTAGAAATTTATTCACTATCTTATAGTCAAGAAAATTGCCTAACTCTCACACTCTCATTAAATTGTTACTTACTAAGCATATAAGTTTTAAACTTTTTATATAAGTATATATGATCAAATATATAAAAATTTATTTACAAAAAGAATATATATTATAACTTATTACGCCAAAAATGTATTTATTCTTGACATATATATATATATATATTAAAAGTAAGTTTATATGAATAACTTAATATTAATGTTTATGTTTAAGATTACGATTTTATGTTATATGAATTTTATATTATAAGATTAAAATTTATATGTCATGTCAAATGTTATTTTAAAAATTATAAGATTAATTTTATGTAATATCACATATTATATTAATTTTATGTCATAAGATTAATAGACTTGAATAATAGGATTAAGATTCATGTTATACTTATTAGTAATTTAGCATATATATAATATAATATAAAAAGTTATAAATATATATTAGTCCCGTTCAATTTAAACCGATTTAATTTTCAAAATATGCAAACTGGTACTGCACCAGTTTAGGACTAATTTCGATTATTAAGAACTGATACCGTACCAGACTACTTACAAACTGGACCAAACCCACTAATTCAGTCGATTCGGTTCAACTGATTTTTCGATTTTTTTTACACCCCTATATATAAAAATGACCTTTGACCAGAATCAGAGAAGTGAAAAGTAGACGAAGGGTGGTGAGCTTCCATTCTCGCCAAGACGCTCTTTTCCATATATAATTATCTCTTTAATCCCTTACCACTTTTCACCACCATACTTATTCTTTGATTTTCTTTCACATTATCTCATACA
Organism: Carya cathayensis; assembly: GCA_011037825.1. NCBI lineage: Eukaryota > Viridiplantae > Streptophyta > Magnoliopsida > Fagales > Juglandaceae > Carya > Carya cathayensis. The sequence goes on along the minus strand of QGSO01000163.1, from coordinate 116,521 downwards.
TTCTCCACCTCTCTGGCCAAATGCTGATATTTTATATGTGCATATTTCCCTAGGCATTGAGCTCTGTTAGTTCATGCTTGTCAATTTGGCTTCTAACAATTGTCTTCGAACACATTTGATATAGTGTATACAGTACTCCAGAAAATTGTTTGAAAATATTTTGTGGATATTAAACAATATTCAAGTTCTCAAGTAGAATATGAAAGAATTCCAAAACTAGAAGGCCATACTAAAGAAGACTATGACATTCATGTTATCTTTTTACTTTAATGAATGAGAAATATGTTAGGTTTGTGGAGTTTGGTTTATTGCTAGTGGTCCGACTTGATGATCCGACTCGATAATAATTTGTTATGGTTTTTTTAGTAGACTTTCAATGAGACTTGTGCCATGTAGCGTAGGCTTAGGTCGATGGGCACTGTTTTCGATTTAAGAAGTGCCAAAATAGAGAGTTTGATTGATAGTCTCTTGACAGTTGGCTGGAGCGAAAGTCGAGCAGAGAGTTTACTCGACAGTCACTCAACAGTTGATTCGAACAAATGCCAGACATAGAGTTCATTTGATGCACGCTCGATAAACCACTCAAGCGAGTATTACGAAAATTAGGGTTTCCGCCATGTAACCCTATAAATATGATTATTTTGTATACTATGGTTGTTTTTTAACAATAAAAATTGCCTCAAAAGTATACCTTATGATTCATCAATATAATAAAATCATTTGTAACTCTGTGGATATAGGCAAGTTGCCGAAACACATAAATTTGTGTTGAGTAATTGATTGCCTAATTATTTCTTATTTACTTTTGTTTTATTGTCATCATTTTCACAACAAAATACTCCTTTCATAAAAAGATTACATAAAAGTAAATTCAACATAGTTTAATATGATACGTCAAATTGTAAATTTATTTTTATTGTAAAATAGATTTAACGAATCACATGAAAACACGTCAGTTTGTAGATTTACATTTGTATAATGCCTTAATATTTGTATCACTTATGTATGAATATTGTATCCCTCTCTCGATAAGAAAGTAACTTTAGAACCCTGACTTAGTTTGTATTATTAATAATCTGTTTAATTATTTCATTAATGTGATGATAGCAAATAATTGAAAAACTCTTTAGTTGTGCTGCTTATTTCTTAAATCTTATAAAATAACATCTTTCTTTCACTATCCATACACAACATAGTTTTAGGATAGAGATCCTCTTTAATTTTTATTTTTAAATTGAAGAGACAGATATAATATAACGAGTTTAAAGCATTTAATGTTATTTTTATAAAAGTTCTAAAAATTGTGAATGTCTTGTAAATAGATAATTTTTATACAGAGGACTCATTTATATTATAAATTTAATTGCAAAATTAGTACTTAGGTTTTCAGGTTTTTACAATTTGAAGCTTCAGTTCTTAATTTTTATAAAATTGATACATGAATCTCATGAAATTTACAATTGAGTGCCTTTATTAATTTTAGTGTTAAGTTTTAACGGTGTGATTGACACATTACATTATAGGCATGTGCAAGACATTAATTAGCTGACGTGGATATTGTGTCATGTATCAATCAATCAAATATTGACACGTAACTAATAATTAAATACTTATTTGAGAATTTTTTGATGTTAAATATGAAATTGTAAAAAGAAAAAATTTATTTATAATCTATTTTTAAAAAGTGAAAAACTCCTCTACTGATTGTAAGATTATTCATTACTATTCTATCAAAGAAATTTATAGTAATAATAATGTTATATATAATCGTGAAATGTATAAATACTGTGTAATTATTTTAAAAAATAGTGAAATCTATGATTAAAAAGTTAATTTTTTTTATATGGGTCTCGTATTAATTAATTTTTTTTTTTAAAAAACTGTACGGTACTTACACAACCACAAATATAAAAATCATTTCTCGATTTATAGTTCGGATTTGATGAAAATGACAGATGGGTGACCCAAAATGAGGCAGCACACAGGGAAGGCTTTCACTCTTGAATATGAAGGGGGCAGAGTGGACTCACTTTTAGCATTAGCCTTTCTAGTTACAAGTTTGATAAATTCTATATAAAAGTTTTTTATTAAAAGATAAGTCTCAGTAATAAAAAGTAAATTTTTTTACGTATTATTTTTAATAACGTCTACTTTTTTTTCAATAACTTATACATGAATTTTTTTATTTTTTTTTAATCAAGCTTTAACTTATACATGACTTATCTGTTCAGAAGTGGTAAAAATTATCTATTTTTCTTATAATTGTTCTAATAAAAATCTAAAAGCTGGATGCAACAAACAGGTGGAAGTCTGCAGCAATAACAAGGACTTTGGAAAAGAAGATTCCCTTCATTGTCTCTGGGGAGCCAAAAAAGACATTCGAGCTCTTTTTACTTAGCCATCACAACTCTTTCTCGCCGAAATGAGTGTTTCGGCATTGCAGCTGCAGCAGTGACTTTGCCCTTTACCCACCAGAATAATACGGAAAGTTTCTTAGCATCAGTCGGTCAGGCCATGGAAAACCTGAGGAAGGATCAAGAACATGACACAAATGTGCTCTTGGTATGAGACACTTTCATTCTTTCGGTTTTTCTTTCTTTATTTTTTACTTTTCATTCCTTGAAAAGGTTTTTCTTTTGTTATTATTCAAACCCATATTGTGCTGAGACTCTTTCTTTTCTGGTTCTATTTGGGAATTCTTTTCCATTTTAAAATACGATGACTAATACGCATTTGAGGGTTTCAATGTCTGTATCCTATCGTTTTCTTTCTGTCGTGGGTTTCGGTAATCAGCAGTATTAATTGCCCTAACAGAATTTAGATGAATCCTAGTTGAAAATGGGACCTTGCATGTCATTTATTTGTATCGTTTATTCATTTGCTGACTACTTTATTGACCAGTAAAATTATCTTCGTAGAGGAATAATGATTCATTCTCAAGGAAATGCATTGATATCTTTCTCGCATTTTGGACACTGAAAACATGCTTGAATTTTTCTGTCAATGGAAAACTAATTTATGACCCATATCTAGATACATTTATGCGAGAGGAATTTATAAATTTCATTTACTTCTTATACTCTATCAGAATGAATATGAGCATGAACAGACAAAGGAAGACCAGAGCCAGCCCAATGTTGCACTCGCTACAAAGACTGAAAGCCCTTTGCAGGATAATGCACATTCCCAAAATCAGCAGCACTCACCAGTTCTACAATGGCCATACACGGCTCAACATGCTGTGGAGCAGTCCCCATTAGTTTCTAAACCCTGTCCTACCACTCAATCGTCCTCACCTATCATCCAGAACCAATGGCAGCAATTACTAAATCTTCAACAGAATCCTACTAGCCACCAGGCCCACCAAGGACAGCCAATGCATTTTGTTCAACCAACATCGCCCTTTTGGCTGCCCCAGCATCCTGCTTACCTGGTGCCTGGAGTGAATGCACCCTGTACATTTTCTCCACTCACTCCCCTTGGAACAACTGACGTTAGCTGGCAAGCTCCTGGTGCCTTAGGAGGAGGAACTCCATCTACAAACCAACCCCATATTCCCAATTGCTGTTATCAAGTTGGATACGCATATCAAGGCTTTCCAGGTGCCTTTTCAATTTAAGTCATTTTTCTTTGCTATATGTATTGATGGATGTCGCTGGGTTCAATTAACATCATGAACCATAACTGCCAAGGATTCGGGTAAATTATAATGGGCATCAATTAATTGATGTGATGATGTTAGTGAACAGTTCAGGAATGATTTGCAACATATAGGACTTGAACTAGTCCAGCTATGGAGCAGAATTTCGAGATTGGTCTTTTAACTGTCAATGACTGGGCAAAAAAGAAATACTAATATCTGAATGAATTAATTGTTTCTGGTGTATAAGTGTAATTTGAGTCATATGAAGGTAGTTTCTTATTTATAGGTCCTTGGGATCACTCTTCTTGGTCGGGTCAAGGGCAACAATCCCAGCCTCCTTGCACTTACAGTTTCCCGGGAGCATATGGCTTTTTTCCTTTGCCACCTCCACAATTGTCTAATCATGCAGCATCCCTTGGACAACCCTTCCAGAGAGGATTCATCAGGCTTCCGACAAACCTTTCCCAGAAGCATCAGCAACTCTGGGATTCTCAGGTATGTTTTTTTCACCTCCTATAATACAGTACAATGTCATTTTTTTTTTTTCTAATTGGGAAATGATTTATATAGTCCTATGGTGTGCAAGCCCCACACACTCTCTTTGGAAAAAAGTGGACAAATCTGAGACTCAAATGAAAAAACCCATTTTTTAATGGTGGTGGTGAGACCCCATTTTTTTTTAAGAGAGTGCATAGGCTTGCACATTGTAGGACTGTATCTATCTTTACTCTCTCTGATTATGAGTTAACAAGCTGGGTTATCTGGTGTGGGGTCGCAGTCAGCGGAGAATGTTCAGCTATGGAATGTAATTAATCTTTTGCAATCCGAAATAGCTGATTACAAGAATCGGTTAATGAAGCTTGAAGTGGCAGTCTCATCTCAGAAACCAACAGTGGAAGAGCCTACTTCTCAAGTTACTGGGAGTGGTTCAGCTCGACAACCATTAAAGAGAGGAAGACCAAAGAAAAAATTGATGAATGCACTAACTTCTCCAAGTGAGTCTAATCCCCGAGCTCAATGTACAAAGCTTCCATCATTTAGAGCTCCATCCGGAAGTAAAACGATTATTTTTGAGAAAGTTATCCTTAGAAAGGCTGAAGATAAAGAAAAAGTATCTTGCGTGTCTGCCATTACAGAGCAAGAAAACATTGAAAAGGTCTCCAATATTGTGACACCTCACCCTATTGGCAACTCGGGGATCAATGGAAACAATCAGATGTTGCCTGCATTCCAAAATCATGTTCATAGGGAATTTTCTGGAGTCCAAATAAGTGGATTTGGTCTTAGTTCCTCTTCAGAATTGAAGAGTATTGATGAAAAGGTCAAGGACTTGAAAACTGACCATTCAATTCTGTCTCAGCAAGCTAAGGGGATGAATAACAACGGCGCTTCACCTATTTATATGGGAGCTACAGCTAATGGGAGTCTTGGATTTCATTCGTATATTACCCCTGACTACTCTGGAAGAAATTTGTTAAATATAGGGTTTCAAGGTGTCCACAATGATTGCAATGTCACAAGTCAAGAAGGAAAAATCATTCCTGGATGGGGTTTTGCAAATGATGAGGATGCCTCTGAGGAGCTTGAAACTGCTGTGGTAGGATCCACAAAGGATGAAAATGAGGGGGAAATGGGAGACGATGTCAGCTCAGGAGCCGAAGACGATGTTCGAGAACAGGATGAGCCCACCTACAAAATGGATGATTCAGCAGGAATCGGCCTTACTCTCTCCAAATCATAACTGGTGACAGTTTCACTACTTTTTGTGCTCTTTTGTAGTTTGACAATAGGTGATGTGGATAATGAGAACTCTGTTTCATTGGGCCAACTTCTTTATATAGACAAAAAGATTTGCCCAAAATTTTGAAGGGGAACAGGATAATTAAGCCATGTCAAACTTAATATACTTGGAGATAAATTTGGACATCTGTATCTATTGTTGATCAAATGCTGCTACTGGTTACTTATAAAAAAAAAAAATGCTGCTACTGGGTACTCAATTCAGTTCTCTTGCTATGTCCCTGAGCTTTCTTTATCTTTGATATGCTACTCCAGACAATGCAATAAACAGGAGTTTGAGTGAAACATCAGTGTAATATTTTTAATCAAAAGAGTTCCTCTTGCATGAAACAATGTAAAATATAGAGATGTCATGTCTGCCTGGCATTTCTTCAACCAAGGGTGCAACCAAAGCCGAACTTCTCAGATGCACCATTGGCTTTGTTTTTAATTTTAATCTGCGAAGGGCCAAGGCGAAAGCATTATCCCCCAGAGTTATTGGCCGACACTTGATCTTTATTATTTCCTTTGAACCATTTTTCTCTCAAATAATTAGATTGGATTACCAAGTAATACTAAACATGCCTTAAATAGGTACTTTTACAATTATAATTTGTGCCAAAGTATCGGAGAATTAATTACTTTTAAGTGGGCATATGGTAGAGCAATAAACACTTACCACATCCTTTTAACAAAAAAGTACATATGTCATACTTCAGGGTCTTCTACGATGGTATAAAAATGGAATGAGGAATTCACTGGAAGGAAGAATAAGATTCGATTATCTAATTAGAGTACTATTAAATACAGTTCAGTCCTAAGATGTGCAAGTCGTAAAGTGAGGTCCATAATTAACAAGTGGGTTCAAGGTTTATCTACTTTTTTTAAGAGAATGTACGAGATTTACACGTCCTAAAATTATAAATATACTTTCTCCTCTTATTATAATTTTTTTCTTTGTTTTTTAAAATAACATTTTGTTAGACCAAATAAGTAACATTCTGTTTAATTTTATACTAGTACTTGGATTTTCAAGTTTTTGCAATTCGATATCTTAATTTTTAAATTTGCAAAATTGATATTTGAATTTAATTTAATTATTAAAATATTAATAACACGGTCGGCATGTGGCATTCGTTCACCATGTGTCAATTTTTGATTGTATGACTTAAATATTGAAGCCATATGTCGACCAATGAGAGATTGACATGTAGTGTATTGTTAATATTCTAACAAAAAATTGTATACGTGTAAAAAGTTTCTTATCGAATGCATGTGCACTACTGGGATTAGTCGTGTTCTCGAACATCCGGTGTTAATAAAATAAATATATTTTAACCGAAATTTGACAGAGATATCCATTTTAGAGTTTTTGAAGTTTATTTATCAGGTTTATAAAAATTGAAAACTGATGTCTCGAATTATAAAAAAGTGAAAACTCAATTACCCATTTTGTAATTAACTCATTTTACTCAACCTTTGACAAACTTACTTACCAAAGATTTCAAATGAAATTCGTCCAAAAATATAAATAAATAAAACAAGATTGAAGGAACTGCATAGCTCGAACCGTATGTAATTCAAGCCCCTCAGCGTCCGCACGTGCCACAATTCTCAATACTCCATTTGAGAGAGCATAGAAAAAAGGGTTTCCAATCAGAACGAGGATACGGAAGCTGAGAAATGGCGATCGCTATGGTCCGATCTGGTCTTCTTCGAAACGCTCTTCGCGGTGCCTCCCGACCCTCTGCCCCTTCCAAGCGCAACTTTGCATCCACTGCTCACCACGACGACGCTCGTAAATCTCTCTCTCTCTCTCACACACACACATACACACGGATAAATTGATCTAATTGTTTTATCTGTTGCAAATATGATGATATTATTTTCTTGTGTCGGACTCTTTATTATTTGTTTGATTTCGAATTCATTTCCGATGCGTTGTAATTGTCGGGGTTTTGACTGGAAAAACGATTTTACAGGATTTAGGACTTCTCCACTGTCCCAAAAAGTAGGGGATTTGGTTGGATTTTCGGGATTATATATGGGTTTTATTAAGGTTTTTTTTTCTTCTGCCAAATGTTGTTGTGTATGTTGTCAGATTTTTGGTAAATGATCTATTTATGATTTGTGGCAAGTTGGCAACGGAGTTGGGATTATGAACGAAGTTCTAGTTTAAGGGCTTTGCTTAGTTGAGTTCCTCATATTATGCAAGTCAGAACAAGAATATATTATTTTCTCCCCCGATAAATAGCTTATCTCAACTAGTTGGGGTTCTCTAATAAGATTCCAAATAGTTTTGGTTGTTCTATTTTGGGAAATTGGGATAGTATGTATGATATAAGGGTCTAGTTTTTTTTTTTTTTTTTCATCTTTTGGATTCGTGTGTGTACTTTCTTTGACTGTCGTGTGTAGCTGAAAATGAGTTTGTTGTCATTCCAATTGCTGGCTTTGGTGGGGTTACATATAGCATTGAGATCAAAGTATTCTGTATTTACTGACTTTCCCATTCCCTTTTCTCTTATTGGTTTTACTTTCTTTGCACTTATTAAATATTACAGGTGAGGCGGGGAAATGGGAAAAGATAACATATGTAGGCATTGTTTCATGCTCTGCTTTAGCAATTTATAACCTATCGAAGGGCCATCCCCATTACGACGAGCCTCCTGTAAGCTTTCTGTTTTACCCATGTGACTTCTCTGATTGTTATTGTCATGTTTGATTCATGGAAAATTGATGAGCAATTTTTATACATGTAACACATGGAGCCAGCATTATTATTAGTTATAACTTGAAGGTTCCACATGTTACTCAACAGTGACATTATCTTTTTTTATGTCTATGTATGCAGCCATACCCATATTTGCACATCCGTAACAAAGAGTTTCCATGGGGTATGTTTTCTAACATATTTTTTTTTATAATAAAATAGTATCGAGTAACATAATCATGTAATATATTTATTTTTTTTCAGTAGCAAACAAGAAATGAATAAGAAACTGTTATTTTATTCTGTTGTCAATGTTGTTTGGACTTTTTGCCTCGGTTTGATGTCATTTATATGATATCATGACTTGGTAATCTTTATTTTTGCTTCCCTGGTGAAAAGCCAGCGATTTAACCAGTTCCATGTAGGGAAACTTCCGAGGGTGCGGTGCATGGGACCGGGGTTTACTCTACAAGGGTGGGTCCAAAGGGCCCTGCCTTGGAAAGGTTCCCCGACATAAAAAAAAAAAAAAAAAAAAAAAATTTTGCTTCCTTGTATTGGTCATTCTACTGTCACTTTGAGTAGTTCACTTTTGATTGCTTGGTTGGGCAAAACAGCTTATTTTCAGTCTTCACGTGCCTTAATTGATACCTCATCTCTAAAGTGAGGAGCTACCATCTCCAGTAGATTAGGAAGGGGTGGAACTGCTTCTAATTAAATTAAAAAATTGAGAAGCATTTTGGTTATTGGCATCATCTTTAGTGAGCTGTGATTACAAGGTCAAGTTGATTGTGTTAAGTGGGAGTGGGACTAGGAGCATTCACATTTTTTTTTTCATTTTTATCCATAAGTGACAATTTCCAGAGCTGAAATTTTCATGCTATATGGGGCAAGTAAAGAGATGGCGGGTTATGTTACTATAAGAAATTTCAATATAAACTCACCATCTCTTATAGTTGGGTCGACACTGGATTTTTATTTTTGGTGTAATAAACCTAAAGCAGTTGTGTTAGATTCTTTATTGGGTTAAAAATATCGCTCATTGCAAAACGGACTAAACCCAATCTAAGTTTTGATTCAATGTGTCACAATTAGGTAGGTATTAGTTTTGTCTGTTTGGCACTGGTGTGTTCAACGTATTGATTACTGAAGTTCAACTTTGTTTTCTAGCATTCCATAGTGAGCTTTCATTATTCACTCAGGTTAGGATTTGATCCTTAAGTTGCCTTCTACTGTATAAGGAGTATGGCAATCCTTATTTTTTCATTGGTACCCAGTTTATGACCAGTACTAATTATGCTTTTTATCCTCCCAATTATTAAGAATGTAGCCAAGGTTGAGTCTGTTTTTTGCTAGTTCTCATGGCATGATTTGGAATTGGTTGCTCAACAGCTTTGAATAAATCATTGGCATCCACGCTTTGCATTATTTCTGATTCTCTCAACTTCGAGGAACCTTTCAATTGCTGCCTTTGTTTTACGTTATTAGATCTGTCCGCCATCTTGACTGGGTTAAGCGCATGGGCTCTGTGCTGTTTTGGACTTACATCTGCTCTGAATACGTTCTTGGCTATCTTTATCTTCATGTTAGGTAGCAAAAGTTGCATTTTAGTAGAGTTGCAAAAACTTGTTCACACCCTTAAGATGCACTTCCACCAAATAGTCTTCTGTAGTCTCGTCATTCTTAAAGCAAAACAAGGTGGTGATGGTCGGTTTAGCTGATTAAAAGCATGGAAATTGATTTTTTTTTCCCTTTTTCTGCATACCCTTGCGTATTATATTCTTTCATTACATTTTAGAGTTTTTTTATCAGATATGTTTCTTTTGTGAAATCCAGGTCCAGATGGGCTTTTTGAGAAGAAGCACCACCACTAAAACATTCATGGCCCAACAAGGGGATATTTTCCAGAACCACTCATGTTTAGCACATTTCTCTCGTTCTATCAGATTTTATTGGACTACCTTCGGATTTCGATGGTAGCTGTTGTTCTTTTGCATTATGAACTGTGGTTTAATACTTGCAAGTGAAAGTTATTTGGTACATTTTTTATGATGTTTGTTTTCATCACTCTTTTCACAGCTAAATAAAATTGGTGGTAGTGTGGATGGTTCACTGAGCTGATCAAGTTAATAATTACAATGGATTGAAATATCTTTTTAATGAGAAATGGAGGTTGAATTGTCATGGAGGTTTTTGTATAAGAAGACAGACCATTGGCAGAATTGAAGTTTATTGCTTCACTTGGTGCAAGTGTTTCAGTCTCGTTTTCATTTTCAAAACTGGTCTCATGCTTAATTGGGTTGGGTTGGGTTGGGTTTATGAAGCTGGTTTCAGTGTTTTGGATTTTGTTCAGTTCATAATAGTACAATTATTGATACATTTTACTCTTAATTTTGAAGACAATTGAATATGTATCAAACCATATTTATTAGTTGAAAGCAACAGAAGCTGAAATAAAACTCTTAAAAGCACTGAAAGCCCAAACCCAAACTCAAAGAGTCAACTTAAATCATCACGAATCTCACAGAGAAAAACCAAAATTAAACTCTTACCAAATCAGTTTTGAAGATATATGATTGGAAAGGTATCGGGTTGGATGAGCACATTGCCCACCCATCCATTAGGTTTGAGATTGGGAACCACTTACTCAGATCCATCAGGCCATTCAGCTGACATTGGGTTAGGTTGGAGACATTGAGGGAGGGTGTGAGCCGGATTTATGAGATGGTGAGGGAGGGGATTAACATCAAGGAGGGGTCTTGGTTGCAGCTTCTTATGTCAAATGGAGGACATGGAATTCTCAAGTCGCTCAACCAAGTGGAAGAATTCTCGTGTTTGTTTTCTCCAGGTTTTTCCTTCTGTCATCCCTTGTAGATGCCAAATCTTATTATAGTCGAGTTTTGGAATTATTGATGTTATCTTCAGATTAGCTTTGCTTTCGTCAATGTTGGCCGTAAATGCTCTCTTATTCTTGAAATTAACAATGATGGGGGAAAACACAAAGATGAAAAAAAAAAAAACAGGGGATGCTCCTGTTGTAATGGAGTATTCATGCTGTTTTCTTTTCTTTCTTTCTTTCTTTTTTTTTTTTTTTTTTGGTTATTGGCTTTTTCACTGTGGCACAGATATGTGTGTGGTGTAAGAGCATCTGGATTTATCTTGAACGGTTCCCTCTTCATTTGATGAGCAGCATATTGTATTAGCTGATTAGGGAATTAATTTCTCAATCTTCAATTTATATTTTTTTCTTATGTTGGATTACCCTCCAGCAGAATGAATTAATTTAGTGTGTAATGGTCATTCCTTTCCAGCTTTTTAGCTCATAGTTAGTCGTAAATCATCAATAATGTTAACTTATGCTGCTTGCTTCTTATGGAAATTAGATAACAGCCAAATAAAGAGATTTTTTTTTTTTTTTTGGAATCCTTCCAAAGGTCCCCAAGACCTATACCACTTTCACCACGGGTTTACAAGCTTTATCTCAAGCAAAACTTCGTTTTTTCGCTTGACCCGCTACATCACCCGGAAAGAAATCTGAGAAGGTCTTCCTCGCATCCTTGAACACCTGATGGGAAACATTCAAGACAGTTATAAAGCATATGAAGGCACATGCTCGAAGGAACATGTTTCACCGGCACTAGCCTTCCTCCACTAGACAGCAATTTAGACTTCTAGCCTGAAACTTTTTTCCTTATCCATCAAAGATTTCAACAGGAACACAGCAAGTCTGCCACTGTGAATTGACACCCCTAAATAAGTGTATGGGAGTCTTGCCTCTTGAAAATCCAGAGAGAGAGAGAGAGTATGAATCCTCTTGCTGCTGAAGCTCTATGAGGAAAGCCGACTTAGAATGATCCACAAGCTGTCCACAGATTGATCATTCATATTTCTTCAAAACGTTCAGCAACGCTTTAAGTGAGCTCTTGGAGGCATTCAAGAACAAGACGAGAAGTCGCGCTATTCACATTTCCCCTTGTAATGACAAGTTGAGGCGATCTCGTTCATTCAAATTAATTAAGGGGGCAGGCTCCGGTATAATTGCAATTAGAGAAGTATTACAGTTATAAAAAGATTTTATAAAACTAAAGTTACAAGTTGACATATTTTCATATAATACGTTAGATCTATTTTATAATAAAGTAGTTTTATAATCTACTACATCAAATTAAGTCAGTTTGTAAATTTCTTTTTATAAAATTTTTTAGGGCTAAAATACTCTTGTAATCATTATATCAAAATACTTGGAAATCGGACTTTTAGGACATAATAAATCTAGTTGATTAGAATGTAAATTAAAATTTTCAATTTTCAAACAGAGCATGATATTTTGGTTAACCGAACCCTACTTTTCAATTTTCAAAACGTCGGGAGAATGATGGTTTTGGGTTCAAATATCTAAACTCGCAAAGCAAAGTACAGTCGCCACCACTCCATGTACAGTTGGATGAGCTCTTTGAATAGATCGAAGGCCTTTATAACCGAAGGCTAGGTTGCAGAAAAGAAATAGTGTAGAAACAATCCAGAGCAATCAGCTGGCGCAGACAGTACTAGACCAAAGTCCGATACCTCTGTGTTGTTGCCCATCCTCCTCGGTTTCTGCTAAAATCTGTTCTGATAGATAATGTAACCAAATGGCAGGGGTTCGGTCGCCGCCCTGACATGGAAGCTGTTATATATAAGGTTATCAGATTACACAGTACCTGTGTGTGCATGGTGAATCCTCCTGTCCCATCTACGTCGTATCATATGGAAATGGGAATGGCGAGCAGGGCATGAATGACTTGTTGCTGTCATACGTTTGGATGTCGCAGAGTACATGCATGTTGTCCATGTCTGAGGGAATGGAGCAACTTAAATGCTAGCTTGAGAAAAAAGGCATGGGAATCATAACTAATCCGTTTCTTTCCTTCGCTCTGTCCTTCAGCTTCAGTTGTCTCTCTCCAACTTTTGCCTCGACATTCTCTTTATTTTTGGAGTGCAGAACATGGAGAGTGCAAGCATGCACCAGTATATATAAATATATATATATATATATATTTTGAAAGTTTGATTCATAACTTGATTTTGAGCATTGCATGCATAGGAAGAGCGAGCCTGTTTATCTTTATTGCTTTATTGATCATCCAATGACTTCTTCATCTTTCTCTAGTCTTCACTTAATATATATATCCTTCCAGATCATTGATCCAACCTCACAACCGCCTCAACAGGGGCGGAACCAGTGAACCACATGGTAGGCCCCCAAATTTTTTTTTTTAAATTAATATAATATATATAAGTATAATTTTTCTTAAACCTTCCAAATTTTTACTGAAATTAGCCCTCAATACTCGAGCCTTCAAAATTTTCACTGAAATTATCTTATCAAATTCTTGATGTTAATTGCCAAGAAATAAATTGTCAAAAATTTCATTTCAGATATGATAATAGATTAATTTTATATCATAAAAAATTGTCATTGAGCTTAATTTGAAGGGAAAATCTGAAGTTGATATTTCATTTTCTTGTCTTTTTGTAATGGTCTCTAGCAAATTACAAAAATCTTAAAGAAAATTATCTTATAAAATGATTTATAAATATGTATTTTTTGTATACAATTTTATGACTTATGATTATTATTTTTTATATAGTCATGTGTAAAAATCACATATTACTTATATTCATATATACCACACACCTTTTCAATCGCCCCTCAAACACTAAATCCTAATTCCATCCTTGCGCCTCAGGGTTCAATTAGGCATGTATTATGAAATCAAAACCAACCTCTAAATGGAGAGTTTAAGTGCACTTACCAACGTTTAATGTGTCTATTAATTGCATTGAGTATGTTGACATATGACCCTTACTGTGGAAGGGTACATACAACAAGGTGGAGCTATCCACATAGTATTTTCACCATAGGAGTGCTACAACTACAAAGAAATTATATAAAAGTAATTTCACAAACTAACGTGACTTCATATAATCCGTTAGATCTAATTTATAATAAAAGTAACTTTACAATCTAACAAATTATATTAATTTGTGAAATTATTTTTGTGCAATCATTTTGTAGTTAGAGAATTTCTTTTATAATAAAGTCAGTATTAGCTTATTCCATTGGTTTTGTAGCATAAGCCACAATTCACAGTCTAAAAGGATGGTCAGTATTGATGACTCTATCACAAGTTGCCTTGCCTTTTATTTTATTTTTTTATTTTACATTTAGAGAGGGGGTTTCGAACCTACGACCTCCATTTTGGAAGCTTAGGGGCTATGCCAATCAGCCACGTGCCTTTGGCACAAGTTGCCTTGCTCTGGTTACTGGTTTGTGTGATGTTTTCAAACTACTAGCACCAGGTACTGCCATGATGATTGGAGTTAATTTGTAGAAATAGATAGGAAAAGATGGAGCAGATTGGAAAAGTGAAGGTGAAGTATCCCATCAAGCGTCAGGTCCTTCAGAATTAGCTAACTTGTAATCAAATGATTTTTTGAGTAGTTATTCTTGTAACTACTGGACACGATGGATTAAGTACTTAAAAGGTTCGATTTTATTTTTTCCCCACTTCTTGTTACGATGAAAATGGAAACCTAGCTAAAACATTTCCAGGATATTGGGGGACTGAAAGTGGAAGCTCCTTTTCCTCTTCAACTCATTTATTTATTTTTTAATCATTTTATCCATCTTGGTTCCAGTGATGATCATCAAGACATTGAATTAATGCCTTACTAAATACTCCATTAGTCTCCCTTTTCTTTTCCAGTATAAACTCAGTTTTTTCCCGTCAGGAAAAGGGAATAAAAAACTGGTAACTGACATTAATTTTTCGAAAACAATTTGCTTATAACTTTATATCTTCATCTTGTACTTTTTTTATTTTTATGTTTCTTTCTTGTGTAAACGAGCGGTATATGGAGAAGATCACGGGCGACGTTGGCGTGTGGTAAACAAAGTTTTGAATATATATATATATATACACGCATAAGTGTGTATCATGTATATGTATATGTGTATATATAGAAGAATTAAAAATTTATAAAATGAATATAAGTTTAAAAAATCACAAATTTGAGTTTAGAGACATAAATAAAGAAAAAATAAAATAAAAGAATAGAAAAATTATTAAAAATAATAATATTTTAAAAAAAGAATGATGGGACATACTTAAAGTTACAAAAAAAATTAAAATTATATAAATAAATTTTATATTTTAAAACTAATTAAATACTATATAAATTTAAAATTTATAAAAATGTCATATAAATATAAAAAAATTACAAAAACAGACTGAGACAGAACAGGGCCAGAATGCTAATCTCGGCAAAAATGGTTGGAATTTGACCGGAATGCCTGAAACGGACTAGAACAGGCCGAAATTTGGAGTGAAACGGAACAATGAGATTTAATAGAGAAAACCTTATAAACGGTCGGTCTGGTCTTCCCGTTATAACAGCCCCCCAATTATGACCCGCCACGTGTCACGTCCATTTTGCAAACTATGAGCCTGTCTACACCAAAGCAAATCTAGTGGAGTGCAAAAGTTATTTCGAAATCTTCTAAACAGTGCAGAAATCCTTCTTCCTCCTCGGCAAGCACTCCTCGGACAGCAACAATCCAGAACACCGTGCTCCTTTCCTGTCGCGGGACCTTCTCCGGCGGGACCTTCTCCGGCGTGGGTAAGACAAAGCGAAGTTGTTCACCTTCTTCGGCGTGGGTCTTACTCCTCTCCATCGAAAACTGTTCATCTTCTCTGGCGCGGGTCTCCTCCTCTCCATCGAAGCTGTTCATCTTCTCCGCCGCTCATCGTCTACCTCTTCCTCTTCCTCTTCCTGGTCAGTCCGAAATTCTCTCCCTCAAAAGCTGGACCATTTGCTTGATGATTCATTTGTATTTATTTTCAACCGTATGGTTCGGACAAGCCCTTCCGATTCTTCAATGCATTTCGACATCTGAAATTGTTTTACATTTTGGTTGATTTGGGATTGTTGATTGCGGATTGTTGCTTGTAAAGAGATCGATAGTGAGTGCAATGGTTACCCTAATGACTTTGGCATTTTTAGGCATACAAGATGTTTGATGAAAGGCTCAGTAAAGTAGAGTTTGGTTTGCCCGATTGCCCAGGAAGAGGAAGATGATATATTTGGTTTGATTTTTGCCCTTGAATTGTAGATTCAGGCATTCAGTTAGTTACTGATAATAGAATGCACGAAGCTAGTGCCTGTGTTAATTTCTTCTGGACAACAGCATAGTAGACGGACTAGAAGTGATATTCCAGATGTGAGTTCCCATTGAACAGAGTTCTATACATGAGCATTAGATACTTTGTGAAGCATTAGATAATCACAAGCGTTTCAATATCCAGTGGTGTTGTTGCATGTCGTGTGTTATATAAGTATGCATGCTGGTTTGGGCTTTTTCATTTTATATGTTTGGATATTGAGAATTTAGTAATTCTTATATAATCAAAATTAATTGTTAACATGGGAAAGAATGGTTAGTATTCTTTCATTTTGACATTGACTTGTCTGTGGTTGGTTCTTTATAAGATTTTCTTTATAAGTTTACCAATGCTTGATTTTTATGTTACACAGCATATTTTTACTGCTGGTCTGTGATTGTGCAGGGGGGATGCTCTGATTTCTACTACTCTGGTTAGGTGTAGGAACTTGGGCATTAGATTTGAGACTATCATAGCCTCCATTTGTTGATACCACTGGATGTATACATCATGTATTAGTATAACAAATAGTTACTAATTAAAATCCATCATGTATTAGTATCAAATAAATTCTTTTAATTTTTCCAGCATGTTTTTATAGGTTCCAGCAAATGACAAGTTCAAGTACCAATACAGGTTCAAGTTCGTGGACTTTAAGAGGGAAAGACAAAGCAAGTTTGGACAGGCCACTTTGCTACTGTGGCATTCCATCGAAACTCAGAATCTCTGGAAATGGTAATAGTTTTGGCAGAAGATTTTTCAATTGCCCAAACTATAAGATCAAGAAACAATGTGGATTTTTCGAATGGATTGATCTTGAAAGTGAACAAAATTCATGCTGCAAGATGACGTTGGAATTAGCTCAACGAAGGAATGAGAGGCTATTTCACGAACATGTAACGAAGGAACAAGCCAAATATAAATCAATGGAGAAGAAGTATAATGCTACCTTGAAAGTCTTGTTGACATCGTGGCTGTTTTTTTTTTTGATTTATGCTGTAATTTTTATGTATCCCAAAAACCAAAGTGTATGTTGGGCAGTGCCTCGACTCATGTAGGCTATTTTAGCTGTAATTAGTATGGTTTTGTGAATGTAATGGTGTATGTTGGGCAGTGCCTCGACTCATGTAAGCTATTTTAGCTTTGAACAACTGATTGTAATGAACATGTGATGGAACTATATGGTTTTGTCAATTTAATGAACGCGTGCTTTTCTTTATTGTTTTGGAATGTCTTGCAATGGAATGAACAATATTATAGACAACTTTTGCAATAACTACATAAAGCCAAAAATTATTGACACAAAGGTATTCAAGAATAATACAATGGAATTACCTCTTGGCATCCATAATTAAATAGTACGAATTAAATAAGTTCAGAGGAAAGTTTAAAATTGAAAAAAAAATGACATAATTTCAAAACAGTTGGCTCCAAAATACATAAGTTCAAGCCAACCACTACGGAATAGAATCAGAAGCTTCTTATCCACAACATCTTCATACTTCTCAATCCACAAGCACATCAGAAGCTTCTTATCCACAACATCTTCATACTTCTCAATCCACAAGCACATCAGAAGCTTCAATATCTTCACAACCTTCCTGTCACATTAAATTCCCATCAAGTAAGTACATCATTTTTACAATACCAAATTTAAGTAAGTATAATATCAAAAAAAAAAAAAAATTATAGACATACATATGGACACTTCGTTTAAGCATCCAAGTTTTGGCAATCGACCTCAGGTGTATGAACAATATTTCTACATAAACAACAACAAATACCATAAGCCTCACAAGTTTATATCTTGCATTAAAAACGAATATTCCATGAAGAATAAAAATCTAGAATACCCCATTGAAGGACAGTTATTCCTAGCATGTCCTTCCGTTTTACAGATGCCACAACGCCTTTTCTTTGTTGGTTGCGACTCTTTTGGATTTTTCGCTCTCACAGATTTCGGGCGCCCTTTCGTTGGCACCCGTGGAGGGTCCTGTATCGTCTGTGAGAAATTGGAGACAATCTGACTTCTTACTTCATTTTGTGAGAACATTGTCTCCCCTCCACCTACGTAATCTGAAGCTTCAATATCGACATGATGATCCATCATTTCTAGCTCTTTTCTGACCTTCTCTAAGGCAAGGGAGAGATGGTTCAGTTTTTTTGTTGACTTGGTAGCAAGTTCTGCGATGTCATAAAATTCCATCATCAACTTGTTTTTTATCATTGCTGGATTATCTTGTGCCATTACATGCCCCTCAGGAATAGGTATCTCAAAAATAGGTCGACTCTTAGCATTCGCAGTCCATCTTTCTAGAACATACTGTTGTGGCAAACTATCTAACTTACATTTCTTGCTGAATACACAGAGGATATGCCTACAGAGAATTCCCATAAACTCAAACATATGGCATGTACATGTCGTGGTTTCTTGACCACTCTCCAATGTCACATAATAGATAGGGGTTTCGTTACCCTGAGGTGTCACCACATATGTCTTGCTTTCGCCATCACTTCGACATTTGCTTGACTTGTATCGTTGGCTATTGAAAAGTTCGTCTTGAAATTTCAAAAAAGACTTCCTCGTATAGACTGTGGCTGCCTCTTCTTCAATTTTGTAGCCCGTTTTCAATATTGCCCGTGTAGATTTTGTTCGCACATCCTTTTCTTTTTCTTTAAAGTAACGTGCATCTAATGCTTTCTCATATTGATGTACAAAGTCACTCACCATCGTGCTTGAACGAACATAATCCTTAAAAAACTTGTTCATGCTTTCACTCCTTTGAGTTGTTGACATGCCTGCACAAAATGTTGAACACAAGTAAGCTGGAACCCACTTCTCACGTCGGTTATAAAGCCCTTGCAGCCAAGCATTATCTCCTAACTCATACTTCACCAAAATAAAACTCCATGCTTGCTCAAATTCCTCAGTTGTAATTGTTTCATGAATACAATGACGGAAATCTTTACCAAACTCTGGAAAGCTATTATACACGTGAGCCAAATGTTCAGGAAATTTTTGTAAAATATGCCACAAGCACAACCTATGAGTTGTATTTGGGAGTACCTCAACAATGGCTTTCGCCATAGCTTTGTCATCATCAGTAATTATGGTTGAAGGGGCACGCCCAAGCATTGCCTCTTGCCATGTTCTCAATAACCAAACATAGGATTCTGCTGTTTCGTTAACTAACAGAGCACAACTAAACATGATGGTTTGGTGATGATGGTTAACTCCAGAAAATGGCACAAAGGGCATCTTATAAATATTTGTCAGATATGTAGCATCGAATGTGACGACATCCCCAAAATATTGGTACGCTACCCTTGATCTTGCATCTGCCCAAAAACAACTTCCCATACACCCATTCTCATCAACTTGCATGGAGTACACAAATCCAGGCTCTTTGCATTGTCGATCAAGAAAATACGCATATAACCTTTGAGCATCTCCCTCTTCAAACAATTTTTTTCTTTTGTTTCCCAAGTATTTTTCCACATCTTTCCCAATACAACCAATATTAAAGTCACCCCCTGATTCTTTACTCAACACCGACATTATCTTCCTTGTCGGTACACCGGACTCGTTCAAAGTCATAATGAGTTTTTTTTGGACACGTGTGACTCCCCTATGTCCACGGAGAAAACTGGTACTTCTCGGTGTAAGTAGCGCATGATTATGTTCTATCACAAACTTACATACTACCCACTTTTCACTCTTTTTTTTTTTTATCCCCATTATTGCTTTACATCCAATCTTTGTTTCTGCAGTTTCCGGAATTGTTCTTTCTACATGTTTGCTTCTTTCCCGTCGAAATCCTTCCCTTGAGCAAACATAGTCCACTGCAATAAGTTTTTTCTCCTCTTTCGACAATCAAGTATGATTGGTACGAATGGCAAAACCTTTTCTTCTTGCATACGCCTTGTAAAATGCTTGCGCGTCTTCTACATCATCAAATTCCATACCGATGAATGGCTCCAATAAACCACTACTCGAAGAAGAAATCAAATTCACTCCATCATCTACATAGACTCCATCATCCACATTCACATCAACATCCACACGAACTTCATCTTCCACATTCACAACATCTTCTACTTTCACATCTTCGACATCTACACCTTCTACACATGTGTGACTCGGCATCATCTCAACATCATCACTATCGGAGCTCCAGAATTTATCCTTTGTTACAAAATAAAAAAACAAAAAATAATGGTCAACAAAAATAGTTGATTCGGCTGATATCAATCCCATATAAAAAATTCAGATTTATACAAAATCAATGGTTATATTCTATAATTTACATAAAAAAAAATTCAATGGTTATATTCTATAATTGTCCTTCAATGGGGTATTCTAGTAATAAACTCATTGATTTATGCAAACTTCAGATGTATTCTTTACTCAATGGTTATATTCTATAATTTACATAAAAAAAAATTTAGATGTATACAAAATCAATCTGAAATTCAGATGTATATTCTCGTAATTAAGAGAAATTAAATGAAAAGAAAGTAAAAGATAATAATGAAAAACCTAAAAATAATTCAAACTAAAATAAATGAAGATTAGATTAATTCATGTTTTCTAATTTCAGATTCATCTGAATTATTGGGTATTGCAGATTAAAGAACAATGGTAATCCTAATAAAAAGCTCAATGAGATAATTTTTCCTTTACTTTATGCATTTTCTAATTTACGCAATTTCTGATTTACAAAAAAAAAAATTAATTTCTCTTATAGTCTCTGCAAATATAAGAGGAAAGTTTATGGATTCAAGTACACGAGACAATTTGCAACGTGACCAATGTCACTCCATCCCATTCAGACCATTTCAGATTCATTCAACATTGGTAAATGAACTCAAAATCAGTGGAAAAATCTAACCATGGAGTGGCGGTGGAGATGGCGGTGACCTCCGTGGACGACGACGGCTAATGTAGTGGGGGATGGCTCGGCTAATGTAGTGGGATATCTAGGTGTGGCAGCAACAGAGCACAGATCTGATTTTACAGAAAAGCTTCGGGCCGAGCACAACCAATACACAGTGGGTGCGACGGCTCTTGGTGGTGCGACGATGTCTACTTGTGGCGGCAACAGGTATGGTGCGGTTGTGGCCTGAGGGCTTCTCCTGCAGCGGTAAGACAGGTTTCAAACAGAGCTGAGAACTTGTGGCGTGCGGACTCGCGTGAGCTTCATTGTGTGTGTCGCGGACTCGGCTGAAAACCTTAATCGTGTGGGTCGCAGACTAAGCTGACATTGTGTGCACTTATTACGTGTCAGCTTATGTATGGGGGCTGTTATTACTGGAAGAACAGCCCGACCGGTCCGAAGGGGCTCTGGATTTAATATACCGAATACTACACCGAAACAAAAAATTCCAACAGAAATGGAACAGGATTTAAAACTATGGTGGCTTAGAAAAAAAATTTATTCATTATCATTTTTCTCATAATTCTTTCGTCTCATGATGTGGCATTAAAGGATTAGAAACTATTTATTATATTTAACTTATGAACCTATCATCTAATGTCAAATTATGTGACGACGAGTAATTACTAATTAGCTAATAAACTATTGCTAATATTAACGCAATTTCAAGATCTTTTAAACACAACCTCGATATCTTGATGCATAAACCATGGAAGTGATCAAGTACGTCGGTATCTTTCGTACAATTAACTGATGATCTATAGAATAAAATGATAATAATACCCACTTTGATGAGCGGATCAAACATTAATTAGATTGGAGAAAAGATTAGATAATCGACTAAAGAAGGGGCGGCGTCAGCTACAAGCTCTGGTACTATAAGGAATGATATTCGTAGCAGGGTGCGTAAGTGTTGATGGAGTCATTTTGAAAAAATTAAATAAATATAAAATTTATTTAAAAAATATTAATTTTTTAATAAGAACTCTATTTATTTTTAAATGATTGTATGTCGCTTACGCATTCCAATAATTATATCTAAAATTACTCATTCAGATCTTTTCGTAATTAAAATGAACTAAAATTGCATGGGAAAATATCTAAACAAGAAATTAGAGAACGCTAAAATTCTAATTAGTGTAATGCATTTACAGTGCTCAAAAATAGATATTATACTTGATCACCACCTGAAAAACTCTGATGCAATTAGTAATTACGGGTTGAATATGAAATTCCCACATTTGCACTTCCAACTTATGGGCTTGTAGTTGGAACTGTCATCTCCTCTTGAATATGCAAAATTTGAGACCCTTGAAAAGTAGTCTTTGTTCCCATTCTGAAGTTGGGGATTTGCAGGGACCAGAATTGCCTCACAGTGCCCACATGAGTTGCACCTCCTCTCGCACCTCGGAGGCCTTGATCCTATCCTGCCTCTCAAAATTGCCTTACCCTTTCTCTCTGTCTAATTTAAGAAGCAGAAATAAAAATACAGATTGTTTTCCTTTAACACATTTAACCCAGAATAAAATTTCATAATTTCCAGAATAAAGTCTCACCTGGGAAAACGGTTCGGAAAGTTCTCTACCTGCATAACACAGACAAGAAAGTTATCTTCCAAGTTACCAGAATGTTGTATCTTTCCAATCTCAACAGTGAGCTATTTACCTTCAGCCATAGTACTTCTCAGCTAGGTAGAGCTCAGAATGAGAAAGAGAATCGAAATAGCAAAATAGCAAAGTCTACAGCTGCAAATGAAGTTGTGACTGCACCCCATTTACAGAGAGAGAGAGAGTAAAGACGCAGGCTATAGCGGATTCAAGAGAATAATGAATATGAGAAAGGAAGGTGTAAGCAAGGTAACTAAATAATAAATTCTCTAGCAATGTGTCTGGGTAAGATTTTTGAGGTTATGAAACTCGGAAAGACAACTCAAGAATTGCAGAGAGAAAAAAGAAAGGAACTCATCCCGAAAAGGCCATGAAGCACCCAATGTCGTTCGATGAGTCCCTACCCAAACAACGAGGATATATAATGGAGGGAAGAGAACCAAAAGGACTTCGGGACAGCAAAGAGACGAGATTGAAGACAGGAAGGAACAAAAACCCACAAACACCACGATATACGAGGGACATGTACCGCTGCTCACTAACGGACATGCATATACAGCTGTGGACTACGGGTTTTCGCTTTCTTCATTTTCTGTAGTTTGCATTTATTTCTAATATGTTTATTATTTTCGGATTGAGAATTTTTTACTCAGCCCTCGCTCGCTTCTCAACTTTCGCACATTAAAAAAAATCCTTCGTTTTTTTTTTTAAAAAAAAATTATTATTATTATTATTTTAATTTTTTTAACCTCTCATTTTAATCTTTCTAACTGTATACAATCGTTAGAAAACAAAGGAGAATGATCGGGTGGCGTAGTGATATAACTGATATCCATTAATCTTGGAATATGATAGACACACAATCTTTTATTTAATTCTTTATATATGAATTATGTTTTAAATGATGATAACTTATAAAAACAACATTATTTTATAAAAATGACACCATTTTAAAACGTAACTATATAAAAAATTGTAAATCTATTATTACTCATATACACGAACAATCTGATCTTCGTCTTCCTTCATTTAAATAGTTTAATATATATATATATATATAAAATATTTATGTCTTTAAATGTAGAGATGGATAAGGGTACTCTTTGAGTTGAAGGTTTTTGGAGTTCGAATCTGCTTTTTAAAGTGAAATATATGTTTGGGATTTTAGATGGAATTATGTGAAGTAGTATCAATGAAAAATGTTAAGGGATGTTGCTGGGGGATACCGTTGCCCAATCCCGCTCTTATTTTTTTAATTTTTTTATTATTTAATAATTAAGAAACTGTTGTTAAATAATATTGTGAATTTAAAAAAAATATTTTAAAGCGTTAAAAAATGATACTAAAAAGGAAGAAGAAAAACACACTAGCTGGACTGCGATCTCCCAGCGAGATCCCTACCATCATCTTCCTTTATAATAAAACAGGCTAAGGCCAGATATGGTTAAAACCAATCCCAGCCCAATAGTCCATTGCTAGCCCAAGACCGGAGTTTGGCCAACTCTATAATCACGATCTATAATTATAGAGAATTAAAAGAAGATAATTACTATAAAAATAAAGAAATTATATAAAAATAAATTTATAAATAGACGTTATTCGAGCAATATGTTAAATTTTTTTAATAACAGCAAATGACATTTATATTTATGTAATCACTTTGTAATAAAATTATTTCTCATAAAAGAAATGTCATTTACATAATTGAATGATCAAATTAGAGAGAGATTGATATATACAATTTCTAGACACGACAACATCTAATAAACAAATATTGGACAAACCAGGGAGAATTATCGAGTAATGTTATTGTCTTATAGTAGTACTTGATGGCACCAAAGAAATTCGGAATATACCAAAATGAGAAAATAATTATGGAATGGACCTCTCAATCCGTCGTAGTTCTTTTGTAACATCAATCATGGTTGGCCTAAACTCTGGATTCTCATCTCTGCATATCAGGGCAAGCTCCAGTGAGGCTTGCAATTGCTGCTCCAGACCAGCTTCTCCTTCCCCTGCCCGGATTTCAGATTCGACAGTCTTCTTTATAATGCTTGTTCTTATGTAATCTTCCAAGTTTGTAAAACCAGAAGTCGTTTCGTATAGATCCGTCAAAGTTTTTCCAGTTAAAACCAGTCAAAGTTTTTCAGCAGATTCGTAGACTAAAACGGGAGATGGAGTCTCGAGACAGCATCCTATGAGCTTAAGAACATTCTTGTGAGCGCACATCTTTGCACAAGTAACCATATCAGTGAAGGGAAAGTCCCGTTCTTTTGCGTATCCAATCTTCCTGTACTTCTTAACGGAAATGAGTCTGCATTCGAGAGACCCAGTGTACCATTGATACGACCCATCTTCGCGAAAAAGAAGGTGAGGATCGAAGTTGTTCGTGGCCTTCAGGAGCTCTTCGATGGAGAAGCTGCGGATGGGAATAGACCTGCTATTACAAGAGGCAATTAACTTCTCCAGGAATACGCTTCCATTCTCCACAAATGCCTTCTTTCTCTCTTCTTTTCCGAGCATTCTTAAAAAATGATCTCTCTCTCTCTCTCTCTCTCTCTCTCTGTGTGTCTGGACTCAGCAGGGTTTGAGATATGGTCTTAACCTTAAATCCCTTTCCCATACCATTCATCAAGGCAGAGGTCAGGAGATTAATTTCGCCGAAAGTAGTGGGAAATTTCGTGGAAGCTGCTGCATCTTTGCCAGTTGTGAATCATTATTCGACTTCATTACTAGAGGATTGCTAATTCTGCAGGTCAACCGCCATTTGGTTGGCAATATGTTCTACGCGGAGAGTCAATTTCTGCGGCAACAGAAAGTCCTTTTGTTTGAAATGGATTAAATAGGTGTTTGGGATCTCAGAAAGTCAGAACACAGTTTTGTAATTTTCCTAAATTGGGGGGGCACATGGACTTGGCGAAATGAGTGGTAGGTGTGATATTGTGATCTCTTTGTTCCAAATTAAATGCATAGCTGGCTTCTGAAATTTGCATTCGGCAGTCTGGGTAACCTTCTTCAAGCCTGTCTAAATATTTTGGACAGAGTTTAATAAAAAATAAGAGTAATATTTTTCTTCATCCTAATCTTTGTCATCTCTAGTCACACATGGTAATGTGAAAGATTTCGAGTAGATGAATAATAAATTCTCTAGCAATGTCTCAGGGTAAGATTTTTGAGGTTATGAACCTCGGAAAGACAACTCAAGAAATGCAAAGAGAAGAAAGAAAGGAACTCATCCCAAAAAGGCCATGAAGCACCTCAATATCGTTCGATGAATCCCAACCCAAACAACGAGGATATATGATGGAGGGAAGAGAACCAAAAGGACTTTGGCAGCAAAGAGATGAGATTGAAGACAGGATTCCAGGAAGGAACAAAAAACTACAAACACCACGATACACGAGGGACATGTACCGCTGCTCACTAACGGACATGCATACAGCTGTGGATTTCGGGTTTTCGCTTTCTTCATTTTATGCAGTTTTCATTTATTTATAATATGCTTTTCTATTTTCGGATTGAGAATTTCTTACTCAGCCTTGCTTGCTACAATAGCTTAATTGGGCACAAGAATACTCTCAATGGATTATTTATCTTATCCTTTAAAATATAACATCGAAATTCATTTTTTCTATTTTACATACTGATTTTTATAATATATTATATATTAGCTTATTTATTTATTTTTATATCATTTAATTATTATATTTTTTAATCTTTCTTATTCATAGATTTTTTATTCACAAATGAGAGAGAAATGATTAAATTTTTTTTACAATTGTGAACAGTTATTGCTAGATGTAGCGGTAAAACTGTAGACAATTAAAAAATGCAGGTGTAATAGAAAATCCGTTGCATGCACTTTTAGATTCCGGATCTTCAAATTCACATTACCTGTTGAAAGTGCTCTTATTCATATTTTAAATAGAAGAATGCTACTTCTCATTCCACACCATACACTTTATATATTTTAAAATTATTTTTTATTATTTATTTTATTTTATTCTTATTAAACTAATTAAATTGTTTTACTTATTATGTATACATTACATATTATAGGAAAAATGAAAGGAAGAAGGGCTTGTGGGTCTCGGGATTATGTGGGCTGGGCGAGAGGTTTAAGTGGGTTGTGAATCGAAGCAGAGGCTGGAGCTAAGGCATGAGCTTAAAGGAAGTAGTTTTAGACCGAGTACATACTTATGGATAGAATAAATAAATGGGCCTGGCCTGGTCTAGTTATTAGGGTATTACGAATTATATAATATTTCTTGTTATGCTTAGTGCGATAAGTCAGTAACCTTGTTGGGGAATATTCTTGAAGGTCAGAGTTAGTTATTGTGTCTATTTATACACACTGATATCCATTTCTGGGAAAATATCAATAAATGCATAATTTCCTCATATTTTGTCTTCTCTTAAGGATACTCAGTTACTCACCCTCTAAGTTACTGTACAAGCTTTTATCCTTATAGGGTGTTACAAATATGGTACAAGAGATACCCTCATCCCCTTCTTACAAAAGTGTGCTAATGGCAAAAGGCACTAGGTGTAATACCCAGGCCGAGCACCAAGCCCAAGCTAAACGTAGGTCCTACAAATTTTATTTTTCTCTTTTTTTTGAGTTAATACGTATAAAAAGCTCTCTTGAGATTTAATGAGTAATTTTGGAATAGCTACGGGTCCAAAATTTATTTCAATAGTATATGAATTTTTATTGGGCTTGATGATTAGGTTAAAGTTATCTAAGGGACCAAGTGGGATCTTTTTATTTGGAAATTGGTCCCAAAAATTTACGAGACGAGATTGCTTATTTTAGAATTTGAATCAAGGCTCATTAATATTTATTAAATACTTGATTTAGAAAATTTCAGACAAGCCAAATAGATTATGGACTGTTCTAATCGGACCAACCCATTTATTATTTCTATACAATATCCAAGACGTGGGTTCAAATACTTTGAAATGGACCCAAAAAGCCCAAGCTCGTGGGAACCAAGGATCGGATTCAATGCCATGCACCTCTCCTCTTTCAGTGGGGTTTATAGCAACCAATATATATACACGTTACACACTTTCATGCATCTACCCTCTTTGCATCTAAATCATATTTCCCAATCTAGGGTCGCTGCAGGATCCCATCATTTTTTCCTCAACCCCATGTTCACCACCCCAATCGTGCCCAACCTCTCTCACTCGACACCAAACAGTAACCACCATACACGGTCTCAACTGATCCACGGTGTAGCCCTTGCATGCATGCACCAACAGCCACTGCCACCCAGCCTCCATGTCGCAACAGCAGCTTGAATGGGAACCACCCCACGTGCCGAGATCTCATTGCATGACAAAAGCCACTAGCCCACTACCCAACCTCACGTAAAACTGGCAACCACCTTGACTCCCTTCCACAAACTGCAACCACCTAGACACACAACAACAAGCCACAAATTGCACTGTTGCCCTCCACATGTAGGAAGTAGCCAGACAAGCCACATCAATGTGCACTCAAGCCTCTGCCCTACACCACTGTCATTGCAACACAACTTATATTTTATGACAGAGGAAACCGTCATAAAAAATGACCAAAATGTCACTAAATACATTTGGTGACGGTTTGAAACCGTCACCTAATGTGCGTCACAGAATACAATTGGTGATAGTTTACTATACAACCGTTACTAAAAATACCTTTAGTGACAGTTGAAGGTGTTCCGTTTGGTATAACGTTCGAACGTGGCATTTTTCTGTGATAGTTGAAATCTATCATAGAAAGTAATGTTTGAACGTCTGACATAACGTTCAAACGTCAACTCGATCAATTGGCATTTGAATGATAGAAGTTGACGTTCGTTGATTATAGTTCGAATGCATCACTAACACATTTGAATGTTTATATGTCTGAACGTTAAACTGCAATAAAACATTCGAATTTCAGTTTGAACGTTAATGGACCAATGTTTGAACGTAACGAGTATAATGTTCGGGCGTTAGTTCGAATGTTAATGAGGAAGCATTCGAACGCAAGTGGTATGTTTGGATGTTTGTTTGAATGTTAATCGTTTAAAAATTCGAACGTTTTATTCGTTTGAGTGTGAGTACATTCAAATGTTGAGTCGTACGTTTAAATGTTATGTTATAATTTTGTTAAATTACGTTCAAATGTTGGTTTGAATGTAAACCAACGTTCAAACGTTTTTTAATTACATTCGAATGTACATATCATAAACACTAATTTCATAAAATTAAAAAACATACCAATTGTATCATATTACACACCATCATTTAACAACTAACAATGTCTTATAATGTTTCAAAATTAGATATTAAAAGTTATATACACTGATAAAATTGCTAAAATTTATTACTTCTTCTTTCCTCATCCACTGCAATTTTGTTGCAATGACATAACACGTTTTATTTGCATTATCATCTCCCGCTGCACTTACTCTTGGATTTCACTGCGTATTTTTTCCTCTTGGTCTCTTTGTTGGTCATGCAAACGCGTCTCTAAATGTGACTGTCTCTCTAAGAGGGACTCCAACTCTTGTTGTCTCGACCTCATATACTCATTCTTGCGCCTTGTAACTTCTAAATCTTTGTTAAGATTATTAATTTGTAAAGTTGATGAGGTTGATGAAGATGAACCGGAATGCTTGAAAGATTGTACCAAATCTCTTGCCATACTAGACTTGGGCCACAAAGCACTTGCGTGAATATGTTTATATCACTCGGAGAGGATTCCCCAGAAGCTAACTGCATTTTTATCATTTTTTCCTGTAATTTGAAAGAAAACACATAATAAATAACGTATTAAAAGAAATACAAATAAAAAATAATCTGGATAACATGTTGCATAATTTATTTAACAAAATTAACACTACTTACATAATTATCTACAGCGGGAGGATCCATTCACTAACTACACTCATTAGTGTGAGCAGCAGCATGGACATGAATAAGAAAAAAGTTTTTAGGATCATCATGTTTCTAATAAAGCGACATTAGCAATTTTAAAAAGATGGTGTTAGTACTTATATAAAAGAATATCAGAAAGATAAATGAATTTTATAATTTATTATTAATTATAATTATTATATGTATATTATACTTATATATAGTTAAGTTATTTAGTTATAAGTTGCATAATAATCATATTTAATAATATAATGATTTGGAAAGTCACAAGGGTAGGAATATTTAATATGTTATTATTAATTATAGTTATTATATGTATATTATACTGTATATATAGTTAAGTTATTTACTTATAAGTTGCATATTAATCATTTTTAATAATATAATGATTTGGAAAGTCACAACAATTTCACATATTCACAACATATTTAATAAATATTCACGCAAAAATTCACAATCTATAAACATATTCCCCACATATTCAATAAAATATTCAACAACATATTCACAATATTCATACAACAAATCCCCAAACTTCATCCAATCCACAAGAACCAATCCTTCAAAAAAATCATTAAACTAGCTATTTAGTTCAATATATAATACACAAATATATTGGAACAAATGTAAAACATATTCATTTTAATCCATAAATATACACCAATAAAGAATATTTTCATTTTAAGAGTAAGCATAAATACAACACAATTTTTCATTTTAATTCATCATATTACACAATCCATATCACAAAAGAATAATACACTAGCTTGTTATATATATATATAAAACACAAGACAAATATCATAAAATTGCAAAAAAAATAAAAAAGAAAAAGAGTTTTTCCTTACCAAAATCAATGGAGAGTTCCAATATATTAACCCTCTTTCACTCTAACTTTCTCTCTAACCCACGACCCTCTCTCATCCTCTCTCTCTCTCTCTCTCTCTCTCTCTCTCTCTCTCTCTCGCACGCACGCATGGGAGAAGTAGCAGAAATGACTCTGCTTCCTCCCGTGCGTGTATTCATGCAGAATAGATTTCATTTGATGAAACGTTCGAAGGTTTAACTTATACGTTCGAATGTTAACATATCCCGTCCATCTTTTAGATGAAACGTTCGAACGCGAAGAAATTTAATAAAAATTGGCACGTTAATGTTCGAACAATTAAATTGTAATGTTCGAACATTACTTCTCTTGTCAAAACCCTAAATCGAGCGGGAAATTTCCTGCAATTTTTTTGAAGCCTAATCAAACGTATATAATTTCACATTTGAACATTTATAAATTTGCTATCAAATATCATCCCTTCACGAATACCCAGGCCGAGCACCAAGCCCAAGCTAAACGTAGGTCCTACAAATTTTATTTTTCTCTTTTTTTTGAGTTAATACGTATAAAAAGCTCTCTTGAGATTTAATGAGTAATTTTGGAATAGCTACGGGTCCAAAATTTATTTCAATAGTATATGAATTTTTATTGGGCTTGATGATTAGGTTAAAGTTATCTAAGGGACCAAGTGGGATCTTTTTATTTGGAAATTGGTCCCAAAAATTTACGAGACGAGATTGCTTATTTTAGAATTTGAATCAAGGCTCATTAATATTTATTAAATACTTGATTTAGAAAATTTCAGACAAGCCAAATAGATTATGGACTGTTCTAATCGGACCAACCCATTTATTATTTCTATACAATATCCAAGACGTGGGTTCAAATACTTTGAAATGGACCCAAAAAGCCCAAGCTCGTGGGAACCAAGGATCGGATTCAATGCCATGCACCTCTCCTCTTTCAGTGGGGTTTATAGCAACCAATATATATACACGTTACACACTTTCATGCATCTACCCTCTTTGCATCTAAATCATATTTCCCAATCTAGGGTCGCTGCAGGATCCCATCATTTTTTCCTCAACCCCATGTTCACCACCCCAATCGTGCCCAACCTCTCTCACTCGACACCAAACAGTAACCACCATACACGGTCTCAACTGATCCACGGTGTAGCCCTTGCATGCATGCACCAACAGCCACTGCCACCCAGCCTCCATGTCGCAACAGCAGCTTGAATGGGAACCACCCCACGTGCCGAGATCTCATTGCATGACAAAAGCCACTAGCCCACTACCCAACCTCACGTAAAACTGGCAACCACCTTGACTCCCTTCCACAAACTGCAACCACCTAGACACACAACAACAAGCCACAAATTGCACTGTTGCCCTCCACATGTAGGAAGTAGCCAGACAAGCCACATCAATGTGCACTCAAGCCTCTGCCCTACACCACTGTCATTGCAACACAACTTATATTTTATGACAGAGGAAACCGTCATAAAAAATGACCAAAATGTCACTAAATACATTTGGTGACGGTTTGAAACCGTCACCTAATGTGCGTCACAGAATACAATTGGTGATAGTTTACTATACAACCGTTACTAAAAATACCTTTAGTGACAGTTGAAGGTGTTCCGTTTGGTATAACGTTCGAACGTGGCATTTTTCTGTGATAGTTGAAATCTATCATAGAAAGTAATGTTTGAACGTCTGACATAACGTTCAAACGTCAACTCGATCAATTGGCATTTGAATGATAGAAGTTGACGTTCGTTGATTATAGTTCGAATGCATCACTAACACATTTGAATGTTTATATGTCTGAACGTTAAACTGCAATAAAACATTCGAATTTCAGTTTGAACGTTAATGGACCAATGTTTGAACGTAACGAGTATAATGTTCGGGCGTTAGTTCGAATGTTAATGAGGAAGCATTCGAACGTTACCAATAAACTTCGAATTAGTGTTAATGGAAATTTGAGTACGTAGTTGCTGTTGATGTTAATGAGATTCAATGTAGTTGATGTTTGTTAATTTAATCGTTTAAAAATTCGAACGTTTTATTCGTTTGAGTGTGAGTACATTCAAATGTTGAGTCGTACGTTTAAATGTTATGTTATAATTTTGTTAAATTACGTTCAAATGTTGGTTTGAATGTAAACCAACGTTCAAACGTTTTTTAATTACATTCGAATGTACATATCATAAACACTAATTTCATAAAATTAAAAAACATACCAATTGTATCATATTACACACCATCATTTAACAACTAACAATGTCTTATAATGTTTCAAAATTAGATATTAAAAGTTATATACACTGATAAAATTGCTAAAATTTATTACTTCTTCTTTCCTCATCCACTGCAATTTTGTTGCAATGACATAACACGTTTTATTTGCATTATCATCTCCCGCTGCACTTACTCTTGGATTTCACTGCGTATTTTTTCCTCTTGGTCTCTTTGTTGGTCATGCAAACGCGTCTCTAAATGTGACTGTCTCTCTAAGAGGGACTCCAACTCTTGTTGTCTCGACCTCATATACTCATTCTTGCGCCTTGTAACTTCTAAATCTTTGTTAAGATTATTAATTTGTAAAGTTGATGAGGTTGATGAAGATGAACCGGAATGCTTGAAAGATTGTACCAAATCTCTTGCCATACTAGACTTGGGCCACAAAGCACTTGCGTGAATATGTTTATATCACTCGGAGAGGATTCCCCAGAAGCTAACTGCATTTTTATCATTTTTTCCTGTAATTTGAAAGAAAACACATAATAAATAACGTATTAAAAGAAATACAAATAAAAAATAATCTGGATAACATGTTGCATAATTTATTTAACAAAATTAACACTACTTACATAATTATCTACAGCGGGAGGATCCATTCACTAACTACACTCATTAGTGTGAGCAGCAGCATGGACATGAATAAGAAAAAAGTTTTTAGGATCATCATGTTTCTAATAAAGCGACATTAGCAATTTTAAAAAGATGGTGTTAGTACTTATATAAAAGAATATCAGAAAGATAAATGAATTTTATAATTTATTATTAATTATAATTATTATATGTATATTATACTTATATATAGTTAAGTTATTTAGTTATAAGTTGCATAATAATCATATTTAATAATATAATGATTTGGAAAGTCACAAGGGTAGGAATATTTAATATGTTATTATTAATTATAGTTATTATATGTATATTATACTGTATATATAGTTAAGTTATTTACTTATAAGTTGCATATTAATCATTTTTAATAATATAATGATTTGGAAAGTCACAACAATTTCACATATTCACAACATATTTAATAAATATTCACGCAAAAATTCACAATCTATAAACATATTCCCCACATATTCAATAAAATATTCAACAACATATTCACAATATTCATACAACAAATCCACAAACTTCATCCAATCCACAAGAACCAATCCTTCAAAAAAATCATTAAACTAGCTATTTAGTTCAATATATAATACACAAATATATTGGAACAAATGTAAAACATATTCATTTTAATCTAGTACTTTGAAAAGTCTGAAGAGAATTTATTCTCGGAAAACGGATCTAAGATGAAGATTTGTTATGAGCTAAACAATGCTCATGTCTGCCAGGACAATATTTGCTTTAAAATTCCATCTGTTTTGGTCAAAAACATCTCCCATGATGTAATTTTGGGGATGCCATTCCTTAACATGATTTACCCTTTTCTTTCTGAACATGATGGGATCACCACTGACCCCTTTGGACAGAAAGTTAAATTTAAATTTGCTCTAAATATGAACGTGATTGTTATAGAAAATCTTTGTCTTTGCTTTCTGCTAAAAGAAAACATCTTGATTTTCTAAAACAAGAAATTAAGTTCAAACGTGTATCCGAGAATCTAAAGGATCCTTTGCTCCAGGCAAGGATTGCAGATTTTCAAAAGGTTTTGATTTCTTCTGTTTGTTCAAACCTTCCTACTGCATTCTGGCATAGGAAGAAACATGAAGTTTCTTTGCCTTACATCAAAGGATTTTCAGAATCCAAAATACCCACCAAGGCGAGACCTATTCAAATGAATAGGGAAACCCTTGAGTTTTGCAAAACTGAGATTGAGGATCTTCTTGCTAAATGTATCATTAGGCATAGCAAGTCACCTTGGTCGTGTGCAGCGTTTTATGTCCAGAAAAAAGCTGAGATTGAGCGAGGGACTCCCCGTCTGGTCATAAACTACAAACCCCTGAATGAAGTCTTAGAGTGGATTAGGTACCCTATTCCCAATAAACAAGACTTGATTCAAAGATTAGAAGGTGCAGTCGTGTTTTCCAAGTTTGACCTTAAGTCTGGATTTTGGCAAATCCAAATTAGGAAGTCAGACCGTTACAAGACTGGTTTCACCACCCCTCTGGGTCACTACGAGTGGAACGTTATGCCATTTGGGCTGAAGAACGCTCCTAGTGAATTCCAAAATATCATGAATGACATCTTTTCGTCATTCACCCTATTCACCATCGTCTACATAGATGATGTGCTTGTATTCTCCAAATCTATTGATGAACACTGGAAACATCTTGAAACGTTTCTTGCGGTCATCAAAAGAAATGGACTTGTCCTTTCTGCTTCGAAAATGAAACTATTCCAGACCAAGATCAGATTCCTTGGTTTCGACATCTTCGAAGGAAAAATCAAACCTATCCAGCGAGCTATTGAGTTTGCTGACAAATTTCCAGATGTTATTCTTGACAAGAACCAGCTTCAAAGATTCCTTGGTTCTTTGAATTACATCTCTGACTTCTACCAGGATATGAGAAAACAGTGTCGCCCCTTGTTCGCGAGACTAAAATCTAATCCTGCTCCGTGGACTGATGTTCACACCAAACTTATCCAGAAAATCAAGGCACATGTCAAAACTCTTCCGTGTCTTGGTATTCCTGTTTTAAATAGCTTCAAGATTGTCCAGACTGACGCCAGTGACATAGGCTATGGCGGCATCTTGAAACAAGTTGTTTCACCAGGTTCCTCCGAACAAATCGTTCGTTTCCACTCCGGAACTTGGAATCATGCACAGCATAACTATAGTACTATTAAAAAAGAAATACTATCTGTTGTTTTGTGCATATCTAAATTTCAGTCTGATTTACTTAACCAAAAATTCCTTCTAAGGATTGATTGTAAATCCGCAAAGGAAATTTTAGAAAAAGATGTTAAAAACATTGCATCAAAACAGATTTTTGCACGATGGCAAGCTGTTTTAAGTGTTTTTGATTTTGACATTGAATTTATTAAAGGATCGGATAACTCCATCCCTGATTTTCTTACCCGTGAATTTCTTGCAGAAAAACCATGAGTAAGAAGAAGAAACCTGGAGGACTTCCCAGTTCCTCCTCTGTATCCAAGTTGTTAGTACCTCCAGTACCAACAACTTTTGACCACGGCTTCCTCCCCACTGGAGATAGCCAATAGATTTACCAGTCTAGGGCAAGTTCCCAGATTGTTACCCCTGCATCATTTGCTTCAACCTTAGCCACACCCTGTGACCCTTTTGCTAATCCATTAGCAGTAACAGGACCCCGGTCGCGAGCAAATTTATCAGTGCCAACAAGGCACCTTATCACAAGAAATTG
Source organism: Carya cathayensis (assembly GCA_011037825.1). Classification (NCBI taxonomy): domain Eukaryota; kingdom Viridiplantae; phylum Streptophyta; class Magnoliopsida; order Fagales; family Juglandaceae; genus Carya; species Carya cathayensis. Next base: position 80,256 of record QGSO01000163.1, on the reverse strand, counting down.
TGGTTTGATAACCTGTTTTACGTTGAGAAATCAATTAAAACAGATCCCTATCAGATTGCAATTGATTACTTTACCACGAGATTTTCACTGGATCCCTGACAATCCAGCTAAAGATCTCAAGTTTTATCTCGGAATCATGGTGAAAACCAATTCCGTTCTTATCAAACCGATTTTTGATAAATTTGACAAATCAAAAATCATTTTTCATAATTGTCAGATTAACCATGTTTTGACGGAAGAAGAATGGGTCACCCACCCTTCTACCTCCAAAACCCTAGTCGTGCCAAATCTGAAAAGCAAGGAGGAATTCCCTTCTCCTTCACCTATCCAAGCCATAGTACCCTATCCTACCTTGACAGGTGGTGAACAGGCTTCAGAATCCCAGAGTTCTTCATCCAAGCAGAAGAAAACATCTTCAACAAAGAAGAAGAATTCCAAATCCACAGGATCAGCATCCTCGAAAGATAAGTCACCAATAGACCTTTCGAGTACAGATCTACTCTAACTGTTGCAGACCAAACTCAAAGAAGAGGAAAAGGCCTGTAACAGTGAAGAATCAACTGCAGAAGGATCACAGACTTCTTCAGACTCAGATCCCTACAGCAATGTCTTTGGCCATGACTCAGAAGACTATCCCCCTCATTTGGGAGATAAATGAGTAAATGACCAAAATATCCAGCGTTGAAGACACTCCTCACAGAGACTCCAGCGCATTATCCAGCTATCACCCTGACGGCTTCTACTTTCGAGGGGCGGAAAGGTGATGGAATAATACACTTTTGACCACTTTTCACATTGGAGACAGAGATGCTTTCGGTGCAAAAAGAATGCTTCACTTTCGGCGGAAGAAGACAAACTACTTTCAACGATTGATTGCCAGCATGGGTAAATTGTGACAAAAAGTCACTATTCACTATTTGCTTTTTAAACAGTTTTCTCGTGATTTACGTTATTACTTTATCTTGTACAGGAGCTTCCTTACTCTATAAAAGGACTCCTCGTTTCATTTGTAAGACACAGCCAATTGTATCGCCAATTACATAGGCAACTATCCCAGAGAGAATTCCCAACTCCCTGACTATCCTCTAGCTTCCTTACAATCCTTTTGTTTTCTTTTGAATTCATAAGCTTGTAAGTTTATCCAGTTTCTTTTGAAACTTGTTTATATCTTATATTGAAATAAAATATTTGAAGTTTTATTTCATAACTCTGATATTATATTGAACATTTCATGCATTGGTAGGCCGAGCCTCCACATCTCTTGTTCATGTTTATGTTTGCCTTGATCTTGCCTTGTTCATAATATCTATCTTCCTTGTCTCTATTTCTCTTATCTTCACTTGATTCCGCTGTATATATATATATATATATATATATATATATATATATAAAACACAAGACAAATATCATAAAATTGCAAAAAAGAAAAAAAAGAAAAAGAGTTTTTCCTTACCAAAATCAATGGAGAGTTACAATATATTAACCCTCTTTCACTCTAACTCTCTCTCTAACCCACGACCCTCTCTCATCCTCTCTCTCTTGCTCGCGCACGCGCACATGGGAGAAGCAGCAGAAATGACTCTACTTCCTCCTGTGCGTGTATTCATGCAGAATAGATTTCATTTGATGAAACATTCGAAGGTTTAACTTATACATTCGAATGTTAACATATCTCGTCCATCTTTTAGATGAAACTTTCAAACGTGAAGAAATTTAATAAAAATTGGCACGTTAATGTTCGAACAATTAAATTGTAATGTTCGAACATTACTTTTCTTGTCAAAGCCCTAAATCGAGCGGGAAATTTCCTGCAATTTTTTTGAACATTTATAAATTTGCTATCAAATATCATCCCTTCACGTTCGAACGTTAAATTATAACGTTCAGACGTTACTTCTCATGTCAGAGCCCTAAATCGAGCGGGAAAATTTTTGCAATTTTTTTTCCCACGTTCAAACGTAAATAATTAAACTTTCAAATGTGAAGGGAGGACATTGTATTTTATAATATACTAGTTATATGTATTATAGTATATATATATATATATCATATTAAATATTTCACGTTATATAAAATTTAAATATACTTATATATTATATTAAATATTATATATATAACATATTATATTATATAATATATTATATACACTATATAGTAGTATATGCAATATATTATTATATAATAATTAAATAATATATTAATATAATATGTTATAACTAAAATGACATTTTGATCTATGACAAGAGTGAAAATGAACATGGACAACACCTGAAAATTGCTCCAGAAACTCTCAAGCAGCATCAATGATTTGCCAAGAGGTTCAAATGCAGATTTGGTTGTTCTGAGGTAGCCTATCTAGGGCAACTTATCTCACCTTAGGGGGTAAAAGCTGAACCAGAAAAGCTTATAGCCATGTGCGATTGGCCCCTACCTACTTCAGATAAATCCTTGAGAGGATTTTTGGGGTTGATAGGCTAGTACTGGTGATTTATTAAGGGGTATGGAGGGGTGGCAACTCCTCTAACCAAGTTACTAAGAAAGGACAGGTTCAAATGGATTGTGGCAAGAGAAAAGGCATTTTATGACCTTGAGAAGGCAGTAACCAAACCACCAGTCCTAGCACTACCTAACTTCTCCCTTCCTTTCGAAATCGAATGTGATGCGATCAGGAGGGTTGTGGGTGTTGTCCTCATGTAAAAATGGCAGCTTATTGCCTTCTACAGCCAGGCCTTGAAGGGTAAGGCCTTGGGGTATGTCTACTTATGAGAAGGAATTCTTTGTACTAGTTTCAACAGTAGAAAAATTGAGACCTTACCTTCTAAGCAAGCCCTTCATAGTTAAGATAGGCCACCAAAACCTAAAGTTTTTATTAGACCAAAACATTGGGACCACAATGCATCAAAATGGGTAAGCAAGCTTCTAGGCTATGAATTTTTAGTGGAATACAAGAGAGGGTCTGATAACAAAGCAGTAGATGCTCTCCCAAGGAAATGTGAAGATGAGGAGACCATAACACTCTCAGTGATCTCTGTCCCTACTTGGGAATTATTGGAAGAAGTCCACCAGTACTACAAAGAAGACTCTAAAGTGCAGCAAATCTTACAAAAGGTGAATAATCGGAATGCCTTGGGATTTATTGGAAGAAGTCCAACTGGACTACAAAGAAGACTCTAAAATGTAGCAACTCTTACAAAAGGTGAATAATGGGAATGACAACCCAAAACTCTTAGTAAGGGAGGGATACTTATACTACAAACAAAGACTCTATATTCCAAACAACCCAAACCTTAAATCAAAATTTCTTCACCTTTTGCACAACACCCCCACTAGTGGTCACTCGAGGCTAGACAAAACTTTACACAAGGCTCAAAGAGAATTCCATAGGCCTGTGCTAAGGTCTGAAGTTTGTGATTGTGAAAAACTGCAACATCTACCAGTGTGTTAAACCATAAAATTTCCTCCCTGGGGGCCTACAACCATTACAAATCCCCTCTAAACCTTAGACCCACATCACCATGGACTTCATTAAAGGCCTTCCCACCTCCCAGACCTTCAATTGCCTATGGGTAGTTGTTGATCGCCTAACCAAATACTCCCACTTCACACCCTTCTCTCACCCTTACATAGCTTCTACATTAGCCCATTCCTTCCTAAAAAAAATCTTTAGATTGCATGGCATGCCTAACTCGATTGTTTTTGATCGAGATAAGACTTTCACCAACAGGTTTTGGGTTGAATTGTTCAGACAACAAGGGTGGACTTGGCCTTTAGTACGGCCTACCATCCACAAACAGATGGTTAGTCCAAGGCTGTCAAGAAGACTCTTAAAAACTACCTACATTGTTTTGTGGGTGAGAGATTCAAAGATTGGGCCTTATGGATTCCACTAGTAGAGTGATGGTATAACACCACTAAACACTCCTCTACTGAGATGACACCCTTTGAAGCCCTATACGACTACCCCCCACTCCGCCTACAAACTTACTCACTAAGATTTTCATAGGTGGAAGCTGTTGACTCCTCACTTCGTTCACCAAAATAGATCAAGCAATTACTACGACAAAATCTTCATAAAGCACCAAATCGTATAAGAAAGTATGCAAATTTGAAAAGGGAAGAAAGATAATTTACCGTCTATGATTTGGTTTACCTGAGGTTATAGCCGTATCGGCAACACTTCATGGCCCTACGCCGGAATGCCAACTTGGCCCTAAGGTTTTATGGGTCGTTTTCGGTTCTGGAACGTATTGGATCGGTTGCATATCGATTGAAGCTGTCGGATTCTGTCTTAATCCACCTGGTGTTCCATGTCTCCTTGTTTAAGAAAAAGTTGGGCAATGCAGTGGTTCTTATGGCCTAACTACTGGCTATCCCATGTCAATTGAATGGACATGATCAAACCTGAAAAAGAGGAGATCTTGGACAGGCACCTTCACTAGGTTAAACTGCGACCCAGGGTGGAGATCTTGACTAGCTGGAAGGGATGGATAGCGGAGGATGCCACATGGGAGCCCAACCACCACCTGAGGGACGCCTACCCACACTTTGTGGGAAAGGATTTCCAAACGATAGGGTATTGTCATGAATGACCTAGAAGACTAAGGAAAAAAGGGGAGAAAGGAAGAAGGTTTTGTGGGCTTTGGAATTATGTGGGCTGGGTGAGAAGCTGAGGCTGAAGCTAAGGCATGGGACTAAAGGAAGGGGCTTAAGATTGAGTACTTACTTATGGATAGAATAAATAAATATGCCTGGTCTCGGTCCAGTTATTAGGCTATTAGGAATTATATTGTATTTCTTGATACTTTTAGTGCTTTATGTTATGCTTAGTGCACCAAGTCAGTACCCTTGTGGGGGAATCTGAAAGTTAGATTTAGTTATTATGCCTGTTTATATACATTAAGATCCCTTTTTAGTAGAATATCAATGAATGCATAGATTTCCCTACATTGAATTAGGCATGTCTATAAAAATTTAGATATTAACTACAGTAACTCACCAAATATGTGGGTGTATAGCAACTAGCCAAACACTATAATATTCATTTCTCACTCCTCTCACCAAATATGTAGGTGTTTTTTGTAATTAAGAAATTTGGTTTGATTTATTATTATTAAATATAAAATGTGAGAAAAATAAATTAATTAGTTAATATTAATTATTAATTTAATTAGAATATAATTATTATTAATATTTAATTGGTAGAACTACAAAATGCGATGAAAATAAATTAAATAAAAAATTATTAAATTAATAATATTTTATTATTATATAGAGAGTAAATAGATAATCCAATATAGGGATTGAATTTGAATAGAATAGGCAAATACAAACTCATGTGATATTAGCTAAAATTTAAATTTACATTTGACCAATTCAATAAGAATGTTCTAAGTGAGTGTACAAGCTCTCTCATCCATATCAGTGTTACAATAAAAACATTATCATAATTATGTAGTATTAATTCTTATATTTTTATTAGTTTTAAAAGATTTATTTATTTACAAGAGTAGAAAAAAAATTAGTTTTAAACATGAACGTGAAAATATGTGAAAAAAAAGAGAAAAGGAATAAGAGAGAGAAGAGAAGAAGCACGCTGACGCAAGGAAGTGGGGCCAATGTACACGGGAAAAGGATGCTCACACACGGAAAAGCTAAAGTCAAAGAAATAAGTAGAGAGAATAGCTTTACACAGGACTATCCGATAAGTCTCAAATAACCGACTCCAATAGGAGAGTGTCTCGTAGAGCCCACAAAGGGCCAAACATGCGCTGCGTGATAGAGGAACCCACTTTCTATCAACGAAGCCCTCTCTCTCTCTCTCTCTCTCTCTCTCTCTCTCTCTCTCTCTCTCTCTCCCCTTCATTTTCTCGTGAGTAATGCTATAGAGCAGCCACTGTAGCGCTGCACACAGTGCACACCCTACGTGGCTGCTTTTTTTTTTTTTATAACAAAACGGTGCATTTTGTATGTTTTGTAATTCGGTTGGATTGGCTTTTCGTCATTTTTCTTCCCCATTCGAATTTGTCCCACGAAAGAACTCCTCCCTAGCCTGCCCGTGTCGCATCACCTTCCTCTGCCCAGCGCCTCCCAGTGACACCGTCTCTCCGTTCAGCGACACCAACCGATGTTCCTCTTCCTGCACAGCGCCACCACTCCCTGAGTGCTCCTCTGACGGAGCAAATCGCACATTCACCCCAAGTAACAAAGCCCTCCGACGTTCCTCTGTTTCACCGCCGTCCCTGGTCAATGGTAAAATGTTGTTCCGTTTTTACTTCCATATGATTACATTGTTATTGTTTACTGAGAGAGGTGCAATAAAAGGGTTTTGTGAGATGGGTTTCGAAAGAGTTAGGGCATGGAGAAAAAACCAAACTTTCTGCTGTTAATGACCTCTGTTTTCATTAAAGTTTTGAAAGGCATCGTTTTTATTGTACTGGAGTGAAAGTTTAGTTTGAAATCTAATTGTAGCAGCCCTAAATACGTATATATTAACACATTGCTTGTTGCCTTCCTTTTGGTGCGTTGGAAAAGTAGTGATTACCTCGATTTGGTTGGACTGGAGCATGCAGGTCGCAAAGCTTGCATTGATGATAGTATTTTAAAAACTAACGAAGAAGAAAGCTTTTTTCTTGCGATTGAGAGAGGGAGAGAAAGAGAGAAGCGAATCAGGTGTGTGATATGAGTTGTCTAGAAGCGAGGGGTGTGTCTTTGTGAGTGTGTGTGCAAAAACTGAGAGGGACGTGGGTGGGGTACTGAGTCTGAGATTGTAAGTTGGTCTGACTGAGTGGACTCACTGGGGGCTTGGACACGCTCCACCCTGCCTCACTGCCTCTCCCTGAATCTTTAATCGTTACAGCTTAAACATGGAGAGGGTGAGCCCCAAATTGCCAGAGAGAATTAAGACCCCATAAATGGATGTGTTTATGCTGATTTGATTTTAGACCTTTCACTCTTTGATTTCTGATCTCGGTGTGGCTACCTATATCTTCTTTTTTGATAGTCTATTGGTCTATCAAGAGGTGCTCCTTAGCATTCCATTATTATTTTTTTTTTGCCAGTGGTTCCAGGTGAGTTTATTGAACTTAATTGTTTTTTCAGAGAAATCTTCGTCACAAGTGACATGATTTCCTGCATTTTACTATCCATGTTATATTCTGTGCATCGTTTTTGAGAGAATTATTAGGAAATTTGACAATTAACCATTATTTGGTGGAAACTTCAAATTTAACCATAGAATGAAACTGAATGGTTAAATGAGGATCTGCAAAATGCTTTGTAGAAGTTTTGAGTCGTGCATTTTGTTGTTGATATGAAGTGGTTGATCTAGAAATGTTCACGACTTTTGTGCTGGCAGATATCATAACTAAACACAATGCCCCACCATATTGAAGTCTTATTTGAATTACATAAAAAGTAATCTCATATGTGAATCAGATAGAGATTCATCACATAATCTTTTTGAATTTAAATAGGATTCTCACAGTGAATGACATGAGCAGTGAGCACAAGCATATATGGTTAAGGAATGGTGAACATTATGATAACCAAGATGGTTAAGAAAATAAGAAATAAGCAGTGTAGGTTTTTGATCATGTAAGAAAAAGATTTGCCCATATACCTATTAATATGAAGTGAATTTTAAAACGAATTTGGAATATAAATATCTTGGTGTTATGTTTTTCATTTGTTATAGCTGAATTGTATTTCCCAAGCAGTGTTGATGGCCTTAGGATATTTTTATTAAAATATCCTGGTCTCATGCAGTTTGTTTGTTGAAGATCTAAACGATACTCTGTGATGATCCGCTTTTACGTGTATTTTCATTGAAGGAGTGGTTTTAATTTAATTAATATTATAGTGCTTTTATTTTAAATTATCGAATTTTAATTAGATTTTATTTGCTGTTGAGTTTAAAATTTGCTGTTTAATTTATTTTAGCTCGTTTTTGGATTTAAAATTTAATAATTTGATTTTACAAGTTATTTATTATATTTTAGCTTAACGTTGTGTTTAAAATATTTTATTGGTGTTTATTTATTTATTTGATGTAGTGTTTAATTTATTTTAGTCGTTTTATGTTTTTAATATCGTTTTCGGCAGATCAGTTTCTGGATCCCGGAAGTGAGGATTGGACCTCATTTCTTTTCTCTTCTCTTTTTCTTTTTCCCTTTTTCCTTTTTCTTTTTCTCATTTTCTTTCCTTTTCTTTCTTTTTCCTCTTCTTTCTCCCCGTTGCCTGTGTGTTTCCGGAAATTCTCTCTCCCTTCTCTCTTTTTCCTTACCGCGCAGCCACCTTTGGCCGGCCATATCTCCGCCGTCCGGTGGAGGTGTCGTACACCACCCCCGCCATTCTCTTCCCCTTCCATCGGACTACATCCCCACCAATTTTCAGAGCCATTGGACCCATCGTTAGCCGCTACGCACGGCCTAAAGTTGCTGCCCCAACCCAATTTTTCCCCTTCTTTTGTCTTTCCGCGCAGCCACCTTCGACCGCCCATATCTCCGCCGTCCAGTGGAGGTGTCATACACCACCCCCGCCATTCTCTTCCTCTCACGGCAGACTACAACCTCTCCAATTTTCAGGACCATCGGAGTCACCGTTAGCCGCCACAAGCCGCTCAAAGTCGCGGCACCAACCCAGTTTTTCCCCTGTTACCGTTTTTCTTCCTCCGCCCAGAACCGCCACTTGCCGGCGGCGTGGCCTCCACCACCCAGCCAGAAAACTTCCCCTCCCTCCGGTGCACCACCCCATCCAAGATCTCCCCCAACCGTGCCGCTGTTTGGCCGGAAAAGCGCATCTAAGCCGCACGGTTTGTCACCGTTTCCGGCGCCGTCGCACCACCTCCGGCCACCATCTTTTCACCACTTCTTCCCCTACCTCTTGCCGACCTAACCCACCCATTTCCGGCCTAGATCGACCACCGGAGCAGCTCCCACGAGCTCAACTCCGATTTGCTCGTTTTTCGCTTCTACCGGCATTTTCGCCGCCACCCACGGCCAAAACTCACTTCCACTAGCTTCATAAACATCCCTAGACCATTCCCTATCAATTTGTTGTCTTGGTTTGTCCCCGTTCAAAAGTGGGTATTTTGCGACCCACGGCTACAGTGCATTCGCACTGTTACGTTGCTTTCCGCCCATCGTTTGCCGCGTGCCGAACCTTCTAAAAATCCTATATAGCTCTATAAGTATTTTCCAAACTCTACTTTTAGATTTAATTATATTTTGCTCTTACAATAATTTATTTGGTTGGTTTGCTGATTCCGGACTAAGTCCGAGGAGTTCGGGGGTCGGATGGATGGAGGACGGAGTTGCTTGAATTGTTGTTTTATGGTTGGTTGTATTTTTCAAGCATTGAGATTGCATTTACATGGTGCATGCACGTGTATTTTATTTTAAATGAGAAAATTCTGTTTTATTGGCGTAAATGGATTTTAGGGTGCGTGCGTATCACGAGCCTAAGCCGGGATGGGTTATTATCTCGGTGGAGCTCCTCTGGTCACTCGGGAGTGGATAATACTGAGTGACATCCCCTGGGTTGTCGCTGGGCGACGACCGGATCGCACGATACGGTAACGCTGTCGTGTCGACTCCGTGGTCCTTAGAGTGGCGGGGACTAGAGGATGGCCTGGCCAGGTACGCGCGAGGCGGAGGCGCGAGTCTGGGCATCACTCGTGTAGGTGTCACACGCGTAGACGTTACCTGCGGTGTGGCACAGAGCCAGAGTGTGCGGATGATCCCTAGGGGAGATCATGGTGCATGCATAATCGGTTGGTTTTTATGGTTTTCGGATACGGGCCATTTTCTGGGAAAATGGCGAGGATGTGTTGAGGACTTGTGATCCATTTTCTGGGAAAATGGTGGTTTGGGCCATTATCTGGGATAATGGCGAGGCTTGGTTTTAAATGGTATGTGTGGGCCGTTATCGGGGATAACGGCGAGGTTTGTTTAAAGGATATGTTTTTGAGCCAAATGGGTTTTTGGCGTGCGTGGAAAAAATATGGTTTGTGAGTTTTGTGCATTGGCATTTATTCATGCATATTGTTTGAGTTTAATATGCTTTTATCTAGTGGTGTTTGGATTTTACTTACCTGCGGCACCATTTTTGGTACCGTAGATTTTGGTGCAGAGTTCGAGGAGGAGGAGGAGGCTGAGCCCGAGGATGCGGCTCCGCCGGAGATCTGAGTTGGAGTTCATGCTTTGTATTTGGTTTTGAAACAATATTTATGTCTTGTAATATTTTATTATGTACCTTTGAACCGCTTTGTATTTTATTTAAAAAAAAAATTCTGGTACTTAATTTTATGACTTTGCTATCCGCTGCGTATTTCCTTGTGCACATGTGTCGCTTGCACACACTTGGCACTCGTCGATAGGATGGTGACCCGGGTTGTCACCATCCGGACGTCTCGAATTCCCCGTGTTGGTACGTGGGGATTTGGGGGCGTCACAGGTGGTATCAGAGCAGTTCGGCTCTGGGTAAAACCACATGTCCCATAGGTGTAGTACCAGAATGTTTTTTTAAGTTGTGTTTTAAAATTTATTTTAAGTAATATTGCTTTTTGACGTGTTTTAGTTGTTTTGAATTTATTTGAGCTTGTTTGGTTGTTTTATTTAATTAGTTATGTTATTGCATGCTGGTTTCGTTTGTTTCTTGTTATGTGGTTGGGTTTTGTTTTTTTTTTTGGTTTTATGTTATCGTTATTTGGTTTTGTTTTAAGTTATATGTTTTGTTTTGTCCGAAAAAAAAAAAAAAAAAAAGTGGGGTTAAGGATTATGCGATGGCAGGAGGAAGGTACTATTGAGAATGTCGTTGGTAGGAGTAAATACTTAGTGTAGTAGGGTTGAATTTTATAGAGGTGGGTTACTCTTATAATATTGTGGCTAGAAGGAAACGACGTGGGTTAGGCGATCTCTTGGGAGTAGGAATGTAAGTTGCAACTAAGGAGGGGAGTTAACTTTAAGTCGCTTAAGATAATTGAGGTCTTGGGTTTTGTAGAATTTATGTAAAGAGATTATAGAATAGGAGAGTGTAGACTCAACGAACTTTAAGGATTGGTTTAAGAGAATTTTATCTAAGGTTTAAGGTCTTATAGATTTTAGGAAATAAGATTTGGGTAATTAAGGTGTTAGGTTCGACAAGATTTGGGGGAAATAATTAAATTTCAAGTTTTAAATTTCGCTGATTCGGATGAGCAATTTGGTGGCAATCGGGGTTTTAAAATTTACAAGTTTTTTTTAAGGTGAATGTTTTGGATTAAAGCCATCAATCTTGAGGATTTCAGAAAATGATTTATCATCCGTTAATGTATTAGATTTTAAAAGCTTTGGGAGTCGATTGTTCTATTATGGGGTGTAAACTCATTGATCTTAGAAATTCTAAAAGTGATTCTTATTTGATTTAAGGTTCTAGAATTGCAGAGTTGAAGGACCAATTTATAATAAGAGTTGAGTTCTTAGTTTTACAGACTTGTTGTGCTAGCTTGATCTACTCTGGAGAGGTCAGTTTGCAACCATTAAAATGAGGTTGATCAGAGTTGAGTTATTGATTTCTGGGGTACATTTCTTTGAGAATGGAGGTAATGATTTAGTTCGTGTATTTCTTTGAGGATTGAAGATATCGAGCTAGTTTAGAAAATAATTATTGTTAACTCGAGGTTGTAGTAATAGATTTTAAGAAATGATTTTTATCGGTTTGGAAGAAATAGATCCATCAAGGTTTTGGAAACAATGGTTTAATTGTTGGTATTCAATTCGATTGAAGTTGAGACCTTATGTTTCGGAACCTTTGGGAATGGATTATTAGCAGGTTTAAGGTCATTTTCAGTACTAAGCTTAAAACGATAACTATTTGCTGATATTAAGGGTGTAAGTTAAGCAGATATAAGAACGACTCATGTTGATTTGCGGATATAAGTCCAGATGATGGAAATAGTAGCAATGGATTACTTGTATGTTGGAATGACTATTGGTTTCGGCTAAGAACGTATGAGATCAACAAATTTCATGAATAGATTTTATGGAATTTCAACAAAGTTTTAAGGTTTCGCAGATTTTTGGAAACGATTGGGTATTATTTAAAATTTTAGATTTTGAGAGTTCGGGAGTCAATTGTTTTGTTGTTGGATATAAATTCATCGACCTAACGGATTTTGGAAAAGTAATTTTGTATAATTTAAGGTTATGAGAATTGAGGATTTGATGGACTGATTCATAATGAGATTGAAGTTTTAATTTCGCAAAATTGGTGTACTAGTAGGAATTATTTTAGAAATTGATTAGGCTGCAATCATAAATGAAGTTGAATAAAGTGGAAGGATGGATATAGGAATTATTAAGGAGGATATTTCTTGGGGGATTAAAGGTAATGATCTAATTTATATATTTTTTTTTTGATTGAAGATGTCGATCTAGTTCGTGTGTTTGTCTAAGGATCGAATGTATCGATCTATTTAAAAAAAAATGTTATAGCTCGAGGTTTTTGTAATAGGTTCTGGGATTGATCTATATCAAGTTTAAGGATAATAGATGGTGCAGGTTTTGGAAAAATGAACTTTGTTTATTTTGAGGATAAGGTACATATGTTGGAAATGGGAGCGATGGATCATTTATACGTTGGAATGATTTTTGGGTATTAGCTAAGGGTACATGAGATTCAGTTTCAGTGGTGGTGAGGCCGTATGGATTTTAGAGAGTATAAATTCTAGTCTCATTTTGACTTGAGAGAAGTGGCTTTAGCGAGTACTGAAGTGGATTAGATGTCATGGTATTAAATTCAAGAGATCTTAACTTCAAGTTCTTGGTGAGCTAATCGGAGTGTACAGACGAAGTGGGTTACTAATTGGAGTGATGGTTGGCATTAATAGTTGAGTCTATTTTCAAGAATTAGTTGTGACTTGACGTCACATAGGAATTTAAATTTTGAGACTATACTTTCCTTTGGAGTTTGAGTGTCCAGTTGGGACAATTTTAGACCTGTGTATTTAACTTAAAAGGAGGTTGTTGGGTAGCCATGGGTAGTGGATAATAAAATCTTGAAAGTGGAAGCTTGGGAATTAACGGTGAATAGCCTAAACGAGTACGTAAAGTAATAAGCAGTGGGAGTCAGGAGGGTAGTGCAATAGTTTTGATGGATTGGAGATTTGAACAGCATGACCTATCTTGAGATTTAATTTTGTATGCAATTGAAGGAAATAGTCGTGCTACTACTAGGGTTATGGGAATGGAAGTAGGTAAGTGAGTTTTCAAGAAGGGTTCATTAAGGTTATGGTGAATTCAATTGTGGTTCGTACTAAATTTAGTTATCTCTAAATTAGACGATATTTGGATTTTAGGTGATGATCTTGAAAGTGTGGATTGTCAGGTAGGAGTTATAGGCGCACTTGTTGGTTGGCCGAGAAGGACTTGAGGCTTTTTGGATATGTTCCTTATTTTTATAAGGGGTGTGTATTTTGGAACGATGTTATGTGGTTTCAGTTTGGGGCATTGAGATTGATCGGCATTGATTCTTGCCATCAATTAAGGAATGTATTTTAGTGGAATGTTGATTTTGATTAAAACAACAAGAGCCAAATGATGAGTGGGTGATAAGTCGTGGTATTGGAGGTATTTTTGTTTTCTATCGAAGTGGGGTAAATGATTTCCTTATTTTTGGCATTGAGTTAGTTGTACCCAATGGGGTTGATTTATGAGGATATAGTCTTTTTGCATTTTGGCGAGTTATCAGAGTGCGCACGGAAACGTGTTTTTTTTTGGAGATAATTAGGTATTTAAATTTTAGACTGAACTTGGGTAATTAGTGATGATTCAAAATTTCGTGAAGGTACTTGTAATTGGAGAGTAATATTTTGGTTAAGAAAATTACGTTGATTGATAGTTTATTTTGGAAGTGACTATTAGGTTACCAAGATATAGTATACAATGAAAGTTTGGAGATTATAGCACAAGAGTTGATTGAGGTTAACACAATTTATTGTGGGAAGATACTAATTGTTGGAATTTACTTGGGTGCGGTTTTGAAGTTCTTGTGGATATGGTGATTTCGGTTTACGTGGCCGCTTTAAGAGTTCTAGGCGTGATGCGTCTCTGGGAGATTAGAACGAATATGATGGAATTGCCTATAGGGGTGTATTTTGGGAAGAGTATTCTTCATACTTGTGTGGAAATGGTTGATGGTATGATTTTCTTAGGTATAACATGAGTTGTATATGGTATCATGCTTGGCGCTGATGTTTGATCTTGCAATTTCGAGGACGAAATTTGTTTTAAGGGGGGGAGGATGTGATGACCCGCTTTTACGTGTATTTTCACTGAAGGAGTGGTTTTAATTTAATTAATATTATAGTGCTTTTATTTTAAATTATCGGATTTTAATTAGATTTTATTTGCTGTTGAGTTTAAAATTTGCTGTTTAATTTATTTTAGCTCGTTTTTGGATTTAAAATTTAATAGTTGGTTTTTACTAGTTATTTATTATATTTTAGCTTGACGTTGTGTTTAAAATATTTTATTGGTGTTTATTTATTTATTTGATGTAGTGTTTAATTTATTTTAGTCGTTTTATGTTTTTAATATCGTTTTCGGCGAATCAGTTTCTGGATCCCGGAAGTGAGGATTGGACCTCATTTCTTTTCTCTTCTCTTTTTCTTTTTCCCTTTTTCCTTTTTCTTTTTCTCATTTTCTTTCTCTTTCTTTCTTTTTCCTCTTCTTTCTCCCCGTTGCCCGTGTGTTTCCGGAAATTCTCTCTCCCTTCTCTCTTTTTCCTTACCGCGCAGCCACCTTTGGCCGGCCATATCTCCGCCGTCCGGTGGAGGTGTCGTACACCACCCCCGCCATTCTCTTCCCCTTCCATCGGACTACATCTCCACCAATTTTCAGAGCCATTGGACCCACCGTTAGCCGCTACGCACGGCCTAAAGTTGCTGCCCCCAGCCCAGTTTTTCCCCTTCTTTTGTCTTTCCGCGCAGCCACCTTCGACCACCCATATCTCCGCCGTCCGGTGGAGGTGTCATACACCACCCCCGCCATTCTCTTCCTCTCACGGCAGACTACAACCTCTCCAATTTTCAGGACCATCGGAGCCACTGTTAGTCCCCACGAGCCGCTCAAAGTCGCGGCACCAACCCAGTTTTTCCCCTGTTACCGTTTTTCTTCCTCCGCCCAGAACCGCCACTTGCCGGCGGCGTGGCCTCCACCACCGAGCCAGAAAACTTCCCCTCCCTCCGGTGCACCACCCCTTCCAAGATCTCCCCCAACCGTGCCGCCGTTTGGCCGGAAAAGCGCATCTAAGCCGCACGGTTTGTCACCGTTTCCGGCGCCGTCGCACCACCTCCGGCTACCATCTTTTCACCACTTCTTCCCCTACCTCTTGCCGACCTAACCCACCCATTTCCGGCCTAGATCGGCCACCGGAGCAGCTCCGATTTGCTCGTTTTTCGCTTCTACCGGCGTTTTCGCCGCCACCCACGACCAAAACTCACTTCCACTAGTTTCATAAACATCCCTAGACCATTCCCTATCAATTTGGTGTCTTGGTTTGTCCCCGTTCAAAAGTGGGTATTTTGCGACCCACTGCTACAGTGCATTTGCACTGTTACGTTGCTTTCCGCCCTTCGTTTGCCGCGCGCCGAACCTTCTAAAAATCCTATATAGCTCTGTAAGTATTTTCCAAACTCTACTTTTAGATTTAATTATATTTTGCTCTTACAATAATTTATTTGGTTGGTTTGCTGATTCCGGACTGAGTCCGAGGAGTTCGGGGGTCGGATGGATGGAGGACGGAGTTGCTTGAATTGTTGTTTTATGGTTAGTTGTATTTTTTGGAGCATTGAGATTGCATTTACATGGTGCATGCACGTGTATTTTATTTTAAATGAGAAAATCCTCTTTTATTGGCGTAAATGGATTTTAGGGTGCGTGCGTATCACGAGCCCAAGCCGGGATTGGTTATTATCTTGGTGGAGCTCCTTTGGTTACTCGGGAGTGGATAATACTGAGTGACATCCCCTGGATTGTCGCTGGGCGACGACCGGATCGCACGATACGGTAACGCTGTCGTGTCGACTCCGTGGTCCCTAGAGTGGCGGGGGTTAGAGGATGGCCTGGCCAGGTACGCGCGAGGCGCGAGTCGGGGCATCACTCGTGTAGGTGTCACACGCGTAGACGTTACCTGCGGTGTGGCACAGAGCCAGAGTGTGCGGATGATCCCTAGGGGAGATCATGGTGCATGCATAATCGGATTGGTTTTTATGGTTTTCGGATACGGGCCATTTTCTGGGAAAATGGCGATGATGTGTTGAGGACTTGTGATCCATTTTCTGGGAAAATTGTGGTTTGGGCCATTATCTGGGATAATGGCGAGGCTTGGTTTAAAGTATGTGTGGGCCGTTATCGGGGATAAGGCGAGGTTTGTTTAAAGGATATGTTTTTGGGCCAAATGGGTTTTTGGCGTGCGTGGAAAAATATGGTTTTGAGTTTTGTCATTGGCATTTATTCATGCATATTGTTTGAGTTTAATATGCTTTTATCTAGTGGTGTTTGGATTTTACTTACCTGCGGCACCATTTTTGGTACCGTAGATTTTGGTGCAGAGTTCGAGGAGGAGGAGGAGGCTGAGCCCGAGGATGCGGCTCCGCCGGAGATCTGAGTTAAGTTATGTTTTGGTTTTGGCTTTGAACAATATTATGACTTGTAATATTTTATTATGTACTTTGAACCGCTTTGTATTTTATTAAGAAAAAATTCTGGTACTTATTTTATGACTTTGCTATCCGTTGCGTATTCTTGTGCACATGTGTCGCTTGCACACACTTGGCACTCGTCGATAGGATGGTGACCGGGTTGTTACCATCCGGACGTCTCGAATTCCCCGTATCCTTACGTGGGGATTTGGTGGCGTCACATACTCTGCCCAAACTTTCTTCATCATTAGAGCCTATTCTCCGGAGAGTAGTATGATTAATTAGGTTTCTAACAAATCTTTTTCCCCTCTCCACTGAAGATTTAAGAATTGGTTTATGTTCATGTTTCAGCATGAAGTGATTAATTTGATTTAGTTTAAGCATAGGCTGCTGGTTGTCTTTGTAAACTGTACCTGCAATTTACAAAGGGAACAGGATCAATTTTTGGTCTTGCATTCCTTAAAGGGAATTGTATACACTCATTTTTTCTTCAGATTTTCATCGTAGGAGAAAGAAGATCAGCTGGAAATCTTACTCCCTTGTCACTCATGTTTCATCTATTAAAATTAGTCGCATTAAATGTGTTCATGAATTCGGTTGTATAATCTGAGAATTGCACCGTTCCATTTAAACATTAGATCTTTATAAAGTGTGTTTGAAAGATGCTCATGAATCTAACTATTTCCATAATTACAACATGAAGTTGATGTAAATATGTCCTACCCTCAACCGAGTAATTCGGATGACTTTAATCGAGTTGAAGAGCAATTCCAAGTATTACTTCGCCTAAATTCCTAAATTTTTAGCCAATACCCAACAAAATTCAGAATTAATCTTGGATGAAGTCATTATTCCAAACTAACGCCCATAATTTTTTTATGATGATAAACTATGCAGTACCCTTCGTCGAGCAATCCACATGCTTCTTTGCAAGAATTTCCCGAATGCTCAGAGTTCTCAGAAAATGTTGGTTGTACATTTGATGATGCTGATGGTATTTAAGTTTTGTATGCTTTCACTTTAATGATGCTCTCATTGAATTCGGTCTAATTCATCTAGCTATTTTAATCTTTAGAAATGTACTTTGACATAGATGAAGACTTAGAAGGTAGCACCGTTGTCCCGGATGATGAGGTACGGGTTGAAGCTCCAAGATCTGGGATGGAATTCGAGAGTGTAAAAGAGATTTTGGCGTACTATAAGAAATATGCAAAGCAAGAGGGATTCGGTGTAAGGACACAGAGGACGAAGAGAGATGATGATGGTCGGCCTGTGTATGTCATTATTGGTTGTGCTCACGGTGGGAAATACCAACCAAAGCATAGTAATATCTCTAAGGCACGGCCAACGACTAAAACGGATTGTAAGGCGAAGGTAAATGCCACATTGAAACAAAATGACAAATGGCTTCTCACCATTGTTGAGAATACGCACAACCATATTACTGTCAGCCCCAAGAAGACAAGACTATTAAGATCTCACAAGTCTCTAGATCAATATAGTCAAAGAATCCTCGAGCTGAATGATAGAGCTGGTATCCAAATGAATAAGAATTATTATTCTCTTGTCGTTGACGCTGGGGGATTTGAGAACCTAGAATTTCAAGAGAAAGATTGTTGAAATTTCATTGATAAGTCTAGAAATTTAAGGTTGGGCAAAGGAGGTGGCGAAGCACTTAGGGTTTATTTCCAAAGAATGAGACATCAGAATGATGGATTCGTTTATGACATCGACGTTGATGATGATGGAAGGTTAAGAAATGTTTTTTGGACGGATGCACGTAGTCGAGCGGCTTATGAGTGTTTCAGGGACGTTGTGACATTCGACACAACGTACCTAACAAATCGATACGGAATGCCTTTTGCTCCATTTGTCGGTGTTAACCATCTTGGGCAATCCATACTGCTAGGGGCCGGCTTGTTGTCAAGTGAGGACACACACCTTCATTTGGTTGTTTAGATCGTGGTTGGAATGCATGAATGGTCGAGCGCCAAAAGCCATCATAGCTGACCAAGACCGGGCAATGAAGAACGCAATTGCCCTTATATTTCCGGAAACCCGTCATAGATATTGTCTATGGCATATAATGCGCAAACTTCCAGAGAAGTTAGGATCTCACTCGCATTTTAGCACAGGGTTGAAGACCTCTATTCAGGCTGATTTGTATGATTCACATTCCTGCGCGGAATTTGAGGATAGGTGGGGTCAACTACTTGATAAGTATAATCTCAGAGAAAATAATTGGCTCCAATCCTTATACGAGGAAAGGACTTTTTGGGTTCCAGTTTATTTGAAAGATGTCTTTTGGGCTGGCATGAGCAGGACACATCGTTCAGAAAGCATGAATGCTTTTTTCGACGGGTATGTCCATTCTGGAACGACCTTGAAAGAATTTGTCGACTAATTCGATAATGCTCTAAGAAAGAAGGTAGAGGTGGAGACCACGGCTGATTTCAACTCTATTAACCAAACGATCCCCTGCGTGTCACCTTTCAACTTTGAGAAGCAGTGTCAGAAGGTATACACAAATTCTAAGTTTAAAGAGTTCCAAAAAGAATTGATGGGCCTCATGTGTTGTAACTGCACCCTGGTCTCCCAGCAGGGGTGCATTTCAACTTTCGATATCTTGGATGAAATATCTTTTGATGATTGCACAAGAATTGTCCACTACACACTTTATTATAATGAAGAGGAGTGCGAATTAAAATGCACATGTGCTCTGTTTGAAATGAGGGGAATTCTATGTAGGTATGCACTTAGAGTTTGTCAGTTTAAGAGGATTAGTGTGCTGCCCGCAAGATATGTCTTGGATCGATGAAGAAAGGACTAGAAAAGGAGATATACATTGATCCCAAGTAGTTATGATGAATGTCGGGCCAGTGGAGATGCAAGGAGATATGAGATGGTGGTTAAAAGATGCATGAAACTAGCAACAAAAATATCCCCAAGTGAAACACGTGTCAATGCTTTCCTGTGGTCCGTCAATGAGTTTGATTCGAAATCTGATGATGATGAATTCAGATTTGGTGATGCTGCTGAATCAACGATGGTTGGCCAGAACGTAGTTGCGGATAAGGGAAAGAAGATATTAAGCCCCCATGTGGTCCAAGGGAAAGGGAGACCCCCAATAAAGAGAAAGGTTCCGCCGGTCGAGAAGATGTCAACAAAAAGAAAAAAGAAACCAGTAATTATCTTCACATATTAAACGTTAATTAAGTGAAACTTTGGCTAATTTATGTATTTGATTTTTAGTTTATATTAGTTTATTTACATATTAAACTAATATATGTATTTGATTTTTTCCTATATTTTTACAATATAGACCTGCAGGCTGATATTTGATCATGAAACAACATTGGTTGACAGCCCTGGATCTCAACGTGATCTTACAGTAGAGAGAGTTGGTGATGCAGGAACACAAAACAGTGTTCTCACACAAGGGCTGCCATTTGGGAATGAGGAGGTCTTATACCCATTGTTCTATCTATTGCTCTTTGGTTAAATGAGATGTGATCATAACTTTGGATGAAATATCTTTCTTGGTAGTATGTAATTGGAAGGTATAATGTATAATTTTAACCTATTTTTTGTTTGGGTAGATGGTTGACCACTACTGATGTGGTGTAATATTTGGATCAATTTTTGGATTATTTTTGTGGAGATTTTTCATATGGGTGAACAAAAGCAGAATGTAACTATTAATGATGGAGACACTTTTTGGATATTTGGTATTAAGCACTTGTGATGATAACTGATTCGCTCTTTTTGGAAGGTATTTGGAGATATGTAACAGTTTATTTTGTAATTTTCCACAAATCTAAAAAGTATTGTATTTTTGGTTCTTACTTCTTGTTCTTGGCAGTGGTGTAAGGCAGCACTGGTGGGAGTATGTCTGTTAGTTGCTATGGAAATCTATAGGATCAGGGCATACAGGTAATCTACATAAAATATGTAATCTATTTTAAACATACATTCTATTAATTGCTATAGAATATAAAGAGGTCTGTATGTTTTAATATAGTCTGAGTTGAAGAGCTATGCATGTTTGTAGGTTCTTCATATAAAGTGAAACTGATGATGAACCATATTGGCCAATAATGGAAAGATTGAGGTATATGAAGTCTGATATGGATTTTTGGTTTCAGAAACATAGGTATGCAAGTCTAGATCTTTTTCGTTCCACGTTGCCTCTTAGTACATGTTCATAATAATTTCTAGCGAGATATTTCAATCATGCTTAAATATATATTTGAATGAGGGGGCAGCTGTTGTTGGCAACAATAGATATTTCAATAACAGAATGTTCGATTGGATTCCCTTGTTTGGGCTTCAAGTGGTTTTTTAGACTTTTAAACCTACAAGTACTACTGAACCAAGTTATGCCTTTTTTATATCCCTTGGATAATAGTGATAGCAAAGGACGCAGAAAGAAATGAATCATATTGGTTTGATGCTTTACTCAGCTTCACTTTATATGAAGAAGGTACAAACATTCTGAATTGGTGAGCTTCGGCTGGAAGTGCTGGATTGATGAGCTTTGGCATACCCATGTTATAGTTATACAGATTTTTTTTGCTGTTGTAATTTTCAAAAGGCATCAGAATGATGGTGTTGATTGTTTACATTTGAGGAGAGTTTTAACCACTTGGCTAGTCGGCTGGTAGATGCAAGGCTTCTAGAAAAGGAGCTTTTTGTGGATCTTCAATTTCAGTTTATCATATTGTAGCACTGAATGTGGTTGCAAACATAGTTCACCCATCTTTGTATTGGTTTGAATTTAAGTGAACTAATTCAGATTGTATTATGTAGTAGAATTTGTCAGTGGGCTGTTGTCAACGTGAATGTCAATGTGATGCTTATGTAATTCTGGAATATTATTGCATAATATGCAAGTCACGGTTCTGTATAACTTCAGATTTTCAGTATTCATGTTTAAATTCCACAAATACATAAAGTCATACCAATATGGGACCAAGGTATTTGATTCAATGCAAACCCGAATGGCTGGAAGCTTACACAAGAAGTTAATGGGGGCTACAAAATATGAATTATATTCATACAATGCAAAATACAGTTAAAGCACGGGTAACAGGTATATTAAAAATTCCCCTTGGTTGTACATCATAACCAAAACATACATTGACAGTTAATTACATGTGGGGAACCATACGAAAACGATGTGCTTCAGAGGTGACTGTTATCATACAAATTATCCAAACCAAGCAAAAATAATTACAACTGTGAGAATCCAATACAAACACAATAGGTTCCTATTTGCTTTTTTAAGAGTTCTCTCTCTCTCTCATTTACTTTATCTTCCCTTTTCTGCACTTGGCACTCGCGCAGCAAGACCTCATCCTACATACTCCAAACTTTATTCTCTCTAGTCTGAATGTTTTGATCTAGCAAAAGATATATATCCGTCCAAACGAAGAATTCACACCGTGCGTCTCCCTGCACAAAGTTCAAACTCCCAATTAACATTAATACAAATAGGCTCGAAATGTGAATATTATTCCAAAAATGACTATTGTATAGTTGATTTACCGTATCATACTTTGGGCAAGCAAAAAATTTTCTTCCAGGATTAGACTTAGTGCAGGATGTCTTAACTTGTGTTTTCAAGCCACACCAACAAGTTGGTGATTCCATCACAAAATCACCAAATGAAGATGATGATTGGGATGATGCCATGATGTAAGATTCTGAAAATTGAATGACAAGTACAAACAGTTTATCTATGTAATTGTAAGAATCCTGTACATAGTAATAGAGGCTAGTGAATGACTGCGCAAGAAAGACTACCAAAAAAATAATAAAATAATTGGCATGTACAGGAAGCCAATACCAGCATCTATTATCATGGTCTATGAAGATTAATCCTTTCAAAAACACGTGAAACATTCATCATGTGACTGGTAAAACCAAATAAATAGACTTCAACCACTTTATGAACTATTATCTGCCAGCCCTTACACAATGCTCCAGTTCATTCATTTACAACTAATACATATATGGTTAAAATGTGCAATAAAATACAATGCTACTTCAATATCTACAAACAATGAACCACGATCTAGCTAATATGAGATACACAAGCTGTTTCTACTCTTGCTTATGGCCATTTTTCTTAGATAGATATTTTAGATAGAAATATAACGAAGCCATTGTGAATTTTAAGCCAAGGGACTTACTATGTTTTTTAAGCCTTTTCTTTTGCTCCTGTAAAGCAGAAGAAGCACGGTGCAGCATGTGATGTACAGGAAGTCATAAAGCATGTCCATTAGATCAAGAAAAAATCTTGATCCAAGCAATGTATAGGCATGTCTTATATGTCAAGTATTTTCTTCATGACTTGCTTTTAACCAACAACATCATGTTCAAAAGAGATAAACTAAGTAAAAGCTTTCCCCCAATTAACATTTCATATAAAACTTTTTGGATACAAGTTATTATATTTAATGAATAAATATTTCTAACGAAGAAATTTCTTTATAAGGGATGAAATGTGTTGGACACGTGAGACATGACAGGTATTAAGTGGCTGGATTAAGAAAGATGGATACTACTACCTTAAATTGCCTTAAACAATTTAAAAAGACAACCAACAACACATGCATACCCTATTACTGGTTAATTAAAGTTGTATATGTTTTGAAAGAACCCCCACATTGACCAAAGTTGTTTTAAAATATTGAACATCCTTATCTGGTAAAGCCATACATGAAAAATAGTTCATGATTCGTCACATGCAGCAAGTGTGATCTACTCTTGCTTATTTTCATGATTTGTTTTCATCTTTTATGTTTTTGTTTGTTTTACTTTTAAAACCATAACTACAACTTTGCTAATTCTTTTATATTTTAGTCCACCAGAATGAACAAACTAATAATCCTGTGAAAATTATAACATAGAACTGCCATACCTATTATCTAGAGCAAATGATACAATGATCTCATAAAAAAGAGTCTTAAGGAAAAGGTAGAGTACCAGAACAATTTACTTAACTCTGCAAGCAAGGGACAAGTTTATGAACGCAAGTTGTCAACGTCGAAGGTCCTTTTACCCTTTCTTTTCCATGCTCTGTTCCATCTTTTGTTCGACTTTCAAAATGTAAATAAACAAGGGTTTTTGAAAGTGAGGTCGTCAAGCCACTAAACAAGGTTTTTGGTCCATGCCCTAGGTCGTATCGAAAGCCATCTCACAATGCCCAAAATACACATTTCTCCCTAAACAAGAAGTAAGCATTTGGAAGGAAAACTAGGTACAACATTTACCTACGCCATTGAGCAAGCGGCGGTGAAACAGAGGAGCGTCGAAGGCCTTTCGTTCTCGGTGTTATTCTGGTATGCTGGTTGCAACAAACAACTCGAGGAGTAGGCGGCGCTGTGCAGAGGGAGGCACTTCTCTCGCTGGACAAACCGAGGGTGTCGCAACTGTTGAATGACACAGGAAGATGATGCGACGCGGCAATGCGGGACAGATTCGAATGGGGGTGGGGGGAAGGATTTCCTGGGCGATGCAGGGGCTAGGGGTGGGGGTGGGGGAGAGGGATGGGNAAATATATATATTCATATAAGTTAATAAAAAGCAAAAATATATATATCCATATAAATATATATCCATATAATTGCAAAATATGAAAAAAAAAATTATATTATTATTAAAATAATAATATTATATTATTATTTTGATGAATCAAATGGCTAATCCAATGTGGGATTATAGATAGGAAGGTTTGGATTTATGGAAAACTTGTACTTTTTCATCAAATTTTGAAGATGGCTTTGATGAAGTCAATGCCAATGCTCTTACACAAGACTATCCAATAAGTCTCAAATAACAGACTCCAATAGGAGTGTGTCACGTAGAACCCACGAAGGGCTAAACATGCGCTGCGTGATAGAGGAACCCACTTTCTATCAACGAAACCATCTCTCTCCCCCCTTCATTTTCTCGCTCCCTCTCTGTTCTTGTTCACCACACACAATTGTGGACTTCCACTCACTCCCTCTCATCCTCACTCTCTCTGATGAAACTGGATCTACGATGGTGGAGGATAGCCAAAGCTTTGTTGGAGCCTCACCGCCATTTTTTCATCGGCGGAGTGAGATCAGAGAGAGAGAGATCGAGGGAAAGACTTACCGGCATCGATAAAGGCCACTTGTGGCGGTGTTATGCGACGGTGATGGATTCCGAGGCTCACGAAAATCACAGCAGCAACGGAGATGCATATATTGAAGGGTTTCGAGAGGGAGAGAGAGAGAGAGCATTCGCCAGGCCACCGAAATCCCCCTCGAGCTCCTCTCTCTCTCTTCTTCGATCACTGCCTACCGACCCTTCCTGTCATTACAAAGATAATCACCATAACTACAATAATCCCAATATCCCCCTTGAAATTATATCCAGCCCCCAACTACTACCCATTTTGATTTCAAGAAGCTCCAAAAGCACAGAGGACATGGTATATTTTTTCAGTTTATAGAACTTTGTTTGCTTTAAAGAAATCATATTCACTGGCTATTCGTTTTGGTTGCAAGAAGCTGCAAGAGCACTGAAGACATATTCTATTTTTAGTTTGAAAGTGTTTGTATGCATTAAAGAAATCATTTTTCTTTGTTTTAGTCAAGTTCGACTACAATGATTTTCTTTGTATTTTTGTTATGGGCAAGTCTAGTTTCAACTGTATTTCTGTTCAATTGGCTACTTTGGCATATAGTTTGATTAATTTGAAAGAATATGTTGGTTGAAGAATTTTCTGACTGTTATGTGATTTTCTCTACTCGCTTAATTGGTCTCTTATGGGATTAAAATGTTACTAGATGTGAGTTACTTTCTTCTTCTCTGTTTTCTTATTTTGTGTGTTTGTGGATGGGTAGATTTTAGGAATGTGTGTCTTGAGAACTTTGTTGGATATTGATAGTTTTATGGACCAGAAGGGGTGCGCCGGTCTCCTCCACCGATGTACAGCGTGCGGCGGAACATGTTCGTTTTCCATTGGAGCGAGGGAGAGGTGCTTTGTCGAAGGGATTTCCAATAAGGGAGGGGTGGGTGTTTCCTATATTGTGTGATTACATAAATCTACTCAAAATGCCCTTATTATGGTGTGAGTAGGTGTAGACTTCATTTTTGTGAAATGCTGAATTGCCAGTTTCCTATTGGTGTCCGTTAAACTCCATAGATAGACCTGCCAAAAAGGAGCTGATAAATAAAAAGAGAGAAGGCATTGGAAAAGGAAATGGAATTGAGTCGAAGTTTATAAATAGGAAAAATGATTTATGTACAGTATTTTTTATAATATATTTTATAATAATATAATAGATGAGGGATATTTTTATAAAATATCTTATAAAAATAATGTTATTTTATAAAAATACCTTATTCTTACAATATTATTGTAAAATATATTATAAAAAGGTAATAAACCAACGTCCTATACATACAGGAGAAAAAAGGGCGGTACGCCGAAAGAAGAAAAAAGAAAAGAAAAAAGCAGCCTCCATACCGCAGGAGCATCTTGTATGGAGAGAAGAAAAACCCTAGTAGAACTCCAGTTTAAGATCTATGTTTACGTTTAAAAATTACTATAATTTTTATTTTTTAATCAATTGAGAACTTGATTTATAATTTTTTTTAAACAAAATTTTATATGTCTTGTGATTTGTTTTGACAGATACATGTAATGATTTGATTTTATATTTTTGAGCAAAGAACCTATTTAAGATATTTTCTAAAAAATGTAAAGGTCTCAATGATGATATTTTCAATGATAACAATATTGACTTTTAGATTATCATGTAGATGTTAGAAAAAATGAATTATCATAAATATATTACTATAAATTAACGAGGTGGATTCTAAAACCTTAGCTCATTCCCTATTAATAATTTATTCGCTCATTCTCTATTAATAATTTATTCGTCGTTTAGATTAGCTTGCACCTTTAGAATTTATTTTAATTCTTTTAATATGATTGGTTTGTTAAATTAATTATTTCTTATTTTGATTAATCCATTGTTTAGTTTTGATTAATTTCTTATCTTATTTCACAACTTATCTGTGTTTTTACAAGTTCTTGTGGTTTTGACCTCATTCTTGCTAAAATTATACTTTGATACAGTTCGTGGACTTGCAAGTATATTTAACATTTCACAACACTTCTTCTCAACTTTTGCACATTAAAAAATCATTGGTTTTAAAAATACGCTCATTTTAATCTTTCTATCTGTTTACCGTTAGAAATCAACCTCAGAAAATGACGAACAATCGGTTTTTCGCCATGCTTTATATATAAACTATGTTCTAAGTAAGGAGTATTTTTGTAAAATAACTCATAAAAAAACAATTATTTTATAAAAATACTCTCATTTTAAAACATAACTGCATTGTACGTATATCATTACTCATATACATCAACAATCTCCGCATCCCATTGTAAAACTGTATAAAAATACTCTTTGAGTTGAAGGTTTTTGGAGTTCAAATATGCTTTTTAAAGTGAAATATGTTTGGGATTTTAGACGGATCTGTATAAAGTAGTACCAATATATAAAACAGGCTGAGGCCAGATATAGTTAAAACCAATCCCAGCCCCATTGATCCGTGCTAATAGTCCATTGCTAGCCCAAGCCCGGAGTTTGGCCAACTCCATGATCACGACCTATAATTATAGAGCATTATCAAACCAATTTCAGATATTCTAGTCCCAAAAGAAAGACTAGATATACAATTTCTAAACACTAACAACATTTAAAAAATATAGATTGGGCAAACTAAGGATAAAGACTCATAAAGTGTCATCTTATTGTCTTATAGTAGTACTTGATGGCACCAAAGAAATTCGGAATATACCGAAATGAGAAAATAATTATGGAATGGACCTCTCAATCCGTCGTAGTTCTTTTGTAACATCGATCATGGTTGGCCTAGACTCTGGATTCATATCTCTGCATATCTGGGCAAGCTCCAGTGAGGCTTGCAATTGCTGCCCTAGACCAGCTTCTACTTCCCCTGCCTGGATTGCAGATTTGACAATCTTTACAATGTTTATTCGAGTGCAATCTTCCAAGTTTGTAAAAGAAGCTGTTTCGCAATATTCGTATAGATCCGGGAAAATTTTTCCAGTTACAAGCTCCAACAGTAGAGATCCAAAGCTAAAGACATCGCTTTTTTTCGTCACAATGCCCGTATCAACATACTATTACGCCTCTAACCTGTCCAAAATCATACAAGGCGATATTTAAGTGGTTCAGCAAATTGCTTACATTCACTGGAGCCTCTTTTACTGAGTTTGTACAAATTTACAAAACTCTACACAACACTCTCACGTCCTCCCTCTTTCTCTCTATTTTTGCCCACACAAATTACACTAGCTGAGCTCTCCTTTTATAGGGGAGCCATGGGGGGACACACACCCACTGCTCTTGACCAGAAGAGCCTCTGGAGGTGAGTGGGTAGGTGGATGGTTGGTGAGGATGGGGGTGGGTGGTTGCAAACCCAAACCCATTTCACACTTAGGGGGTTATTCAACAATCACCCCCTCCACCCAAGTGTGTCATACTAGGATGCTTACAAACTGATTCATTCTTCAAATGAACGCACCCCATTATTTGACATGAGAGAGTACCGTTGTTGAATGTGCTCCAATGCACCCGAGGGTGCTCAGTAGTGTATAATATTGATCAAGTCTAAACAATGTTGGAACTTGATCCCTGTGATGACTTTCGTCAACATATTTGCTAGATTATCTTCAGTGCCAATCTTCTGAAGTTTGATGTCTTCTTCTTCTAATATTTCACGTACAAAGTGAAATCGGACATCTATGTGTTTTGTTCGAGAATGATACACTTGATTTTTTGCCAAATGAATTGCACCTTGATTGTCACAGTGAACGGTAACCTTTTACTGCTTAAAACCCAAATCTGTTATCAATCCCTATAACCAAATAGCTTCTTTCATGGCTTCTGTTACAGCCATGTATTCAGCCTCAGTGGATGATAGTGCAATTGTCGACTGCAAAGTTGATTGCCAACTAACTGGTCCTCTACCCATAGTGAACACATATCCAGTTGTCGATCGGCATTTATCAAGATCACCTGCATAGTCTGAGTCAGCATATCTAGCTACTAGACTATCTTCACTTTTCTCGAACTTTAAACCAATATCTACGGTCCCTAAAATTTACCATAGAATCCACTTAGCCGCATGCCAATGAGCCTTTCCAGGATTATGCATATAGCGACTAACCAAGCTGACGGCCTGGGAGATGTCAGGTCGTATACACACCATGACATACATTAAGCTTCCAACAACACTTGCATATGGGACATTCCTCATGTAGTCCAACTCTTCATCATCTTTAGGAGATTGCAATGCACTGAGCTTGAAATATGAGGCCATAGGAGTACTCACCGGCTTCGTCTTCGAGTCGATGTTAAAGTATTGCAGTACTTTCTTCAGATACTGCTTCTGAGTAAGGTGAACTGTACCTTTCACCCTATCTCTGTTGATCTCCATCCCCAATATTCTTCGTGCTTCTCCTAAATTTTTCATTTCAAACTCATTACTTAACTGAGTTTTTAAACGATTTATCTCCCCCTTACTTTTACATGCTATTAACATATCATCTACATATAAAAGCAAATAAATGAAAGATCCATTTGCAAGTTTTCTAAAATATACATAGTGATCATATTGGCAACGAGTTTATTTCAGATCCATCATAAAACGATCAAACCGTTTATACCATTGCCGAGGTGACTACTTCAAGCCATAGAGAGACTTCTTCAGACTGCATACCCAATTTTCTTTTCCAGCTTCTTTGAAACCTTCTGGTTGAGACAGATAAATCTCCTCTTCCAAATCACCATGTAAGAAAGCTGTCTTCACATCAAACTGTGCTAACTCAAGATCATATTGTGCAACCAAAGCTAGCAATATCCGAATGGATGAATGCTTCACAACAGGAGAGAATACTTCACTGTAGTCAATTCCCTCTGTCTGAGTGTAGCCTTTGGCTACCAACCTAGCTTTGTATAGCACTCCATTTTGAGCAGGTTGATCATCTTTCTGATTGAAGATCCACTTACAGCCAATTGTCTTCTTTCCTTTTGGAAGCGGCACAAGCTCCCAAGTCTTGCTCTGGTGAAGAGACTGCATCTCTTCATTCATAGCCTTTGTCCATTCAACTTGTTCACTGGACTGTACAGCTTCTCTGTAAGTGGTTGGGATCTCACCCCTTCAACTGGTAATGCATATGTCACATAGTCTGCAAAACGTGTCGGTACACGTTTCTCTCGTCTCGATCTGTTGGTTGCTATTGATTCTGGTTGACATGGAGGTACTGTGACTGGACTATCAACCTTATCTTGTCCATGCTTTCCCGAATTCTTTGAAGTAATGAACTTCACAGTCTGCGAATCATCTGATGTTTCGCCATCATTGCTGCCTTCATTGGAATCTTTATGCTTATGTGACTTAAGCATCTCAGATTCGTTGAATGTAATATCTCTACTGATGATTACCATTTTAGACTTTATGCACCAGAGTCTATACCCTTTTACACCAGTACTGAAGCTAAGAATTTTGCTTTCTTAGCTCTAGGATCAAGTTTACTTTCTTTAGCATGATAGTAAGCAGAACATCCGAAAACGTGTAAAAAGTCATAATCAGTAGCATGTTTATCTCTCCACATTTCAATGGGTGTCTTCCCGTCATAGCTTCAGCCCAAAATTGTTTACTGAATCCAGCATCCAGCAACATACATCGCACTTTCTCTAGTAAAGTACGATTCATTCGTTATGCCACACCGTTCTGCTGCGGTGTACCTCGTACCGTGAAGTGTTTGACTATTCTCTCTCTTCGGCATACTTCCATGAAGGGGTCTGAAGTGTACTCACCTCCATTATCAGATTTGAGCCGCTTGATCATTCTACCGGTCTGAGTCTCAACCATTTTGTGATGACCCGCTTTTATGTGTATTTTCACTGAAGGAATATTTTAATTTAATTAAATATTTTATAGTGCTTTTATTTTAAATTATCGAGTTTTAAATGGATTTTATTGGCTGTTGGATTTAAATTGTGATTTAATTTATTTTGACTTGTTTTTGGTTTTAAAAATTTAAATAGTTGGTTTTACTAGTTATTTATTTTATTTTAGCTTATTGATGTGTTTAAAATATTTTATTGGTGTTTATTTATTTATTTGATGTAGTGTTAATTTATTTTAATCGTTTTATGTTTTTATACCGTTTTCGGCTGATCAGTCTTCGGACTTCCAACGTGAGGACTGGACCTCATTAATTTCCTTCATCTTTTCTTTTCCTCTTCTTTTTCTTTTTCTCTTTTTTCTTTTTCTTTTTTTCTTTTTTCCTCTCCTCTCCCGTTCGGCTCTCTCTCTCTCCCCGCGTCCCTCTCTTTCTCTCTCTCTCCTCACCCACGCCGGAACGAAACCCCACCCAGGCCCGCCGTTCGCCGGCGTCGTGCCCGACGCCACCCCTGCCGGTCGACTCCCCTCCGGCCGGTGATCACTCCCCCCAACTCCCAGCCCCAACCGGCCGGCCGTTTGGCCGGAAAACGCCCAAAAAGCCGCACGGTTTGTGGCTCGATCCGCCGCCGTCGCTCCACCTCCGGCCACCACCTCTTCACCACTTCTTCCCCTACTCCTTGCCGACCTAACCCACCCATCCCCGGCCTCAAACGGTCACCGGAGCGGCTCCCACGAGCTCAACTCCGATTTGCCCTTTTTCCGCCCCTACCGGCGTTTTCGCCGCCACCCACGGCCAAAACTCACTTCCACTAGCTTCATAAACATCTCTAGACCATTCCCTATCAATTTGGTGTCTTGGTTTGTCCCCGGTCAAAAGTGGGTATTTTGCGACCCACGGGAACAGTGCATTTGCACTGTTACGTTGCTTTCGCATCGCCGTTCGCTTCGCGCCGAACCTTCTAAAAATCCTATATAGCGCTGTAAGTATTTTCCAAACGCTACTTTTAGATTTAAATGTATTTTACTCTTTCAATAAATTATTTGGTTGGTTCGCTGATTCCGGACTGAGTCCGAGGAGTTCGGGGGTCGGATGGATGGAGGACGGAGTTGCTTGATTTGTTGTGCTATGGTTGAATTTATTTGTCGAGCATTGAAATTGGCATTTACATGATGCATGCACTTGTATTTTATTTTATTGGAAAAAATATGTTTTATTGGCGTAAATGATTTTTGGGAGTGTGCGTATCACGAGCCCAAGCCGGGATGGGTTATTATCTCGGTGGAGCTCCTCTGGTCACTCGGGAGTGGATAATACTGAGTGACATCCCCTGGGTTGTCGCCGGGCGACGACCGGATCGCACGATACGGTAACGCTGTCGTGTCGACTCCGTGGTCCTTTTAGTGGCGGGGACTAGAGGATGGCCTGGCCAGGTACGCGCAAGGTGGAGGCGCGAGTCTGGGCATCACTCATGTAGGTGTCACACGCGTAGACGTTACCTGCGGTGTGGCACAAAGCCAGAGTGTGTGGATGATCCCTAGGGGAGATCATGGTGCATGCATAATTGGTTGGTTTTCATGGTTTTCGGATATGGGCCATTTTCTGGGAAAATGGCGATGGTCTTGTGATCCATTTTCTGGAAAAATGGTGGTTTGGGCCATTATCTGGGATAATGGCGAGGCTTGGTTTTAAACGGTGTGTGTGTGGGCCGTTATCGGGGATAACGGCGAGGTTTGTTTAAAGGTTATGTTTTTAAGCCAAATGGGTTTTTGGCGTGCGTGGAAAATATGATTAGTGAGTTTTGGTGCATTGGCATTCATTCATGCTTGTTGTTTGAGTTTAATATGTTTTTATCTAGTGGTGTTTTGGACTTTACTAACCTGCGGCACCATTTTGGTACCGTAGATTTTGATGCAGTGTTCGAGGAGGAGGAGGAGGCTGAGCCCGAGGATGCGGCTCCGCCGGAGATCTGAGTTGGAGTTCATGCTTCATGTTTGGTTTGAAACAATATTTATATCATGTAATATTTTATTATGTACCTTTGAACCGTTTTGTATTTTATTTAAGAAAAATTCTGGTACTTAGTATTTGACTTTGCTATCCGCTGCGTATCTTCTTGTGCACATTTGTCGCTTGCACACACTTGGCACTCTTCGATAGGGTGGTGACCCGTGATGTCATCATCCGGACGTCTCAATTTCCTCGTGTTGGTACGTGGGGATTTTGGGGGCGTCACACATTTTCTTCCAATCAAGGAAGATTTTCAGCACTTCATCTTTATTCTTCATCGTATATACCCACACACGACGAGAATAATCATCTACAAAGGTTACAAACTAATGTTTACCTCCCAAAGACGCATTTTGGATAGGTCCCCAAACATCGGAGTGTACATAGTCAAGGATTCCCTATGTATTGTGTACAGCGGTTCCGAACTTGATCCGCTTTTGCTTCCCTAATACACAGTGCTCACAGAAGGACAGTTTTCCAGTTTTGGCACCTTTGAGTAAGCCTTGCTTCACCAGTGTTTGCAAAGCTTTTTCTCCAGCGTGTCCCATACGCATATGCCAAAGACTGGTGGTGTCATCATCAGTCTCATCTAGCTTCTCACTGCATGTGGAAGCTCTTCCATCAGAGTACTTCCTTGCAAGAAGTACAAGTTTCCTTGCCTTAAACCCTTCATTGCCACCTGAACTCCCATTAGTACTTTGAGAGTTCCGTCTTCAATGGTGATTCTGAATCCCTTTCAATCCAGAGATCCCAGTGAGATGAGATTCTTCCGCAAGTTTGGAACGTACCGAACTTCTGTTAGAGTCTTGACACTGCCATCGTGCATATTTAACCGAATGCTACCTATTCCTTGAGTCTTACAGGCACTATCATTGCCCATAAGTACTGCTCCATCATCAATTTTTGTGAAGTCAGTAAACCAGTCCCGATTGAGACACATATGATAGGTACATCTAGAATCCATAATCCATTCATCGGAATGACAAATGGATGATGAACTTGCCAAGGCAAAATCTGACTCGTCATCTCTGTCCATGACATTGACTGTGGTGGGTTGATTCTACTGTTGTCCCTTCCGGTTGGGACAATCCTTCCTCCAGTGTCCTTTGTTGTGACAAAAGGAATACTCGTCTCTGGTGAGTTTTCTGCCGACTGATGAACCACGTGATGTGGCCCGGGTTTTCGAATGAAAACCTTTCTTCCTTCCAGGATACCTTGACTGTGGTCTCTCCCTTGCTGTTAGCGCTTCACTTGATGTATCTTGTTGTACCTGCTTATCTTTTTAGCGGTACTCATTGCTAATTAAAGAGCTGAATACATCATCAAAACTGATCTTT
The DNA here is from genome assembly GCA_011037825.1 of Carya cathayensis. NCBI lineage: Eukaryota > Viridiplantae > Streptophyta > Magnoliopsida > Fagales > Juglandaceae > Carya > Carya cathayensis. The sequence goes on along the minus strand of QGSO01000163.1, from coordinate 46,244 downwards.
TCCTTCCCATACAATAGAGTAGTAATTAAATGCTTATATGTATCAGGTAAGGAATTTAACAGTAGTAAAGCCTTATCTTCATCTTGGATTTCAACATCCAAGTTTAATAAATCAGGAATGATTTGGTTGTAACTATTCAAATATTCATACATAGATATACCTTCACGAAATTGGAATCTGAAGAGCTTTTTCTTCAAGTGCAGACGGCTCTCAATGCTCTTTTTCATGAACTTATCATCCAATTTCTGCCAAAGTTCCCTTGCATTTGTCTCTCTCATGACAAAATACTTTTTCTCTTTGGTAAGGCATAACCGGATTGTACTGCAAGCTTGGGTATTAAGCTTCCTGCAATCCTTTTCAGTCATCTCATCTGGTCTCTCCTCCAACGCGATATCCAACTCTTGTTGGATCAAAACATCCATAACCTTACACTGCCACATGCCGAAGTTGCTGATTCCATCGAACTTTTCAACTTCAAACTTTACATTTGACACTGTGGACCGACGTCCTGAGCTACTGGCATGTTCAGAGCTCCTGTCTCTTCCAGAATGTTCCATTTGAATTTAAAAAAATTTACACAAAAAATTTCGAAATTCTAACCATACGGATGAGTTCGGAATGATCTAAATAGTAGGAAAACACTATTTGATTGTTGAAATTGGACTCCAAATGCCTTAGATCAAGTCGAAAATGAATTTGGAAAAATGGACGGTCCTGATCGTCTGGCGCGTGAGATGCACGCGCGGTAGCTGTGCGAGTGGGGCGAGTGGGCACGTGGAGTACACGCGCTGAGGACCTGCTGGGCGCGTGAGAGCGCGTGAGGAGCGTGTATGACACGCGTTGAACGTCTTAAGGCGTGTGGGGGCTCGTGTGAAGTGTGTGGGACATGCGTCTTCCTCCTCCGGGCGCGTGGCTGTGAGTGGTGGCGAGTAGCGCGTGTAACTCAGTCGTCTTCAACCTCCAGATACGCGTGGGGCGTGTGGATTGAAGCTCTGATCTTCTATCGGCGCGTGTGGGCTCCTCCGACCTCCGTTTTCGATTCCGTTTGCTGCAACGGATTCGTTTTGACACAAGGAACACCCTGGAGTGGTCAAAATTTGATTTTGATCACTTTGATTTTTGGACAGTTGGAACCAAGATATCTGATACCAATTGGTGCGCCTCTAGCCTGTCCAAAATCAACTCAAGACGATACTTAAGTGGTTCAGCAAATTACCTACGTTCACTGGAGCCTCTTTTACTGAGTTTGTNGCTATATGTCAAGTTATACTATGTTTATGTATGACTATAATTATGCATTTATGCTTTTACTGCCATGCATGCATTTTTAACCTGTGTGTGAGTTTTATGTTAACTTACTGAGATTTGTAATCAAATCTCACTGTGGTAGTCCCAACTACCATTCCCCCCGAATGGTAGATCTTGTTACAGGACCCAAAGGAGAATTGGAATCTGACCAACTGAATACGGTCGACTAGGCCACGGTGCGATGTTGATGATGGTATAGTATTTAACTTAGGTTAATACTTGTACTTTTGGAGTTGTATCTCAAGTATTCTTTTGATCACAACCATTTTAGACTAGTGTGGTGATCACGGCTTTTTAGTATGCCTTTATGTATGAAATATGTTTCAAGTATTTGGGATATTTTTGGTTTGGTGCATAGTTTTGCTAAAGAGAAAAATTATCCGCTGCGAATATTGCATAATGCTAGATGCATGTTAGGAACATTGCATCTTATCTGTCATGAACGGGGGCAGGTAACCTTGTGTTGCATGTCTCGACGCTTCAAATGTCCGTTTAATCCCAAGCGGAATTTGGGGGCGTCACATTGTGTGTTTGTGGATGGGTAGATTTTAGGAATGTGTGTCTTGAGAACTTTGTTGGATATTGATAGTTTTATGGACTAGAAGGGTGCGCCAGTCTCCTCCACCGATGTACAGCGTGCGGCGGAACATGTTCGTTTTCCATTGGAGTGAGGGAGGGGTGCTTTGTCGAAGGGATTTCCAATAAAGGGAGGGGTGGGTGTTTCCTATATGTGTGATTACATAAATCTACTCAAAATGCCCTTATTATGGTGTGAGTAGGTGTAGACTTCATTTTTGTGAAATGCTGAATTGCCAGTTTCCTATTGGTGTCCGTTAAACTCCATCTGTAGGATGGACCTGCCAAAAAGGAACTGATAAATAAAAAGAGAAAAGGCATTGGAAAAGGAAATGGAATTGAGTCGAAGTTTATAAATAGGAAAATGATTTATGTACAGTATTTTTTATAATATATTTTATAATAATATAATAGATGAGGGATATTTTAATAAAATATCTTATAAAAATAATATTATTTTATAAAAATACCTTCCTATACATATTGGAGAAAAAAGGGTGAAAGAAGAAAAAGAAAAGAAAAAAACAACCTCGATGCCGCAGGAGCATCTCGTATGGAGAGAAGAAAAACCGTAGTAGAACTCCAGTTTAAGATCTATGTTTACGTTTAAAAATTACTATAATTTTTATTTTTTATTTTAGTTTCTTTAGAATATTATCTTGATATTTATTTACGTTCAGTTTTTAGAGTCTATATTTTAGAGTCTATTTCAAGGAGAAGATTAGTAATATATTTATGAAATTGATTTTTTCCTATATATTTATGTGTTCAACAATTTATTGTTCTTGCTTTATATCACTTGAGAGAGAAAATTCTTGATATGAATTTAATAATGTTTTTTTCTTATCTAGAATAATCTTAATCAATTGAGAACTTGATTTATAATTTTTTTAAAACAAAATTTTATATGTCTTGTGATTTGTTTTGACAGATACATGTAATGATTTGATTTTATATTTTTGAGCAAAGTGTTATGAAACTACTAAAAAGATAGAGAGAGATATATAAAGAGGATATTGTAAGAGAAAGAGTTGTTCTTCAATACAAAACTTAATCATATACAAGGGAATAATACCCATATATATAGGAGTACAAACGAGTAGGTATAGCTTAAGTCTCCATTAATGGCTAAAAATAAACCTTAATTGATGGCTCAATAGTCTTAATTATTGGCTAAAGATTGGTCTTAATTGATGGTTCAATGGTCTTAATTAGTGGCTATGTATAGTTATACAAATAAGTTTATAACACTCCCCCTTTGAATGACCATACATAAAAAATATGCATCGTCAAGATCTTGCCAAGGAAAAATCCAGTGGGAAAAAATCAATGGCGAAAAAAGAGAGTACAACATTCATGTGTACTGCCAAGTGCTTTAAGATTGTCTCATTAAAACCTTGCAAAAGAAAACCCAGTGAGATAAAACCTTAGCGAAGGAAAAAGAGTAGAATCAGTACAAGTTTTCAAGACTTTACACCCCCTGAAAAGTGCATGATAATAGGTCTTCAAGTTTTTGCATTCCAATGTTCTGTACAATCTTCTTAAATGTTGCAGTTGGTAATGCTTTAGTGAATAAATCTACCAAATTATCACTTGATCGCATCTGCTTGATATTAATTTAACATTTCTCCTTATTAATTGTAATGATTTCTCTGTGTAGATCTGAAAGATAACCTGCATCCGCATATCCAACTAATTGTGGACTTGATCCATATTGATAAAAGAATTCCATATCAATCATACCTCAAAGGAAACGAATGACATGTTTAATATCATTCTAATGTCTTCGAGTTGGTGCAGAACTATATCTTGCAAGTAAATTAACTAAAAATGCAATATCAGATCGAGTGCAATTTTCAAGATACATCAGGGCTTTAATTGCACTGAGATAAGGTACTTCAAGACCAAGAATTTCTTCATCGTCTTAACAAGGACAAAATGGGTCTTTCTACACATCAAATGATTGAACAACCATTAGAGTACTCAGGAGATGAGCTTTGTCCATATAAAAGTTCTTCAAAACTTTATAGTAAAAGGTTTTTGGTTGATGCATCTCAATATTGTGTACCAACTCTTTAAATGATGCAGTTGGTAATGTTTTGGTAAACAAATTCACCATATTGATTCAAGATCGTTTTAACATTAAATTTACTACTCTTCTATAGTTGTGCTCTTCTGGAGTTCTCGTAAATAACATAGTTAGTGGAGAAGTCATCAAAATTAAGTCGCCAACCTCCATATTCAACAAAAATGGTGGTCACCTTTTTAGACCAGACAAGCACCACATGATTTTATAGCTTTTCTGGAGCTGTTAGGCGTCGCAGGGTTATGATGCTACATCTCTTGTCCCTTGTAGAGAGATGCTTCACGAGAGACGTTGTGAAGCAATAGAGATGTTTTGTCAATCATTTTACTCTCCTGAGGATGTTGCTCTTATGATAGGAGCAGAAATTCATTTTTCTAGAAGGATTTATTCTGATGTCGTTTTAGAATCAAGATTTCTTAGTGCTCAGTATTTTACTTCTAGTATGACCAAGACTCAGAGGTTATTAGCTAAACTGAATGAGGTCAATTAACTCAATAATCAAATATTTTAATTGCGTTAGAAGCTCTCTGTGAAGAGTCGTAAGAGCAAGAAACTGAAGGAGGAGAAGAAGGCACTAAAACAGTATGCCCGTGATCTTCAAAATCAGCAGCAACAGATATTTAAAGAAATCCAAATACTTAGAGAATAAGGACAAGCTACATTTAATCTCACCGTGGATATCTAAAAAAAATCCAACTTTAAATAGAGTAGGGGCAAGCTGCTTTTAGGATATCTGTGTTTAGCGTATCCTCAATCAATATATATAATTTTCTCTATAAAAGAAATATTCAGTTCATCTTCATTCGCATCCCATCTTTTGTAATTAGTCTGCATTCTTACTCTGCAATCTCTTTCTGCATTCTTACTCTGCAATGGCCCAGCAATCTTCTCGTGACCCATATATGAGGTATTCTACACCTTGTTCACTAGTTGTTTCTACTTCTACCGTAGGTGCTATAGTGCAATACAATAATGATCTAACTAATAAGTCAGATATTGAAGCTATCCACGAGCTTGTGACTCTCGGTACCCGATACTCATCAACCATTGTCGCATTTTCTCAGCGGCTACAATCCAAAACTTGTGAGATTGACAAATTCAACAAGAAAATTTCTATCTTCCAGCAATTTCTTCTAGAGTCCAACATGAAGATAGGAGCAATAAAGTAAGAGCATAGGAATTTAAAATCCTTATTTAACTCTTCTTTTCGATTGCCTACTCCTTTAGATAGGGATGCCATGCAAATTTTTGAAAAGCAAGCTCGTTTAAAGAATGAGGCGAAGAGCCTTAAATTTCTGTAATTTTGTTTCGAGATAATAAAATAATATTTCACAAATATTCATATTGTGTTTCTATCTTCTGGTAGATGTTCTGTGTGCTCCATTTTATTTCTCATTTAATAATGCACATTTGTTACAAAACCGTAATATGAATCTGAAATACTAATTGCATTTAAGATAAGGTATTTCAGAACTAATAATTTCATTCATCTCCCCCTTGAAGCCGAAAGGGTTTCTAATTTATATTTCAAATATGTGCAGTTTTCATGAGCTCTTCTGGAGCCTCAATGACATTTAAATCATCTATATAAACTGTAGTAAAAGCTAATAGAAATATTGAAAATATATGAAAAATAGCTTATTCCACATGTGTTTAGATTGTTTTAGATCATATAAGGATTTTTAAAACTTGATAGAATAAGTACTTCAAGACTATATGCTTCATGCATTTCATATCTAGTGATCCATATAAATATACAGTTAATCATGCATATCCAAACTCTCGGTAACTATCAAGCTAATAAAAACCTCAATATAATTTCATCACTTCAAAAGCATATCAATATTATTTCTGCGAGAAACCGACTCGTGATTTATATATCACATTTTCAGTTCCTTTATACAAATACCCACTAATATTTAACAATCATCACCTCTTAGGTGTTTGGACTACAAGTCTATATATATCACATTTTACTAGTGATATCAATTCTGCAGGAATTGTTTCTTTCTATTTTGCCCAATATTTTTACGTCAGTATTCTTCAACGGTTCTTGGCTCACTTTTTTCATTACTTCTGGTAATGTCAAGTGCCATCTTATATGAAAATACGTTGTCGACAACAATTTTATTTCTATCCAGAATTTCTCCATTACTCATAAAATGTATCGAGATCTCGTTATTTTCAGGTACCTGTCCCTCTTCAAGGGAAGTTATTTCATGAAAATTTTGTTCAGAAGGTACTCTTCAGGAGTATTATACTCTTCGGGAGTTTTTATTATGAGAGAATTTTGTATAAAAAATTTGAATGAATCTTATTGCTTGTTTTGTGGGTACGACCTCTTCATGAGCACCAATTTCTTTTATTTGTGCTTTTCTCTTTCGATATACTTTATCATTTGTATCAATAGGTCTCACACACTTTTAGACATGTCTTATGTTTATTAGACTGTTAAATTTCTTAATTGTCCTACGAGGACTTCAATCCTCGCTGGGATTTTAACAGCTAGAATATGAGACATTTTTATCTTATTGTATCCATAAATTAATTATTATCTGAATTTCCAGTTTACCTATGATAATCAAGATAACGTCGAATTATTTCATTTTATTTGCTTCTAGCAAATTTCTCTTTCCGCTCATGGTGGAAAGACTTTATAGTCAAATAATCCTCTGGTTCTTTTATAGACGTCCATATGAAAATTATTCGACTTATCGTAATTGATTTCGGACGATCAAGATAGTCATGAAAAACATACAAATATTTTGAATCATATCATTTTTGATGCATCATAATATTTGATTCAATAATTGTATAATATCATCTCAAAGAGAAAGCTAATAGATTTTTCAATACGAACTTCTGGCCCGAAATCATAAAAGTACTATAAAGATATTTATCACCACGTCCAATCTCTTGGTTTCTTTGAAAACAATGCATCATTCTCTTATGAGAATGATATAAATCCAATACCATTTACTTCAGAGAATGATGTAGAACTAGTAGGACGTGAGTAATGATTTCTTAACAAAATCTCATTATTTTGCTTAGCCACTAGAAAACCAGATATAAATTTAGAATATATTATGAACTTTTGTACTTGATATTGCTACTTCAGGAGCACATTCGAGGCGTTCATTTTAAACATATATTCTTTAGTGACTTTTATCTACACAATTTCAATTATGCGACTTCAGGTGCATTAATCATAATGAACTTTTGGTACACGTATCACTCATTTAAACTATCTCATAGAATCAATAGATATTTTATTATGAGATACTCAATAAAATTATTGGTTTAGAGCGATCATTCAAGNGAAAGATAACCTGCATCCGCATATCCAACTAATTGTGGACTTGATCCATATTGATAAAAGAATTCCATATCAATCATACCTCAAAGGAAACGAATGACATGTTTAATATCATTCTAATGTCTTCGAGTTGGTGCAGAACTATATCTTGCAAGTAAATTAACTAAAAATGCAATATCAGATCGAGTGCAATTTTCAAGATACATCAGGGCTTTAATTGCACTGAGATAAGGTACTTCAAGACCAAGAATTTCTTCATCGTCTTAACAAGGACAAAATGGGTCTTTCTACACATCAAATGATTGAACAACCATTAGAGTACTCAGGAGATGAGCTTTGTCCATATAAAAGTTCTTCAAAACTTTATAGTAAAAGGTTTTTGGTTGATGCATCTCAATATTGTGTACCAACTCTTTAAATGATGCAGTTGGTAATGTTTTGGTAAACAAATTCACCATATTGATTCAAGATCGTTTTAACATTAAATTTACTACTCTTCTATAGTTGTGCTCTTCTGGAGTTCTCGTAAATAACATAGTTAGTGGAGAAGTCATCAAAATTAAGTCGCCAACCTCCATATTCAACAAAAATGGTGGTCACCTTTTTAGACCAGACAAGCACCACATGATTTTATAGCTTTTCTGGAGCTGTTAGGCGTCGCAGGGTTATGATGCTACATCTCTTGTCCCTTGTAGAGAGATGCTTCACGAGAGACGTTGTGAAGCAATAGAGATGTTTTGTCAATCATTTTACTCTCCTGAGGATGTTGCTCTTATGATAGGAGCAGAAATTCATTTTTCTAGAAGGATTTATTCTGATGTCGTTTTAGAATCAAGATTTCTTAGTGCTCAGTATTTTACTTCTAGTATGACCAAGACTCAGAGGTTATTAGCTAAACTGAATGAGGTCAATTAACTCAATAATCAAATATTTTAATTGCGTTAGAAGCTCTCTGTGAAGAGTCGTAAGAGCAAGAAACTGAAGGAGGAGAAGAAGGCACTAAAACAGTATGCCCGTGATCTTCAAAATCAGCAGCAACAGATATTTAAAGAAATCCAAATACTTAGAGAATAAGGACAAGCTACATTTAATCTCACCGTGGATATCTAAAAAAAATCCAACTTTAAATAGAGTAGGGGCAAGCTGCTTTTAGGATATCTGTGTTTAGCGTATCCTCAATCAATATATATAATTTTCTCTATAAAAGAAATATTCAGTTCATCTTCATTCGCATCCCATCTTTTGTAATTAGTCTGCATTCTTACTCTGCAATCTCTTTCTGCATTCTTACTCTGCAATGGCCCAGCAATCTTCTCGTGACCCATATATGAGGTATTCTACACCTTGTTCACTAGTTGTTTCTACTTCTACCGTAGGTGCTATAGTGCAATACAATAATGATCTAACTAATAAGTCAGATATTGAAGCTATCCACGAGCTTGTGACTCTCGGTACCCGATACTCATCAACCATTGTCGCATTTTCTCAGCGGCTACAATCCAAAACTTGTGAGATTGACAAATTCAACAAGAAAATTTCTATCTTCCAGCAATTTCTTCTAGAGTCCAACATGAAGATAGGAGCAATAAAGTAAGAGCATAGGAATTTAAAATCCTTATTTAACTCTTCTTTTCGATTGCCTACTCCTTTAGATAGGGATGCCATGCAAATTTTTGAAAAGCAAGCTCGTTTAAAGAATGAGGCGAAGAGCCTTAAATTTCTGTAATTTTGTTTCGAGATAATAAAATAATATCTTACAATATTCATATTGTGTTTTTATCTTCTGGTAGATGTTCTGTGTGCTCCATTTTATTTCTCATTTAATAATGCACATTTGTTACAAAACTGTAATATGAATCTGAAATACTAATTGCATTTAAGATAAGGTATTTCAGAACTAATAATTTCATTCATCTCCTCCTTGAAGCCGAAAGAGTTTCTAATTTATATTTCAAATATGTGCAGTTTTCATGAGCTCTTCTGGAGCCTCAATGACATTTAAATCATCTATATAAATTGTAGTAAAAGCTAATAGAAATATTGAAAATATATGAAAAATAGCTTATTCCACATGTGTTTAGATTGTTTTAGATCATATAAGGATTTTTAAAACTTGATAGAATAAGTACTTCAAGACTATATGTTTCATGCATTTCATATCTAGTGATCCATATAAATATACAGTTAATCATGCATATCCAAACTCTTAGTAACTATCAAGCTAATAAAAAACCTCATTATAATTTCATCAACTTCAAAAGCATATCAATATTATTTCTGCTAGAAACCGATTCGTGATTTATTTATCACATTTTCATTTCCTCTATACAAATACCCACTGATATTCAACAAGCATCACATTTTAGGTATTTGGACTACAAGTCCGTATATATCACATTTTATTAGTAATATCAATTCTGCATGAATTGTCTCTTTCTATTTTGACCAATATTTTTACGTTGATATTCTTCGACGGTTTTTAGTTCACTTTCTTCATTACTTCTGGTAATGTCAAGTGCCATCTTATATGAAAATACGTTGTCGACAACGGTTTTATTTTTATCCAGAATTTCTCCAATACTCATGAAATGTATCGAGATCTCGTTATTTTCAAGTACCTGTCCCTCTTCAAGGGAAGTCATTTCATGAAAATTTTCTTCAGTAGGTACTCTTCAAGAGTATTATATACTTCAGGAGTTTTTATTATGAGAGAATTTTGTATAGAAAGTTTGGATGGATCTTATTGCTTGTTTTGTAGGTACGGCTTTTTCAGGAGCACCAATTTCTTTTATTTGTGCTTTTCTCTTTCAGGATGCTTTATTTTTTGTATCAATAGGTCTCACACACTTTTAGACATGTTTTATGTTCATTAGACTGCTAAATTTCTTAATTGTCCTATGAGGACTTCAATCCTCGCTGGAATTTTAGCAGCTAGAATATGAGACATTTTTATCTTATTGCATGCATAAATTAATTATCATCTGAACTTACAGTTTACCTATGATAATCAAGATAACGTCAAATTATTTCATTTTATTTGCTTCTAACAAATTTTTCTTTCCGCTCATGGTGGGAAGACTTTATAGTAAAAGAATCTTCTGGTTCTTTTATAGACGTCCATATGAAAATTATTCGACTTATCGTAATTGATTTCGGATTATCAAGATAATCATGAAAAGCATACAAATATTTTGAATCATATCATTTTTTATGCATCATAATATTTGATTTAATAGTAGTATAATATCATCTCAAAGAGAAAGCTAATAGATTTTTCAATACGAGCTTCTGCCCCGAAATCATAGAAGTACTATAAAGATATTCATCACTACGTCCAATCTCTTGGTTTCTTTGAAAACAATGCATCATTCTCTTCTGAGAATGATATAAATCCAATACCATTCACTTCAAGGAATGATGTGGAACTAGTAGGACGTGACTAATGATTTCTTAACAAAATCTCATTATTTTGCTTAGCCACTAGAAGACCATATATAAATTTAGAATATATTATGAACTTTTGCACTCTATATTGCTACTTCAGGAGCACATTCGATTCGTTCATTTTAAACATATATTCTTTAGTGGATTTTCTCTACACAATTTCAATTATGCAATTTCAGATGCATTAATCATAATGAGGTTTTGGTACACGTATAACTCATTTAAACTATCTCACAGAATCCATAGATCTTTTATTATGAGATACTCAATAAAATTATTGGTTTAGAGATATCCTTCAGGGATGCTCAATTTCTATTCTAAGATGAATCTTATCATCAATAATTCATAACAAATATAAAAAATAAATAGAACTTGTATATAAACTATGTGAATAAATATAAAATTTTATCAAGTAATAATAAGAATATAATATTTAATACTCACCTTGGAGATTACAAATAATATATTGAAAAACTTACTTGAAATAAAAGACCACTAACTTCAGAATTAATAGAATCTCGTACTGATAACGTATTATGAAACTAATAAAAAGAGAGAGAGCGAAAGACAAAGAGAGAGAGAGAGAGACAAAGAGGATATTGCAAGAGAAATAGTTGTTCTTCAATGCAAAACTTAATTATATATAAGGGAATGATACCTATATATATAGGAGTATAAAGGAGTATGTATATGTTAAGTCTCCATTGATAGCTAAATATAGGTCTTAATTGATGGCTCAATGGTCTTAATTAGTGGCTAAAGATTGGCCTTAATTGATGGTTCAATGGTCTTAATTAGTGGTTATGTATGGTTATACAAATAAATTTATAACAGAAAGAACTTAATTTAGATATTTTCTAAAAAATGTAAAGGTCTCAATGATGATATTTTCAATTATAACAATATTGACTTTTAGATTATCATGTAGATGTTTAGGAAAAATGAATTATCATAAATATATTACTATGAATTAACGAGGTTGATTCTAAAACCTTAGCTCATTCTCTATTAATAATTTATTCGCTCATTCTCTATTAATAATTTATTCGTCGTTTAGATTAGCTTGCACCTTTAGAATTTATTTTAATTCTTTTATTATGATTGGTTTATTAAATTAATTATTTCTTATTTTGATTAATCCATTGTTTAGTTCTGATTAATTTCTTATCTTATTTCACAACTTATCTTTCAAAACTATATTAGAATTATTTGGTTTATATTCGATTGGTTGCCTGCGTTTTTACAAGTTCTTGTGGATTTGACCTCATTCTTGCTAAAATTATACTTTGATACAGTTCGTGCACTTGCAAGTATATTTAAAATTTCACAACACTTGTTCTCAACTTTTGCACATTAAAAAATCATCGGTTTTAAAAATACGCTCATTTTAATCTTTCTATCTGTTTACCGTTAGAAATCAACTTCAGAAAATGACGAACAATCGGTTTTTCGCCATGCTTTATATATAAACTATGTTCTAAGTAAGGAGTATTTTTGTAAAATAACTCATAAAAAAACAATTATTTTATAAAAATACTCTCATTTTAAAACATAACTGCATTGTACGTATATCATTACTCATATACATCAACAATCTCCGCATCCCATTGTAAAACTGTATAAAAATACTCTTTGAGTTGAAGGTTTTTGGAGTTCAAATATGCTTTTTAAAGTGAAATATGTTTGGGATTTTAGACGGATCTGTGTAAAGTAGTACCAATATATAAAACAGGCTAAGGCCAGATATAGTTAAAACCAATCCCAGCCCCATTGATCCGTGCTAATAGTCCATTGCTAGCCCAAGCCCGAAGTTTGGCCAACTCTATGATCACGACCTATAATTATAGAGCATTATCAAACCAATTTCAGATATTCTAATCCCAAAAAAAAGACTAGATATACAATTTCTAGACACTAACAACATTTAAAAAATATAGATTGGGCAAACTAAGGAGAAAGACTCATAAAGTGCCATCTTATTGTCTTATAGTAGTGCTTGATGGCACCAAAGAAATTCGGAATATACCGAAATGAGAAAATAATTATGGAATGGACCTCTCAATCCGTCGTAGTTCTTTTGTAACATCAATCATGGTTGGCCTAGACTCTGGATTCCAACCTCTGCATACCTGGGCAAGCACCAGTGAGGCTTGCAATTGCTGCTCCTGACCAGCTTCTACTTCCCCTGCCTGGATTGCAGATTCGACTATCTTTACAATGTTTATTCGTTTGCGGTCTTCGAAGTTAGTAAAAGAAGCTGTTTCGCTATATTCGTATAGATCCGGGAAAGTTTTTCCTGTTACAAGCTCCAACAGAAGAGATCCAAAGCCATGGACATCGCTTTTTTCCGTCACAATGCCCGTAGCAACATAAAAGGGGCATGCGAAACCCCAAGTCCCCATAACATGATCATCTGCCACCTCAAACTTACCCTCTGGGATTTCAATAGACATTGAAAAATCAGATAGTTTGGGAATGTCACGTTGGTCAAAGAAGATGTTTCCTGGTTTTATATTCCTATGAATAATGGGTCTGGAGAAGGCTGTGTGGAGATATGCAATAGCATGAGCAATCTCCCTTGCAACCTTGAGCCTGCTCGTCCATGGCATAGGTCGATCTTGTGGATTAGAGACATAAATTCGATCGGAAAGGGTTCCATTTTCAGCAGATTCGTAGACTAAAACGGGAGATGGAGTCTCGAGACAGCACCCTATGAGCTTAAGGACATTCTTGTGAGCGCACATCTTTGCACAGATAGCCATATCAATGAAGCCAGAGTCCCATTCTTCTGCGAATTCACGCTTTGTGTATTTCTTAACGGAAATGAACCTGTCTTCGAGAGACCCATTGTACCATTGATAAAACCCATCTTCGTGAAAAAGAAGGTGAGGATCGAAGTTGTTCGTGGCCTTCAGGAGCTCTTTAATGGAGAAGCTACGGATGGGAATAGACCTGCTACTACCATAGGCAATTAACTTCTCCAGTAATATGCTTCCATTCTCCACAAATAGCTTCTCTCTCTCTACTTTTCCGAGCATTCTCTCTTAAGAAATGATCTCTCTCTCTCTCTCTGGATTCTGCAGGGTTTGAGATATGGTCTTAACCTTAAATCCCTTTCCCATGCCATATTCATCAAGGTAGAGGGAGATTAGTTTCGTTGAAAGTAGAGGGAAATTTCGTGGAAACTTCTTCATCATTGCCAGTTGGGAATCTTTATTGGACTTCTTTGATTGCTAATTCTACAGGTCAACGGCCATTTGGTTGGCAATATGTTATACGCGGAAAGTCCTTTTCTTATTGGCTAGCTCTACGGCTACGGGTCGGGACCAAATTTGGGTCCAATAATTAAGCGCGTACAATTTTTTTTTTCCATATATTTTTAAAATATTTTAAAATAAAAATAAAATTTATAATATCAATAAAAAATACTTACTTAATCACTAAGTAAAAAAAATAAAAATAAAAGTAAAAATAAAAATAAAATAATTGAGAGAAATGCTTATAACCCATTATTTGGGATCTCAAGCATTTCTCTTCTTTGAAAAGAGCTGTGCATGGGCTCGGTTGTGAGAGAAAACAAATAATTATTTATTTATTTTTATTATTTTTTTAATAATTTTAAATATGTTTTTAAAAAAATTATTATATTATTCAAAGGATACTTACCTAACCATTAAATATAAAAAAATTATCAGACCCAATCGCGACCCAACTTCGGACAGCAATAACTTTTTTGTTAAAAATATAAAGTAGGAGAGAGAACGAAGACAACCTGTCTCAACCAGTGGTTGTCATCGTCTTTTATTTTTTATTTTTTATTTTTTTTTTGAGAAAGGGATCGAACCTCATACCTCATTTTTGGAGGTGAGGCTTCATGCCATCAGGCCGTTGGCCTTTGGCGTCAACTTTTAAGTCTTTCAGAAAAAAGATTTGTCGAGTGTCAAGTTGAGATTTCGAAAATTAAATTACTTAGACACTTCTTAATATATTCTATTATTATTTAATATTTTATTATTATTATTTTATTTATTTTTTATTACTATTTATGATTATTTAATATTTTATTATTACATTTTATTTATTGTTTTATTACTATTCACAATATACTTCAACACTTCTCAACACTTAAATCCAACCTAAAAATCAAAAAAGTCCTTTGAATTTAATTTCATGGAAAAACCCTTCCGAGCAAGTTTATTTATTAAAGAAAAAAAAAAAAAACACTAGTATGTAGCATATAGCTCCACTTGACCGTTGATCTTTTTTTTTTTAAATTTTTTATTTAGTGATTAAGAAAACGATTTTAAATATATTGATATATTTTTTTTACTTAATGATTATGAAAGTGATTAAAAAAATGTGAAAAAAATATGAAAGAAAAAAAATGGGCAGCATGAGATCGGCGGCATAGTAGTCCCTTTATCAAATTTCCATTTATTCATGCAACTGAATTTTACATTATGGCTGAAATTCATATAACAGGTGAAATAATAGAAATTGGCTGGTATTTGACTCGATACAAAATGCATATCTTCTCCATGCCAGTTATTGTTCCGATACAGTAAACTTTGCTTAAAATCCTCATCTTCTACCAACAACAAATCTTTTTCTTAGTGGTGTGTGTTGTGGGGATGATGAGTAGAATTTATCATATACATATAAATAATGCTAATTCTCCCCATGAGGGGTCCCGATATGGGTCTGACAATTTTTTTTTACTTAATGATTAAGAAAGTGCTTTTTTATTGATGTTGTGAATTCTTTTTTAAAATGTTTAAAGTTATAAAAGAATTTATATGAAAAAAAAGGCATTTAGCCTTCTAGGGACAATTTGTTGGGCTACCCTCTATGGGTGTAGCACGACTCTCTCTCTCTCTCTCTATCTCTCTCTCTCTCTCTCTCTCTCTCNCTATATATATATATATATATATATATATATATATATATATATATATATAAGAATGCTACACAGCCACCTAAACCACACTAGTTTTAATTCTTTTCATTCCTACTAAATTAATTGAGTTATTCTACTCATCCTCCTTATACCACATACTTGCTAAGGGAAAAAATTAAAAACATAAAAAATCAATATAGGTGTATGGTATTGTCATATATATAAATATATATATATATACCTTTATTTAAAATTTGACCATCCAATTCACAATATAATTAGAGAAGAGTTTTATTCATTTTTGCTTTGTATAAGTATTACTTGATTTTTTTATTTTTTATTTTTTTTCTCTTACCAAATGTGTTGTATATAGATGATTAGTAGAACAACACAATTAGTTTAGGAGGAATAAAAAAATTAAAAAAAATTAAGGGTGGTGTGTGGTATGTGGGATGATAAGTAGCAAATCTAATTTATATATATATAGAAAAATTTTACTCATCATCCCTAACATCACACATCAACATGTGACTTGTTATTTTTATCCTTGTATTTAAGCACACACATATTGATATGTAAATATGTATATTTAAATAGAATGACAAAAATGAAAAATCATATGTTGGTGTGTGGTATGAGAATTTGACAGGGTGAAAGAGGCCCAGCCTAAGGGCCCAAAAACCCACAGTCTGAAGGAGGCCCATCAGTCCGACAAAGTAAAGGTAGCGGCCCCTGGTGGGCTTGGCCTACCAAGAGAGAGGCTTGTCTAGCCGAGCCCAAGACTAATGAGACACTAACAAGGGTGGCCAGGTGGGATATATGTCAACTTGTCAGCTACCATGAAACTCGTGGGAGAAGCTATTACTGCCATTTACTTGGGAAAATGAAGGTGGGCACAGCCGAGATAGGCCGAGGTGGCGCCAACTCCTCAAGTCTCTAAAAAACAGTTGCTGAGAAGTGTGTGAGAAAGGTAACCATGCATTCTACATAGAAGAAGCAAAGGTAGGCGCCACCGCAACAAACTAAGAGGCAGTTGAAATGGCGGTCGTAAAGTAGTAGCCTTGGAAAATTTTGCCAAAAGAATAACCACACCTCTTCCCATGAAGGGAGAGAGAGACTCATTGGACTTGGCTAAGGGGGCGCTAAGACTTGAGTCAGAGCCTAGCGCTGCAGTAATTATTGTTAGTAGCTTCACATGCACAAAGCATGAGGTGCGATGGGACAGTTCCTTGTGATGAGGGCAACAGAAATCCAAACTACCTAGTAAATCAAGGCTTAGTGGTTTTCTTCAGTAAACTATGGACGCGTCACAAGTAGAGAGGGACGAATTGGTAAAAAGATTGATGGTGCAGGTGGAGGCACTCCAGAAAGGGAATGAAGCTTTGCTGGAAGGCCCCCTTCATTCAGCTAAAGCATCGGAACCAAGCCATAATCAGGAGGAAGAGTCATGCAAGATGATACTAGAGGATGAAGAAGCAGACTGGAAGAGGATGCAGCAGACTAAGTGGATCAGATGGTCAGAAGGGTGGGAACATCCTCTTATGTGGATCAGATGCTTGCCATCTTTGGCCTACCCTACATTGCTAGTGTGATGTCGGGTATAATAGACCTCGTTATGGGCAAAATCAGGAGAGCCGCTTGAGTTTATCAGTTTGTTTGATGACCAACAAGGGGCTATGGTCAAGATAAGAGGAGGACTGAAGCCCGAGATATGACAAGCTATGGGGAGCTTGTTGAGGGACTATTGAGATGTATTTGTGTGGAGTCATGAGGAAATAATGAGAATTGACCTCGACATCATCCAACACAATTTATGTGTAAATCCTGAGGCAAGAGCTATCTGACAAAAATGTTGAGTTTTAGTGTCGAGAAATGTGCCACCATAGCCGAGGAGGTGGATCGGCTACTGGCTATAGGGTTCATCCGTGAGGCGCATTACCTAGAATGGCTATCGAATGTGGTGTTAGTAAAAAAGGCTAGCGAGAAGTAAAGGATATGTGTGGACTTCACCAATCTGAACAAAGTCTATCCCATGGACAACTTTCTCCTGCCCCACATAGACGTGATTGTGGACTCCACAGTTGGACACAGGATGTTGAGCTTCATAGATGCATATTCGGGGTATAATCAGATTCGACTAAACCCAAGCGACGAGGAGAAGAATGCGGGGGTGACCTATCAAGGGATGGTGAACCGAATGTTTGAGAAACAAATTGGTCGGAACATAGAGGTGTACATGGACGATTTACTTGTCAAAAGTAAATCTTTCACACAGCACTTGGTTGACCTCTAGGAGGCCTTCAAGGTGCTGCAACGGTATAAGATGAAGCTTGACGCAAATAAGGGCAACTTTGGTGTTAGCTCAAGCAAATTCCTCAGTTTCCTAGTATCTGAAAGAGGGATCGAGTTGAATCTCGAGAAGGTAGAAGCCATATGGGCAATGGTGCCACTGCGAAGCATTAACGACGTGCAAAAGTTGGCTGGCAGAATTGTTGTACTCAACATATTCATATCTAGGTCAATGGACAAATGCCTTCCATTCTTTAAAGAATTATGGAAGACTCAGGATTGGAATGAAGAGTCCGGAAAGGCATTTAAAGCCCTAAAATCTTACCTCGCTAACCCTCCCCCTCCGAGTCAAGCCAAACTGGGACAAGTTTTGAGCTTATATTTGTCAATGTCACCATATGCAGTGTCTTCGGTTCTAGTCAACGAGGAAGGAGGCTAGCAAAGATCTATATATTACACTAGTCGAGCCCTTTGGGAGTCGAGTTGAGGTATCCCTGCATGGAACAACTAGTCTTTACGTTAGTCATGACAGCCTGATGGTTATGACCATACTTCTCGGCTCACCCAATCTATGTTCTTATGGAGATCCTTGTGAAGAAAATACTCCAGCAACTAGAAGCATTGGGTCGGTTGATTAATTGGGCTGTAGTGCTAAGCGAATTTGATATTGACTATGTACCTCGAAGCACTATGAAGGGACTTGTGTTGGCCGATTTCGTGTCAAAATTTACTGGGTTCCTAGTGGAGCCACAATATGAACCACCCTTGAAGCCCTAGCATGCTTTTGTCGATTGCTCATCATGCCGAGCTAGAAGGGGAGTAGGGTACATATAGTGTCAAATAAAGGAAGAGAATACAACTACGTTGTCCGATTGGCCTTTAAAACTACCAACAACGAGGCAGTATATGAGGTACTGCTGGCTAGCCTGATGATCGTGATGTCTCTTAGAGCTAAGGAGATAGAGGTAAAGGCATATTCACAAGTTGTGATTAATTTGGTAAGGGGAGAATTCGTAGCAAAAATGGAAAACTAAGAAAGTATCTACAAGAAGTCGAGAGAGAAGATGGGCTCACCTAAGATACTTTCAAGCTCTACAAGTATCGAGGGCAGAAAATCAGAAGGCTGATAGACTAGCCAGAGCGGCGTCAGGACAAGAAGAGTACTCCTTACCCGAGGAAGCTGTATGTAGAATTGTGGAGGCACCCATAGTGGGAGCCAAAGCGTTTGAGATAAAAGCTAAAGTACCAAGTATTTGGAAACTGGCGAG
Source organism: Carya cathayensis (assembly GCA_011037825.1). NCBI lineage: Eukaryota > Viridiplantae > Streptophyta > Magnoliopsida > Fagales > Juglandaceae > Carya > Carya cathayensis. The sequence continues at coordinate 27,060 of QGSO01000163.1, read as the reverse complement.
TTACCAGAAGACTGAGGAGAAGCACAAAAGGTTCGAAACAAAGCTCGATTTACTTTGGTGAATGGTGTGCTGTACAGGCAGGGTTACTCAATGCCCCTCTTGAGATGCATGTCGTAGGAGGAAGCGTAGTATGTATTAGCAGAGCTGCATGAAGGGGTCTATGGAAACCATGCTAGTGAAAGATCATTGGCGGCAAAAGTGATGAGGGTAGGATACTACTAGCCCTGTGCCCTCAAAGAAGCTGAAGAGTTTGTCCAAAAATGCCAAAAGTGCCAAGAGTTTGCCCTAATACCTCACTGTTCGCCTGAAGAACTTACGTCTATCACATCACCCTAGCCTTTTATGTAATAGGAAATCGATTTGATTGTGCCTTTTCCCCCAGAGAAAGGTAGGGTGAAATTTGATGTACCAGTGGTCGATTACTTCACCAAGTGGGTGGAAGTTGAACCCTTGGCGACCATAACGGCAAACAGCATCACACTCTTCTCGTTAAAGGCTGTTGTGATTAGATTTGGGATTCCCTAGGTGATCATATCAGATAACGGGCGGTGGTTCAATTGTGATCACTATCGAGATTGGTGCCAGGAGCTGGGGATTGAGGTAAGATACTCCTCACCAGGCCATCCGCAGTCTAATGGACAAGCCGAGGCAACCAACAAGATTCTACTTGGCATCCTCAAGAAAAAGCTGGGGGAGAGAAAGAGGGCAGGGGCCAAGGAGCTCCCAGGAGTACTTTTGGCTTATTGGACCACAATGAAGATCCTGACAAGAGAAACTCTCTTCTCCCTCACCTATAGGCATGAGGCTATCTTACTGGCGGAAATAGGGGTGCCCACGTGTCGTGTACAACATAGAGATCAGGGAAGTAATGACGCCAAGCTGAGAAGGGAGCTTGACCTTCTGGAAGAAAGAAGGATGGAAGTGAAAATAAAGACGATGGCCCACAAAAGGAAAGTGGAACAAAACTTCAATTAGCGGGTGCGAACTCGGTCTCTTAAGATAGGGGACTTAGTGCTTAAGGAGACAAAAATGACTACCTAGGATGAAGGAAAACTTGGGCAGCAATGGGAAGGGCCTATGTCGTGACAACAAGCAACCAGACAGGATCCTATCGACTAAAGGATGCACGGGGGAAAGAGTTGTCGCACCCTTGGAATGTGGAGCATCTACGAAAGTTCTTTAGTTGAAAAACATTGTATACGGATCAAAGTTTTAAATTTCATACCATACCGGCTGGTACGGCTGAAACATAGTATATCAGAGTAGTAACCAGTATAGAGAATAGGTCTGCTTCGTACTAGCCAAAATACCAGCCGTACCAGTGTGTTTTGGCCGGTATTTCGAATTTTGGCCGGTATGTATATTTCGGCTAGTACATGATTTACGGGATGCAGTTGGCTGGACAGATTTGTAATTAAATTGAAAATTCAGGATTGTTTCATAAATACAAGGGGCTAGCAAGCTGGCAGCTGTTTCGTAAATATTGAATGTGTTTTCACTTTCTACCATACATGAAGATATGATTAAGGGCCTACTGTATATGTAAAACATTATGCATTTGCTGATTTTCTCTGTACTTTTTGCAAGTTGGCAAATGTACGTGCTAACTACTTAAGATTTGATTATTAAATTTAAAAGGGAATGAAACTTGTATTCTTTTTTAATCAAGTATCAATTTCCAACTTCTTTCATCTATATATATGCATGGCTCCCATTTTGAGTACTAATAAATTTCATGTTTCTTATTATTAAGTTTATGACTTATTTTGTTGTTATTTTATAATATAGTATATATATAATTTATTCATATATAAATCATTCTGAAACGGTATTGGTATTGAAATATTTCATTCCAGACCCTTGACCAAAACAGTATTCAAAACTTTGATACGGATGTGCCCAAATTGAATGAAATATGAACGTACTTTTCATCTCTCACTTATCTCTTTGTTTGCCTTTGCTTCGAACATTTCTGACGAAAAGATCAGGGGAGACAAGTACCGTGTCCCCACGAACTTGTATCAACCATTGCCTCAGCCTACGAGGTCAATGAGAAGATCAGGGGAGCCAAGTACTATGTCTCCACGAACTCACTCATCCCTCTCTTCAGTCTATGAGATCAACGAGGAGATCAGGAGAGCCAAGTACCATGTCTCGATGGACTTTCCTTGTGACAGAAATCGAGGCATCGGGATGATGACAACACGGGTCACACACCCCAACGACAAGTGGTAAGTGTATGCACATGCAACACGTGTAAGACAAAAGACACAGCGAATAACTTATAGTCAATTAACTAAGTACTAGAATTGTTAACTACAAATTCACTTAAATACAAGTGTTTCAAAAAGTAATATAGTTATTCAATAAAAACATAATAAAACCAAAATACAATAACCAAAAGTGGGAAATAAATCCCGATACACGAGAAAGTGATCCCCGATCACTCATTCGGTGAAGCCGCATCCTCAGGCTCTATCTCGTTATCTATATCAAATTTTACGATACCATGAAATGGTACCGCAGGGTGTCGAATATTGTCAGATTATGAATCTCAGTAATTAATAAACCAAACAGTCCAAGAGATGAAAATACATTCATGCAACAACAAATATATGTGCATATGATGAAATATGCATAAGACCCAAGAATCATTCTTTTCCAAAAACAATTATTTTTCAACAAACACCAAAATCCCATTTTGGCCCAAAAATCAAGTCCATTAAAAATAACCTCCGTCATTTTCCAACTCAGTATAAAATCCACAATTTTCCCATAAAATGGTCTACATATATCCATTTTACCATTTGCACCATGATCTCCCATAGGGATCATTTGCACACCTTGGCTCCCTTCATCACACTACGGGTAACGATCGTGTGTATGACTTCGTAACGAGCGATGCTGAGTTTCTTGCCTAGTGCGTTCGTGGCCAAGCATCCTCCAGCCCTCACCAGTAGTGGTATACGGCCTTGCCACGGGTAATAGTAGTAGTATACGGCCCTCTCACCAGTGATAATAGTGACATATGGCCTTACCACGTGTGATAATAGTGGTATACAGCCCTGTCACAGGTTATAGTAGTGATCTTTATTTGAGTGCACAACGTCTGGTGACAGAGTGATTTACTTTCTGCTTGGTTATGCATAGATGCAAAACCCTACCACGGAGGTTAAACATGGACTCGGTTCTAATATGATGCTCTGATATGATGATGATGATGCTCAGTTATGCTATGCCAAATGATACTTTTGAATAAAAATATTTCTAAACGTTCGCTCTGATATTTTTTATAACATATTCTGATTCTGCATTCTAAAACTAAAAATGTTTCGTTATGCATTCTGAATTCTGTAAATGCTCATATTTACATACTAGTATACGTACTCTACTTACTTAGTTGTTGATAACTCACATTTTATCTCCACAATATTTTTCAAATAATTTTGATGGTTCAGTAGGAAATCAAGAGTAGGAAGCTTGACAAAGGTTAGATGATCATAAAGGAATTAGTGCCAAATGGTACAAGTAATTATTGGAGAGTCCTATTAAGAGATTTATTATTTTATGCGATTTGAGTATTTTGAGAGTTAGATATTTTTTAGTCTTCATGGAGATATTTAGTTTGTTATGTTGAAGATCTTACTTTAGAGTTCTTGTGAAGGAACCTAAATATTTGGTTGAAACAGTATATTTATATTTTATGGAGTCTCTGGAATATATATAATTGTGTTATGGAGATGATTTTAGGTAACAGAAGCTAACTCTCCAGACTTCTGGTACCGGGGCATTACGCTAGGCTTTCCCAACTGCAAGAGGGATCCAATCATTGAGGGTTTCACTGACTAAAACCTATGCGATTAGTCGATTCGTGAAAACTTACGGAATTTTCACGAGATTTCTAAAGTCTATAGAAATTTCACCATTGAATTTCTAACGGGCTGTTACAATAATAGTGGCATATGGCCTTACCACGTGTGATAATAGTGGTATACAGCCCTGTCACGGGTGATAGTAGTGATCTCTGTTTGAGTGCACAACATCTGGTGACAGAGTGATTTACATTATGCTTGGTTATACATAGATGCACAACCCTACCACGGGGGTTAAACATGGCCTCGGTTTTGATATGATGCTCTAATATGATGATGATGAAGCTCAGTTATGCTATGCCAAATGATGCTTTTGAATAAAAAAATTTTTGAACGTTCGCTCTGATATTTTTTATAACATATTATGATTCTGCATTCTGAAACTAAAAATGTTTTGTTATGCATTCTGAATTCTGTAAATGCTCATATTTAAATACTAGTATACGTTCTCTGCTTACTTAGTTGCTGATAACTCACCTTTTATCTCTACAATATTTTTCAGATAATTTTGACGGTTCAGTTGGAAATCAAGAGTAGGAAGCTTGACAAAGATTAGATGATCATAGAGGAATTAGTGCCAAAGGGTACAAGTAATTATTGGAGAGTCACATTAAGAAGATTTATTATTTTATGCGATTTGAGTATTTTGAGAGTTAGATATTTTTTAGTCTTCATGGAGATATTTAGTTTGTTATGTTGAAGATCTTACTTTAGAGTTCTTGTGAAGGAACCTAAATATTTGGTTGAAACAAGTATATTTATATTTTATGGAGTCTCTGGAATATATATAATTGTGTTATGGAGATGATTTTAGGTAACAGAAGCTAACTCTCCAGACTTCTGGTACCGGGGCATTACGCTAGGCTTTCCCAACTGCAAGAGGGATTTAATTCTCTACATAAGACCTCTGAATCGCAATTCAAGAGCTTGGAGACTGAGATGTTGGCCTTGAAAAGGCAACTGTTAGTCCTTCCACTAGAATTGCAAAAGACGCATCACAACCATGCAAAGTATTTTGAACTAGTTCCTAGTGAGGGGAAGGTAGATAAAGTGACCCTATCTATCCAAAATAGCTATTTTAATTTTGAAGCTTATGTTTTATTATTGGTTGGCTGTGACATGGTCCTTGGAGTGGTTTGGCTTCAAACTCTGGGATTCATTTTGTTGAATTTTAGGGAAGTAACCATGCAGTTCTCAATTGCAGGATGGTCAGGGGTGTTAAAAGAGCTACCTAGCTCAATGTTGATTGAAGTAGGGGAAATGCCCAAAGCCATTAGTATGGGGAACAAAGGAGTAATGTTACAACCCATGGAACCTGAGTTAAACCTACCAGAAACCCCTGCCTCACTTAGAAAAATACTGAACCAATACTCTGACATTTTTTCTGAACCTACAAGCCTTCCACCCCAAAGGTCCCATGACCATTCCATCCCATTGCAAACTAGAACCAACCTTATTTCAATGAGACCCTATAGGTACCCCTAATATCAAAAGGATGAAATAGAGAAGATTGTAAAATGGCTGCTGTCTATAGGGGTTATTCAGCCAAGTCAGAGTCCATATTCATCACTAGTGTTGTTGGTGAGGAAGTTGATGTCTCCTGGTGCCTTTCGTTGATTACATGGCTTTAAACAAAGCCACTGTTAAGGATAGATATCCCATACTTGTGGTGGAGGAGCTTTTGCATGAGATGTGCGGGTCTATTATATTTTTAAAATTGGACCACAGATTTGGTTACCACTAGATGAGGGTCAAATATTAGGATATCCCAAAACAGCATTTTGAACACATGAGGGCTACTACGAGTTTTTAGTCATGCCATTTGGCTTGACTAATGCTCCATCTCCTTTTCAAAATTTGATAAATTAGATTTTTAAACATTTTTTAAGAAAATTCAAACTTGTGTTTTTTTAATGACATTTTGATCTACGACAAGAGTGAAGATGAACATGGACAATACTTGAAAATTGCTCTAGACACATTTAGGCAGCATCAATTATTTGCCAAGAGGTTCAAATGTAGATTTGGTTGTTCTGAGGTCGCCTATCTAGGGCATCTTATCTCAAAACCATGTGCGATTGGTGCCTACCTACTTCAGTTAAGTTAAATCATTGAGAGGATTTTTGGGGTTAACAAGCTAGTACTAATGATTTATTAAGGGGTATAGAGGGGTGACGGCTCCTCTAACTAAGTTACTAAGAAAGGACAGGTTCAAATGGATTGTTGCAAGAGAACATGCATTTTATGACCTTAAGGAGGTAGTAACCAAACCACCAGTCCTAGCATGACCTAACTTCTTTATTCCTTTTGAAATCGAATGTGATGCAATTGGGAGGGCTGTGGGTGCTGTCCTCATGCAAAAAGGGCATCTTATTGCCTTCTACAGCCAAGCCTTGAAGGGTAAGGCCTTGGGGTATGTCTACTTATTAGAAGGAATTATTTGCATTGGTTTCAATCGTACAAAGATTGAGACCTTACCTCCAACGCAAGCCCTTCATAGTTAAACCCTTCATAGAGTATTTATTAGACCAAAACATTGGAACCACAATGCAACAAAAATGGGTAAGCAAGCTTCTAGGCTATGACTTTTTGGTGGAATACAAGAGAGGGTAGTAGATGCTTTCTCAAGGAAATATGAAGATGAGGAGACCCTAACACTCTCAGTTATCTCTGTCCCTACTTGGGAAATATTGGAAGAAGTCCATCAGTACTACAAAGAAGACTCTAAAGTGCAACAACTCTTACAAAAGTTGAATAATCAGAATGCCTTGGGATTGATAGGAAGAAATCCAACAATACTACAAAGAAGACTCTGAAATGTAACAACTCTTACAAAACTTCTACATTAGCCCATTCCTTCCTCAGAAAAATCTTTAGATTGCATGGCATGCCCAAATGAATATTATAGTGTTTGGCTAGTTGCTATACACCCACATATTTGGTGAGTTACTGTAGTTAATGTCTAAATTTATATAGACATGCCTAATTCAATATAGGGTGTTTTAAGTGTCTTGTTAGCTAAATTTGGTTAAAGTTGGATTTTAGCTTAGCTAATGAGAGTGCTCTTAGAGGGTGATATCTTAGTGTATATAAATTACTCACTCAAAAATGAATAGCACAAATGCTATCCTAAGTGCAAGAGGATGTTGTGTAATAATTAGAAATAAAATTCCTAAATCTTCTCATCGGGGAAAGTTGTTCAAATCCAAATTCGTATAAAATGGTGAAAAGTTTCACAAATAAAAATGGTGGTATGTACAATGAATGGAAGAGTGCAACGGAAATAGAAAGACCACTAGTCATAGACTAGATCCATACTTTTGAATTTTTTTGAGTGTTGAAATGGAACGTAAAAGACTAACAAATTGAAATTAACAATTAAAGATTTAACTATGCTAAATAATTTTAATTAATCTGAAAATTAAATAATAAATTGAAATTATTTAAATCCTAATTAACCTTTAATCAATCTAAAATGTAATTGTAATGCATATTTAATGGAAGCTTAAAGAAATAAGAAAATTAATTAATATAAAATAAAATAAATAACAAATAAAATGTCCTAACTTTTAAGTTAAAAATATCAAGAATACACTATAAATTTTAAATTGAAATTAAATAAAAAGTAAGAAATAAAAGGAACAAACCAAATAGATAGTTATGAAGATAGAAAGTAGTGGATGCAGCTGAACAGTAGCAGACGTTGATCCCTTCAATTAGAACTCTTTAATAGCACTGTAATGAAACTTAAAATATTTAAAAAGAATGAATAAATTTCCAGCTAGTGTGCGTCTTTAATCCAAGAGAAAAAATGTATGCGGCGGCGCTGAATGATTAATTTAGCTAAACCAAAAAGAAGGTGTGCGGCTCTGAAATGAATAAAAATGGCCAACAGAGAAAATTATTTGCGTGCGGCACTCTAGGTCCCTCTTTCTCATATAAGTTACCATCTGCTTTTTTTGAAGTCCAATCAATATTCCGTGCAGCATTCAATCTCTTCTAAAGCGAAGTGAAGTCCCATGCGACATGCATTTTGACTTTTCAAATGAAAAGAAGTCTTTTCTTTGTGCGGCGTGTCACTTTTACTAACTTCAATTTCCTTTTTTTTTTATTTATTTATTTTTTTTATCACTGTATATAAAAATAAATAAAATAAAATAAAATAAGAATAATAAAATATATAAAAAATATATATGTTGTGCGGCGTGTCATTCTTGCTAAAATTTTTCTTTGATACAGTTTGTGCACTTGCAAGTATACCACCCATCTTCCCTAAAAAGAAGGTGAGGATCGTAGTTGTTCGTGGCCTTCAGGAGCTCTTCAATGGAGAAGCTACGGATGGGAACAGACCTGCTACTACCAGAGGCAATTAACTTCTCCAGTAATATGCTTCCATTCTCCACAAATAACTTCTCTCTCTCTACTTTTTCGAGCATTCTCTCTTAAGAAATGATCTCTCTCTATCTCTCTCTCTCTCTCTCTCTCTCTCTCTGTGTGGATTCTGCAGGGTTTGAGATATAAAACCTTAAATCCCTTTCCCACGCCATATTCATCAAGGTAGTGGGAGATTATTTTCGTCGAAAGTAGATGGAAATTTCGTCGAAACTTCTTCGTCATTGCCACTTGGGAATCTTTATTGGACTTCTTTGCATTGGCACGGCCATTTGGTTGGCAATATGATATACACGGAAAGTCCTTTTCCTGTTGGCCAGCTCTACAGCTACCGACTCGAATTTGTCCGATAAGCGCGTAAATTTTTTTTTCCCATATGTTTTTAACATAAAAATAAAATTCTCAATATCAATAAAAGGTAATTATTTAATCATTAAGTAAAAAAAAAAAAATAGAAAAATATAATAAAAATAATTGAGAGAAATGCTTGGAACGCATTATTTGGATCTCAAGCATTTCTCTTCTTTAAAATGAATTAACTGAAGAGGCGCTTGGGATCTCAGAACATAGTTTTCTAATTTTTCTAAGCTGGACACATGGACTTGGCTAATTGAGTGGGAGAGGTATTCTCTTTGTTCCAAATTAAATGCAGTGGCTTTTCAAATTTGTGTTCAGCAACCTGGATCAAGCTGCTTCAAGAGGTTCCTCTATCTCGAGGATTTGAAGGGAGAGAGAATATGAAAAATATTAATTATTGCAGGTATAAATGTTTTAGACCGAATTTAATGAAAAATATCTTAATTTTTGTCATCTCTAATCACACGTGATTATGTGACAGATTTCAAGTGATGTTATTTAAATAATTGATAAAATTAGTCGTTTGAAATAGATACATTTTCATATGTGATTGCAAATGACAGTGTCTACTATGAATAGTAGCTTCTGTCAATGAACAACAAATGCAACAGATCTCATTTGATGTATTTATCACTCATACACTTAAAATCAAAGTTTTGAATATTATTTTCGTAATTGTTTTGGTTTGAAATGAAATATTTTGATATCGATATTATTTTTATACCGTTTCAGAATAGTCTATTTTAATGAGTTAATTATATATATAAACCATATTTTAAAAAACGACAATATAAAAAAAAATCCAATAATACTTTTCAATATAAAATATTAATAATTTTAATAGAATCAATTTAATCAATTACCGAGTTACAACTGCCCATTCATCAGAATTTTAATAAGAGGTCCGCTTTGCAATGGTCCATCCGTTGTTAAGCCATCAACAACCTTCGATAGAAGTCCTCCACATAGGCAAGCCCACACAAAAGTCATAGGAATTAATTCACTAGATAATTTATCTCTCTATACTCTGCTCCAAATCCATTGAAAGCCTGGTCACTCTCTTCCTTTTCCAATACAAAATATCTTATAACCGGTCCGTCTGGTCCTTCTAAAATAGTAGCCCTCCAATTAAAGATCCCCATGTAGCTCCTCCATTTTATATACATTATACATGTTCACACGTGAAATCCATTCCTTACTTTGTAGTCCACTGAAGCCTCCCCAGGTTCCTTCTTCTTCGTTCACGAGGTACGTCTTCCTCTGATCTTTCACCCAACTTTTGTTCAACGGTGATGGTTGATTTTTTATTTTTTATTTTTTTCATTTTCTAGTGTTGCATGACAGAGAACAAAAAAGAATTATCCACGGCCATAGATTAATTGTTGGACATGCCTGCATGATGTTACAATTACATTGACTGTAGGAAAAACTAGAGACTGAAGCTTTGATACTGCCACCCAACAGTAGGGTGAATTGTTTCGGTTCCTTTAACAAATCTTAGGGATTTTGGGTGCATTGATTTACACAAATTGATTTACTGATATGCCAATGTGTAATTGGTTTTCTAGGTTGATTCATGCTCTTTGATATGATGTAAATGGTCTTGAACCATATATATCTTATCATGCCCCCCCCCCCCAACCACAGTGACTAAGCTTGGTGGCAGTGATGGGTCTCGTGTCTCACGGTGTGGCAGTGGTCTGGTTTGCCAATATGTGAAACTGGTCTGCTTTCAAGAGGCAGTGAGGCACAATTGTAGGACTCCTCGTCTCAGATGGGTGTAATCAGATGAAAAATGATATACTTTACATTTTATGAAATTTCCTACGTGTCGTATTCTAATTGGAGGCTGTTAAAGCCATAAGAACAGTCAGGCTGTTCTGAAGAGGGATTGTTTCCAATACCCAAAGCTCATTTTGCTTGCTAGCTACCTATGTACCTACCTCAGTCCCTCACTCGCTCTTCTTCATTCCTTTTCTTTCTCTTCCCCATTGCTCTTCTCTACAGCCCTGCTTCCACATCTTTTCTCCACAAATATTGGCTATGGATCTTAAGAAGAAGTTAGATTTGGATTAAAGAGTTTGGATATAGAGGATCAAACCTTGATACTGTTAGGAAATCATTTAAATAACAGATCTAGATCATGTATAAAATAATAGTGGTACTGGTGGCATGATGATAGTGTAGATGAAGACAGATAAATTAAAAGAAGAAAAAAACCATTTTTGAGTTGAAAATTTAGCAAATCTTCTTCTAGAAGGTGCGGTACTGGTGGCATGGTGATAGTGCAAATGAGGACAGAGAAATTAAGGAAGAACACAACAATTTTTGAGTTGAAAATTTAGCAAATCTTCTTCTGGAAGGAGTTGCAAGGTTATCTTCTACAATGCATTGGGATGGGCTCTGGAAGTTTGCGAAGGAGATGAGGGGGAGTGTGGGGCTACAAGTTTGCGAAGGAAATGAGGGTTTGGGACCTCTGGAAGGTGCTGCAAGTTTATCTCTTATAATGCAGTTCTATTCGTATTTCTATGGACTACCTACATGGCACTCATTTATTGGTGGACTGTTTTTTAGTTGAGACCGGACAAACCGTTTATAAGATTCTTTCTTTTAATAATTCATATAGCATTTTAATTTCAAATGATCATATAAATTTTAAAATGCAAATATAATTTGAAAAAAATGAGAGAGGGGAGGAAGACAACCTAGTCTGAGTGGACCAGTGGTTGTCATTTGTCAACTAAAAAAGTTACTTCTTTTGAGTTTAACTTTATGGAAAAATCTTTTTTAGTAATTTTATTTACCAAACTGCCATGTCACTGATTCATTCAATTTTACATTATGGCCGAAATTCATACACTGGCCGAAACACTGAAAACTGGCCAATATTGATTGAAAAGGTCCGTATTTGACTTAGTACGAAATGCAAATTTTTTCATACCAATTGCTGTCCTGGCACGGTAAATTCCAAGAATTCCAACCGGTACGGTACAATTTTTAAAACTTTGCTTAAAATCCTCATCTTAAAGAAACAACAAGTCTTTTTCTCAAATACTTACACAAACCGAGTGGAGCCATCGGTGGAAAAGGTTACATATAAGGTCGATCCTTCTTTCTCCACTTTGAAGGGTGAGAGTATAAGGTTTTGGTTTCTTTGTCTATTGATACAAAGAACCTTGTCTCTCAGTGTGAGCTGAGAGTTGGTGTCTTGTGTTTTTATCAACAATCTGCAGTAAGGCTAAGTTGAGTTATCCTGAGCTTGGTGGTGAGAGTACATTGTTGCCCATTTTCCATTAGTAAAGATAACCTTGGGATATTGTTAGAAGTAAGGACTAGGTGATTTTTACAAAACACGTATGGTGGAGGAGGACCTTTCCAAGCTATGTGAAGGACTCCACCTGACTGAGGATGAAGAAGTGTTAGTCAAGGTCTCTGCCCAGGATATTTGGTGGTTTAGAGAGGGACCTACTGCCTGATGGTAAAAGTCATCACTAATAAGAACTTCAATAAGGAGGCATTTCGCACAACCATGCCTTAGGTATGGAAGGTGGAAGGAGGGATGACCTTCACTGAGATAGGTGAAAGTAGCTTCATGTTGGAGTTTGGGAAGATAACAGACAAGGAGAAGATTCTACAAGATAGGTCCTAGACATTCGACAAGAACCTGATAGGCATCCAAGATGTCGATAGTAGCCTTCCCCCTAGTGCAGTAAGTTTTTCCCATGAACCCTTCTGGGTGCAACTTCACAACATCCCTTTCGCTGGTATGATGGAAGCCTGTGGCAATCAAATAGCCTTAGCCATCGGAAGAGTTTTCAAAGTAGAGGTGGACAAAGAGCGTCAAGGATGGGGTAGGTATTTGAGAGTGCTATTGGAGGTAGATGTCACAAAACCTTTGGTTCGAGGGAGATGGGTGTTAGTAGGGGAGAGGAAAATCTGGGCAGTTTTCAAATACGAGAGGCTGCAAAACTTCTGCTTCAAGTTTGGGGTCATCATGCACCAAGGAAGGGGATGCCATAACTAGAGACCTCAGGCCGACCAACCAGCCCAATATGGCCCTTGGTTACGAGCTACTCCTACCAAGAGTCCATCATTGGCAACAAAGTCTTATGGGGTTCACTCAGTTCCAAACAAACCATTCCCAAAGGGGCAACATCCAAGCATGGCAGGGGAGGGGTGTGACTCCAGGACATGCAACAATGTATCTTAGAAAAGATCAAAGAAGAAAGGTCAGGAGAATCCTGGGGAAAGAGGTACGGTGGTGCAAAGCTCTAGGGAAGGTGTGCCTACAAGATCGCAATCTCAGGACAGACCTCTGAATATCTTACTGTTAGGTGAGCTCCCATACTCTTCCATTGTGGACAATAACCATCCTTTACCCATAGGAGAAACCTATAAACCAGTCCAAGCTATCTTTCCTACATCAAACCTCTCAACAGATGTTGATATGGATCAAGACCCCCGAACCTTAGCCTTTGAAACTGTTAGTACCAATCCCAAGTCCTCCAACAGAGGCTCAAAAAGGCATGTCAAAACCTCCCATGAAAACCAGGCCCTTGTCAAGTATCCCATAAAAACTAGGAAGTCCACCTAGAAAAGAAAAGCCCATGACCCTTCCCCCTTTAAACCTGATGTCTCTATTGTCCCAGCAGAAGTTACAACAAAAAGACCCGGTAGTAGAGTTCTGGGTGATATCTCGAATCACAATGAACCAAAAAAAAAAAAAAAAAAAAAAACAAAGCTGTAATCCATGTGTATTGAGCTCTACCATGGTTACAAGGATGAAGCTCAAAAGCTACTGGCAGAGGTTGCAAGACAGCCCTGCCATGAACCAAGAACTTAGTAAGCCAGAACTGCCGAAGGCTTGAGAATCCTTGGACAGTTAACTTCCTTAACCTCCTAGTTAAGGACAAGTCTCCCTCCATGATTTTTCTCATGGAAACTAAGTGTTCAAAATCAAGAGTGCAAGAAGTCAGTAAAATACTAAAGTTTGATGCTTTCTTGACTGTTGAAAGTAGAGGAAGTAGTGGAGGCCTTGCTTTAATTTGGAGAAACTAAGCTGAGGTGGTCCTTTATAACTATTCTAGGTGGCATATTAGTGCTTATGTCTCGAGCAAACCAGGCACACCTCCCTGGTCTTTCATAGATTCTATGGACACCCTGAGACCTCTAAAAGGAGCAGTAGTTGGGGGTTCTTGAAATCCCTCAAACTAGTGAGCTTAACTCCATGGCTATATTGTGGTGACTTCAATGAGATAACTTGCCAGGATGAAAAGATGGGAGGCCCTCCTTGGCCTTATAAACAGATGAAACTTTTTCGAGAAGCCCTGAATGGTGCTTATTGGATTTGGTTTTAACCCTAGGCTCTAAATACACTTGGGCTAATAACAGAAGTGGACAAAAATTTACTAAAGAACAATTGGACCGATCTCTAGCCAACCCAGCTTGGCTTCAGTTGTTCAAGGATGCCTGCTACACTGTTTCTCCTGCTGTAAGATCTAACCACTTACCATTACCCATTTCCTTAGCTAATAAAAGGTACCAAGATAGGTCTAACTCAAAAGTATTCAAATTTGAAGATGTGTGGACCCATAAGGAGGGGTGTGCTTTAACCGTTAAGGAGGCTTGGGGGAGACCAACCTGTGGTGAGGATTATACCTCTTCCATGAATAGAAGATTGAGTAACTGTAGCTTAGCCATGAAGCAGTGGAATGCTACTGAAAAAAGGAGTGCTCCTGCTGAGATTAGACAAAAAATGACAAGGCCGAGTGATCTGCAAGAAACAGGCAATGTGAAGCATGTTAGCTCTATTCTCAAGTTTCAAAGTGAGATTGAACAATCCCTAGCAGAGGAAGATTTAAAATGGAAGCAAATGGCAAAACAGCATTGGCTGAAAATGAGAGATAAGAACACAAAATTTTACTGCCTACATGCCACTCAAAGAAGGAAAACCAACAGAATTAATCAAGTATTGGATGATAGAGGTTCTCTATTGATTGAAAAACTACAGATTGGGTCCATTTTCTCATCATTTTTCTGACCTCTTCACTACATCGAATCCTTTAGGTATAGCAGACTGTATTAAGGATGTGCCCCACAAAGTATCTCATGTGATGAATGACCATATGTTGAAGGAATTTACAATAGAAGAAGTCAAGGTGGCTGTGTTCCAGATGAATGGGCTTTTTCCCTAGGACTAGATGGTTTTCTAGTATTATTATATCAATCAAACTAGGACCTGGTGGGGGAAGAAGTCAGTAAGTTTGCCCTCAACATTCTGAACAAGGGTGGTTCATTGGAGGGGACCAACTACACCTTCATGACCTCAGACCAATTAATTTATGCAATGTTTTATACAAAATTGTAACTAAAGTGATTTCCAATAGACTCAAAGTTGTATTGCCTCCAAACCAAAGTGCATTTGTTTCAGGTAAAGCCATCGCAAACAACATTTTGGTGGCCTATGAAACTCTACACTCAACGACAACAAGGATGCAAGGAAGATCAAGCTTCATGGCCTTCAAACTGGATATGAGCTAGGGGTGTGAAAATTTTTGAAGGTTCCGATTCTAATCGTTACCTACTTCGATTTTGACTCTGACGGAATCAGAGTGTTCAGAAATCAGAGTAGGAATCGGAGTAATTCTGATTTTGTAAGCGGAGTCAAAGTCGAAATCGGAGACCAGTGTGCCTCCAACTTTCGACTCCAACTTTCAATTATTTTTTAAAAAAATCCAGATGCAAAACGACGTTGTTTTGCATCTGTGATGATTTTAACAAACTAACTAGAACAACGACGTTCCATTTAAATAGGAATGACGTCATTTTGTACATCGGTTTAATATACCTTCATCCTTTGCTTTCTTTCTTCTTTCTTCCTAATTCCTTCTTCATTTCTTTCTTCCTCAACCCTCTCACGATTCTCCTCTCTCAGTTCATGGTTCACGTTGCACGACGCCATGACTAAGCACGAGTCCGCCATTAACAAAGACTCTGTCACTCAAACGCCGTAGAACGCCGTCGTCGCCGTAGTACCTTCGTCCTACCATTTTTGCCAATTGGTAATTTTATATTTTAGGGTTTTAAATTTAAGAATTTTAGTTTTACTCCGAATTCATTTTGTTATTTCTTATTCACTTTGGTTATTGATTTTGAAATTTGGATTGTGTAGATTATATAATTGTGTGTACTTTTGTATTGAGGAAATGGTTGTGATGAATTTTGTTAAAGTTCTTGATTTTGGACAGTGAACATAAGGTGTTTGTGGAAATGTCACTGAGAAAAAATACAAGAAAACTTCATAAAAAGTACATTGTCAGGATTTAATTGGAATTATATTGCTTGAATCAAGATTATATATATATAGATGAAAGTCCTGTTAAGTTTTTCGTTATATGTATTTGAAGGAAAAAAGAAGAAATGATTCTTTGTTGATTTTTTGTGGAAAAATATTCACTGAGAAATATTCTGTTTAAGCGGGGTGTTGAAGATGTTAAATCTGTTTGTTTCTTGGAGAAACTATTGTGCTCATCTTTTGCTTCATTTGATGGGGTTAAATTGGGTCGTTTTGATAGTTTGATATTGGTGATTCAACAATATCAAGTGGGACTTCTTCCAGCTCAGTTATGTGCAATACACACTTGCATTGATCATAACGATTTAATGTATCTCTCTTTGTGTACTTGGGCTTTATCCACTTTTATTAATAAAACTTATTGATTACCTATAAGAAAATAAATTAAAAATCTTCATAAGTGCATGCTTTGCTTATATAAAGTAACTAATGGAAACAACACAATTTCTCATTCAAAGATTTCACAATTCAAATAAGTTTGCTTAGAATCTTCATATAATAATAAGTATTAGACATGCGGTACATGATAACGGCTTGTATTTAGTTTCAATCTTTTTTCCACATTTTATTTTTGAGAATTAAGTATTGATGTTTATATATATGTATCATATTCCAAATATGGATGCTTCACCAAGTGGGACTCTAGAATTGGATCAGGATGCCACAATTCCGTCCCAAGCATCGAGTTCTAGACCCACTTCCAGAGCACAAACTTTGTGTGCAAGTAGTCGATTCCCACTCTCGGTAGACATAGAAGATGATGATATATTTAATGAGGAGGAGGAGATGACTATTGGGGATGAGCTGAATTTACCACCTCAATCTATGAGGCCACCACAACCACGATCAAATAAAAAAAAATCGTGGACGTGGGAACCTTTCACCAAGGTTGACGGTAATCCTGAGGAACCATAGGTGAGATGCAACCATTGTGGTACACAAGTTGGATGCCATTCAAAGAAGCAAGGTAACACTTGTTTGATATCACATCTTAATAGTCGACAGATGTATAAGATAGCAAAGGGATTGTTGGCCAAATATCAGACCAAGTTTAGTTATGAAACTTCTAAGGCGACTGATGGTATACAACTTAAGAAAATGGTCATCCCTCAATACTGGGAGAAGATGTTGAGGGATGCACTTGCAAATATGATAATTGAAGATGAGATGCCTTTTACTACAGTCAACAAAAAAGGCTTTCAAAAGTTTATCAAGCTGCTTGAGTCACGATTTCCATTGCCATCACAGTATACAATGATGCGAGATTGTATGAAAAGGCATTTAAAATACAAGATTGAGATGAGAAAGATGTTTGTGACCACTGGCCAAAGAGTGTCATTTACAACTGACACATGGATGTCTGTACAGAACGCTTCCTACATGTGTATCACAGCACATTACATTGACAGCGAATGGAATTTTAAAAAATGAATTATTGGATTCAAGAAATCGTTGATCATAAGGGTGTATCCATTGGGGAGGAGATGGATGATTGTTTGAAGAATTTGGAAATTTAGAAAGTTTTACGCATTATAGTTAACAATGCCAATGCCAATGATACTGCAATTGAATGGTTCAAGCAGAATACGAGGGTGAGAGATGATGTCATTCGAGGCCATGAGTTTATCCATATTCGATATTTTGCTCATATAATCAACCTAATTGTTACTGAGGGGGTAAAAAGAGGTTGACAAAGTCCGCAACATTGTATGGTATGTGAGGGCTTTCCCCCAAAAGCTCAAAACTTTCAGCGCAATAAAAGAACGGTTTGGGATTTCATGTTCTAGGATATTGTGCTTGGACATTTCGACTTGATGAAACTCTACATAGATGATGTTGGATGTGGCACAGAAGTACCAAAAAGTGTTTGAGTAGATGGAAGTGGAGGATGGGGCCCTTAAGTATGCTTTGCTGGAGCCTGCAGGAAATGTGCTTGGTCATTCGGACACACATGATTAGATGAGTGTGGGGTATTTTGTTACATTTTTGTAGATGTTTTATGAAATTACTATGTGGATATCTGGATCTGCATTTACGACTGCAAACTTATGGTTCAGTGAGGTCTCAACCCTACACCACCACTTGCAAGAAGGTTGTGATGACCCTAGCAGACTATTATTTGGTATGGCTTAAAGGATGTAGATCAAATATAATAAATATTGGGGGCAAGTTGATAAGATAAATAGATTATTCTTTGTGGTTGTGATCCTTAATCCCCGAGTCAAGTTGGTCGTGATAGAATTTTGGGCAAATTCTATCCTCAGTGCAGTGAAGGCTGGGTCATTTATTAGAGTGCTTAAAACTGATCTTGATGACTTATACAACCACTATAGTAATAGTGGCCAGCCTTCATCCACAGTGAGTACCTCTACCTCAACTCGATTTCGAAACCTCCCTCCGATGACTTTAGCCCAGATGGAGCATTGCATCCACGCCGTTGAGGTTACAACATT
Source organism: Carya cathayensis (assembly GCA_011037825.1). Classification (NCBI taxonomy): domain Eukaryota; kingdom Viridiplantae; phylum Streptophyta; class Magnoliopsida; order Fagales; family Juglandaceae; genus Carya; species Carya cathayensis. The sequence goes on along the minus strand of QGSO01000163.1, from coordinate 8,632 downwards.
ATGAGTGAGTATCATCAACTCATTGAATCGAGAATATTATGTAGTGTACTTTTGAGGTTAAACGGTATTTTATGAAAAAGGTCAAGGCACCTAGTTTTGTATTTCATATATTAAACTGGTGGAAGGCTAATTCTGCCAAATATCCAATCCTTTCCTATATTGCCCGAGATGTGCTAGCCATTCCGATCACTACGGTTGCATCTAAGTCAACATTTAGCATTGGAGGTCGAGTGTTGGATGCTTTCCGGAGTTCATGGTCACCGTCAACCATGGAGGTCCTCATTTGCACACAGAACTGGATCAGTGATACGCCTCTTGGATTAGATAGCATTGGCATTGATTCTAAGAGCTATAGGCATGTAGCTCTTAGAATCGTGCCTATAGCTCTTAGAATCGGGTAACCTTATTTTACTTGTTTCTTTATTATTAAAGTTTATTGCAATAATTATTAATGATTTCAATGATTATTTAATTCTTTTTATGATTTTGTAAATCTATTTAACTTATACTTTTTATGATTTTATAAATTTAATTGTGAAACCTAGCATAATTGTCGATGACTGATGGACTGGAGTATGGATAATGATAAGTTGATAATGGAACTTACTTTAATCTTTTTTGGTGATAAATTGAAATTAAATTCTACTTTTACTGTGTTCCATTTCCTGAATCAATTTTGGTTCATTTATTGATTGGAGACTTTTTATCTTAATTTCGGGTATGACGAATGACCAAGCACGGTGTTGTAGATGATTTTTTCCTTTTAGTTGAATTAATATGTTTCTTCTTTTAGATTGTTTAATCAAACTTTGAAATTGACTGTTTTTTCTATTATCAATGTTTTGAACCATTGTATAGGACTTTCTGAATTATGTATTTACATTAATTATATTATTATTATTTATTTAGGGTTCAGAATGGGCCCAATTGGGCCCATTTACAAGTTGAAGTTCTGATCGAAATTCAGATTTCTGACCTCCGATTAGAATTCATAATTTTGACTTCTGATCGGAGTCGAGCTCTGATTCTGTTCGAAGTTAGAATCGGAATGAGATTTGGACTCTGACTCAAGTCGGTTAGAAGTCAGAAGGCACTGTTCCGACTCCGTCAGAGTCAAAGCACAGGCCTAATATGAGAAAGGCATATGATCATGTGGAATTGAGCTTCTTGTCCTCAGTGATGTGCAAAATGGGATTTGAAAACAGCTGGGTCTCCTTGGTGATGAAGTGCATCTCTTCAGTCTCTTATTCTATCCTTCTCAATGGAGAATCTCAAGCGTTTTTCAAGCCCTCTTAAGGACTAAGGCAATGGGACCCCCTCTCCCATTATCTTTTCATTTTATGTGCAGAAGCCTTATCAAGTCTTCTTAACAAGGAAGAGAAGGAAGGGAGAATCACTAGTGTCCCAATGGGAAGAGGCCCTATCAAATTCAACCATCTTTTCTTTGCTGGTGACAGCATGATCTTCTGTAAATCCAACTCCCTTGAGTGGAGTATATTGATGAGGATCTTGAACTAATATGAGCTTGCCTCTGGTCAGAAGCTAAATAGGGAGAAATCATCCATTTATTTCAGCAATAACAACCCACCTGAAAACAAGAGGCCTATCCTTCAAATAGCTGGAGTAAATGCAATAGGCTCTTTTAAGAAATATCTTGGTCTTCCTGCCATGGTGGGAAAAGCCAATACTGCATCTTTCCATGGCTTAATTGATAGGGTATGGGCTCGAGTGACCAACTAGAAAACAAACACATTATCTGTAGCTGGAAAGGAAGTCTTGCTCAAATCCGTCCTGCAGGCTATACCCACCTACACAATGGGCATATTTCTCCTTTCTCGGTCTATCACCAATAGATTAGACCAGCTTCTAAGGAAATTCTGGTGGGGCTTTAATGAGGACAAATCCAAGATTCAGTGGGTTAAGTGGGACAAACTCAGCAAGCCAAAGGATCAAGAGGGTCTAGGATTCAAGAATTTCAAAAGCTTTAACTTGGCTCTTCTAGCAAAACAAGGATGGCATGTAATCACAAAACCTGCCTCTCTTCCTTCTCAAATCCTTAAACAGAAGTACTTTGCCTATAGGTCCATCTTAAATGCAAAATTGGGGCATAGACCTTCTCTTGCATGGAGGAGTTTAAAAGCTGGACTAAACCTGCTAAAAGAAGGCCTACTTTGGAGAATTGGCAATGGGGTACAAGTCAATATATGGGAGGATAGGTGGCTGCCAAGACCCCATGTCCTTACCCCAAGCAACTGCAGGAATAACACAGCAAGTGTTTCTCAGGTGTCTGAACTAATTGACCTAGTTTTAAGGAGATGGGATGACAACTTGCTAAATAACCTATTCTCACAGGACATTGTGGATATCATTAAGAACATCCACATTAGTTTGGGCTGCAGAGAGGATTGATTGAGTTGGGGAGGCACATCAAATGGTATTTTCACAATAAGAAGTGCATACCACCTCCATAGAAAATTGTAACCCAGCCTCGAGAGTGGCACCTCAAACAACCTAGCTCAGGATGGCTTTCAGAAGTCACTATGGAAACTACAGGTGCCAAATGGGGTTAGAATGTTTCTATGGAGAGCTTGCACTGAGGCCTTGCCCACCTTCAGCAACTTGCACCAGAGGAAAATCAAAGAGGACTATCTATGTCCTATTTATCACCTAGAGGAGGAAACTTCATGCCATGTCTTGTGGAGTTGTGAAGTAGCCCAAGATGTTTGGGGTCAAGCTAGCAGGAAGCTACAAAAACTATCCTTGAATGCTACTTGTTTTAAGGCTATTTGGGAAAATATGCTAGAGAAGCTGCCTTTGCAGGGAATGGAAGAAGCAAGCACGATTGCAAGACTAATCTGGGCTAGGAGAAATGATTTCGTGCATGGGAATGATTTTAAACACCCAAACTCTATAATCCAATAGGCTTATGTTGACATGAGGTGCTTCAAGGCCATCAAAGCTAATGCCCCTGCTGCTTTGCCCAGAATTGGTTCTTTGCCTCAGGTTTGGAAAAAGCCATTAGAGGGGCTTTATAAACTAAATTGGGATGCATCTACCAACACATCAAGATGCCTAGTTAGCATTGGAGTTATAATTAGAGACAGCTATGGGAGAAATCTGGGCACACTTAGAGCTAGAAGAGAAATTACACTATCACCTTATGCTGCAGAGGCGTATGCATTGATGATAGCTGTCTTATTCTATAAAGAAGCTAGCATCAGTGAGCTTATTCTAGAAGGTGATTCTCTTCAGGTGGTCGGGAAGCTACATAAGCCCGTTGATGATTGGAGTCCAGGAGGCCTTATAATTGAGTAGAAAAACTCAATTAATTTAGTAAGAATGAAAAGAATTAAAACTGTTGGCGGTTGTGTAGCATTCTTATATATATATATATATATATATGGAGAGAGAGAGAGAGAGAGAGAGAGAGAGAGAGTCGTGCGACACCCACCGAGAGTAGCCTGACAAATTGTCCCAAGAAGGTTAAATGCTTTTTTTTTTAATAGCTTTTTCATATAATTTTTTTTATAACCTTAAACATTTAAAAAAAAAATTCACAACATCATTAAAAATACACTTCTATAATCACTAAGTAAAAAAAAAATTGCCGAACCCATATTAGGACCCATCATCGGGAGAAGTAGCATTATTCATATGTATATGAAAAATTCTACTTATCATCCCCACAACACACACCACACATGATTTTTAAATTTTTAATTTTTTTCTCTTACCAAATGTGTGGTGTATAGATGATTACTAGAAAAACTCAATTAGTTTAGGAGGAATAAAAAAAAATAAGGGTGGTCTATGGTATTGTGATGATGAATAGAAAAATTTTACTCATCATCCCTAATATGACACGCCAACATGTGATTTGTTATTTTTATCCTTATATTGAAGCACACACATTGATATGTAAATATGTATGTTTAAATAAAATGAAAAAAAATGACAAATCATATATTGGTGTGTGGTATGAGAATTGGAGAGCGTGAAAAAGACCCGGCCCAAGAACCCACGGTCTAAAAGAGGCCCATCGGTCTGGCAAAGTAAAGGTAGCGGCCCCTAGTGGGCTTGGCCCACCAAGAGAGAAGCCTGTTCAGCTTGGCCCAAGACTAATGAGATGCCAACAGGGGTGGCCAAGTGGAACATATGCCAACCTGTTAGCCACCGTGAATTATTACCAGCACATGACCGTCAAGAAACGTGTGCGAGAAGCTATTACTGCCATTTACTTGGGAAAAGGAAGGTGGGCACTGCCGAGATAGAATGAGGAGGCGCCAACTCCTTAAGTCTCTAGAAAATAGTTGCTGAGAAGTGTAGGGGAAAGGTAACCATGAATTCTACACAGAAGAAGTAAAGGTAGGCACCGTCGCAGCATGCTAAAAGGTAGCTGAAATGATGGTCGTAAAGCAGTAGCCCAGCGCCATAGTAATTATTGCTCATAGGGTATCATACCCCCTAGCAGGTTCACATGCACAAAGCACAAGGCATGATGGGACAGTTCCTTGGGATGAAGGCACCAGAACTTCAAACTACCTAGTATAAAAGTCTAATCGAGGTATGATCAAACTCACGGAATCTAAAGGCAAGAAAAACATTTCCTAAAAAGGAAACTGACTTGAGCATCGGTGGGTCCCCTGACCACCCCCGAGTTCCCTTCTTTATTTGTGTGTGTGCAAGTCCTATGATACACCTCTTAGTTGTCCGAGGAGTGCTCATAATACATACAAAACACGTCCAAAAAATTAGCACCTTTTGTGGGATCCATTACAATAATGTGTGCTTTGTACGCCTGAGCTCTTTAACCGGGGCTTGGTGGTTTTCTTCTGTAAACCATGGACGCGTTGCAAGTATAGAGGGATGAATTGGTGAAAATATTAATGGCATAGGTGGAGGCACTCCAAAAAGAGAATGAAGGTTTGCTGGAAAGCCCCCTCCGTTTAACTAAAGTACCAGAACCAAGCTGTAATCAGGAGAAGGAGTCATGCAGGATGATAGTGAAGGATGAAGAAGCATACCGGAAGAGGATGCAATAGACCAGAAGATGGTACAGAGTAAGTATCAGGAGATGACTAGAAAGATGGGAACATCAAATTTTGTGGATCAGATGCTTGCCACTTTCGACCTACCCTACATTGCTAGTGTGATAGTAGTGTCATTACCTCTAAAATTCAGAGTTCTTTAGATGGACCTGTACAAAGGGTCTCAGGACCCATTAGAACATTTGGATACTTTCAGATCCCTTATAACCTTCGGGTGAGGTTGCTTGTCGAGGGTTCCCTTTGACCTTGAAAGGGGCAGCTTGAGTTTGGTTCGCGTCATTTGTACCAAACTCCATGTGCCACTTTGAAGATTTATCTTTTCTTTTCTTCATGTAGTTTCTGGCCAATTGAAAGAGGTGACAGCCTGCAACTTACCTCTTGACTATTAAACAGTGAGAGGATGAGAGCCTGAAATCATACTTGTTCAGGTTCAATAAGGAACGAATGACAACGGATGATCAAGATGAGAAAATCACACTAGTAGCCCTCTTGGGAGGCATATGGCCTTGGAGTCTATTTATGACAGAATTGACATGTAAGACCCCTAAGGCACTAAGGTTCATGGACTAGGCAAATGGTTTCATTAACGTGGAATACACTCTCAGAGCCCTAACCACCCCGAGAAGAACAAGATGGAGCAAGCCTATAAGAAGGCCAAGGCACCAGCCTAGGCAAAGGTGGACGCAGTCAGAAAGAGAATGGTTGCAATGGGCCCTTAACAACCAAAGGTAACGACCCCCGATCGACTAGATGCCATTAACAATAGAAGATGCAAGAGACCTCCTATCCTGTGAGGAGGAGCACATCAATATTGCAGTTTTCATAAAACTACAACCTATAGTACGACAGAATGTAAGACCTTGGGCGGGAGACGAGAAGAATCACCACAGATTGGTAGGCAAGATCATCGAGATAGGCAAGAACATGGCTGGATCTAGAAGATCAAAGGAGGAGACAAAGCGACAGCCCCAGGAGGTAGGAAAGGCAAGAGGATCATCGAGGTTAGTGGTGCACACCTTTGCATCAAGGCCCTCCACTTGGAGAAATTTGAACCATCACAAGAGGGTTCACCAGGGGGGGGGCGACATCTTCAGTGAGAAAGGCACATGCAAGAAAGGCGTGGTTTCAAGAAGTATATGTAGTGGAGCATAGACCAAGGAGGTCGAGCAGAGACACCCCAGTCATCACCTTCGGAGAGGACAAAGAGTGTGGGATCCTCCACCCGCATGATGATCCACTGGTGGTCACTATGTTGGTCATGAATTACACTCTTCGAAGGATACTTGTCTAGAACGGTGGTTTCGCATACATCCTCTTCTAGGATGCCTTTTGCCATATGGGCATAGATCCTACTTGCCTACGACCTGCATCGGTGCCGCTGAGGGGTTTTAAGGAAGGCATTGTTCAAGCTATGGGGGTCATCACTCTATTAGTATTGGCAGGAGAACATCTACATGTTTCATCCATCATGGTGGATTTCATAGCAGTCAAGTCACCCTTAGCCTCCAACACCATCCTGGGGCACCCTGTGTTGAATAGGTTGAGGGTAGTGACGTCAAATTACCATTTGAAGATGAAGTTCCTGACGGCCACAGGAGTAGGGGAGGTTAAAGAAGAGTAAGTGTTGCCAAAGAATGTTACATACAAGAGCTAAAGCCTACAAAGATGGCTATTTATAAGGTAGAAGCCTTGGCTAATAGAGAAGATGTCCTACTAGATCCCCCCAAGTCACTCTAGTAGGAATGAGATGTTGGGAATGAACAAACCTTGGTATGGGCAAAGCCAAGAGAGCTGCTTGAGTTTATCAGTTTGTTTGATGACTGGCAAGGGGCTATGGTCAAGATAGGAGGAGGACTCAAGCCTGAGATGCGACAAGCTATGCCATTTGGCTTAAAGAATGCAGGGGTGACCTACCAAAGGTTGGTGAACCAGATGTTTAAGGAACAAATTAGCTGAAACATGGAGGTGTATGTGGATGATTTACTTGTCAAAAGTAAATCTTCCACACATCACCTAGCTGACCTCCAAGAGGCCTTTGAGGTGTTGCAACGGTATAAGATGAAGCTCAAACCAAATAAGTGCACCTTTGGTGTTAGCTCATGGCAAATTCCTTGGTTTCCTAGTATCTAAAAGAGGGATCGTGGTGAATCCCAAGAAGGTAGAAGCCATACGGGCAATATAGCCGCTGCAAAGCATTAACGAAGTGCAAAAGTTTGCTGGAAAAATTGCCGCACTCAATAGATTCATGTCTAGGTCAACGGACAAAGGCCTTCCATCCTTTAAAGTATTATGTAAGGCTCTGAATTGGAAAGAAGATTGTGACAAGCCATTCAAAGCCCTAAAAGCTTGCCTCACGAACCTTCCCCTGCTAAGTCAAGCCAAATTGGGAGAAGTTTTGAGCTTATATTTGTCCGTGTCGCCACATGTAGTGTCTTCGGTTCTAATCAGCGAGGAAGAAGGCTAGTAAAGATCGGTATATTACACCGGTTGAGCCCTTCCGGAGTTGAGGTGAAGTATCCCTGTGTGGAACAACTTGTCTTTGCATTGGTCATAACAGCTTGACGGTTACGACCATACTTCTCAGCTCATCCCATCCGTGTTCTCACAAAGATCCTTGTGAAGAAAATACTATGTTGACTAGAAGTGTCAGGTCAGTTTATTAACTGGGCCATAGTGTTAAGCGAATTTGATATTGACTATATACCTCGAATCACTATGAAGGGGCAGATGTTAGCTGATTTCGTGTCAAAATGTACTAGGTTCTCGGTGAAGCCCCAATATGAACCACCCTTGAAGCCTTGGTTTGCCTTTGTCAATGGCTCGTCATGCCAGGTTGGAGGGGGAGTAGGGATGCATGTCGTGTCAAATGAAGGAAGAGAATACAACTACGCTGTCCTACTGGCCTTTAAAACTACCAGCAACGAGGCAGTATATGAGGCACTGCTGGCTAGCCTGACGATCCTGATGTCCCTTGGAGCTGAGGAGATAGAGGTAAGAGCAGATTCACAAGTTGTGATTAATCAGGTGAGGGGAGAATTCGTAACAAAAAGTGAAAAGTGAAGAAAGTATCTACAAGAAGTCGAGAAAAGAGGGGCTCACTTAAGATACTTTCAAGCTCTGCAAGTACTGAGGGCATAAAATCAGAAGGTCGACAGGCTGGCCAGAGCGGTATTGGGACAAGAAGGGTACTCCTTACTAGGGGAAGTTGTATTTAGAATTGTGGAGGCGCCCATAGTGAGAGCTAAAGCATTTGAGACCAAGCTGAAGTGCCTGGATGGGCCAAGGGGATAGTCAAGTATTTGAAAACTGGCAAGTTACCAAAAGACCCAGGAGAAGCATAAAAGCTTAGAAATAGAGTGAGTCGATTTACTTTGGTGAATGGTGTGCTGTACAGGCAAGGTTACTCAGCGCCCCTTTTGAGATGTGTGTCTCAAAAGGAAACGTAGTATGTATTAGCAGAGGTGCATGAAGGGGTCTGTGGAAACCATGCTAGTGGAAGATCATTGGCAGCAAAAGTGATGAGGGTGGGATACTACTGGCCTTGCTCCCTCAAAGATGCTGAAGAGTTTGTCCAAAAATGCCAA
>QGSO01000162.1:2644210-2812896 GCA_011037825.1 Carya cathayensis | reverse complement strand
TCAATAAAATTATGGAACCCAAAGCACTACTCAGAAGAATGTCTAAGCTGGTTTCCCAACTTTTTGATTGGTGGAAATCAATTCCTTTCATCAATTTTAATCCCACCATGATATTAACCACAAACTCATGAAATATACACCATTTTCTTACTAACTCCCATATAGTTCATTCCATCAATTTGAGGTTCACAAATTTTATATGGGGAAACTAAACAGTCATAGGTGAAATTACCTAAACATACCACTTAGAAAGCATTGTAAAACCGTGCTACTAACTCCCCCCATACTGCATCCTCAATCCATATATCATTGAAGCACTAATAATCTTCCAACATATTAACTAAAATAAATGTCTAACTAACAAATATATTCGGGCCTACCCATTTTGAATAGAAGCCAATGTATTAACTAAAATATCTTCATAACTAACATTATTATAAAGATCAAATAATAATGGACATCTGAAGAAGTATATAACAAAGTACTTATAGCCAACACCATGCTGCTATATTGCAAACTAACACTACCATACTAGATGCTAGAAGTTTTTGAAAAATACCCGTTTCTTGGGTTGTCACCCCCACAACAAGATATTTGCATGTATCTAACCACAAGTGCCATGGGCTTTACTGGCCATGGCTACAACAAGCTTTCATTACCCATTCCAATATTAATGACTGTGATCTTTTCATTGACAACGACTGGTCACTCAAAGTCCCTTCTGTCTATGGCTTGGTTACTGCCAATAAAGCCAGGTTACTGCACTGCTAACATTAAAAAGTTTGGTGGAACCTTATCTTTAAACTCTCAGCAAATATCCATCCATGATAACTCCATAAAGCCATACACAAAATAAATAATGTCTTCAACCAACACAAGTACTTTACCATGTCCCGTTGCCTCTCAAAATAGTCAAAAGGTTCCATAAATTCATTTTGAAACAACCTTAGATAACTCCCAAAGTCTTCCTCGGGGACTCTCTTTGAGACAGCTGCTATGATTGAGTGTCTGTCATAAATTTATTAAACTCTGCTTTCTTTACCAAAATCTCTTGAACATTTTCCTTTAGTGCCTTAAACTGCGCCTTGTAAAATTGTGCATCCTTTGACAATACACCTCCATTGTTGCCAGTTTGCGCTATCCTTGATGTTACAGGCATAAGCTTCTCGCCCAAATGACTCACTCAAAATTGAGTAGCACAAAGGCTATCCCAAGTGTCGGAGGATGTCACGTAATAATTAGGAATAAATTCCTAAATCGTCTCCTCAGGAAAAACTACTTAAACTCAAACTCGTTGAAAATTGTGAAAATATTCACAAAGAGAAAATAAAGATGATGGTATATACAATGGATGGAAGAGTGTGAAAGGAATGAAAAAGGGTACTAGTCATGGACTAGATTCATATCTTTAGATTTTTGAGTGTCGAATTGAAATGTAAAAGACTAAGCGATTAAACTAAGAAATTGATAAAATTAAGATAAGAATTAAACTAAATTAGAAAGTAATTGACAAAACAAGCACTGAAAATTGAAAAGCCCCAAAATCAATGTTCTAGGGTTCATCATTGTATTCAAATCACAAATTCTCAAAATTAATCCATAGCAATTTTAATTACTATTAAAATGAAAGATTAACGAAACGAGAAAAATAAATAACATGAACTAAATGAATAACAAATAAATTGCTCAAACTTTTAAACCAACAATCTCAAAAATATTCCACAAACTTAAAACTGAAACTAAATAACAAGTAGGGAATAAAAAGATCAAGTCAATTGAATGGAGATGAAGATTCGAAGTGGTGGTGGAGGCTGCGCTGCAGTAGCAATTGGACCCCTCAAGGAGCTCTTCAATCTGCTGCAGTGTGAGTGAGTGATCCAGAAGAATTTGTGTTGCTGCATGAATGATTGCTCATGAGAATCTCCTTCTCTGGATCTGAGTGAAAATCATAGAAAAAATAATTTTAAGTGTTGCCTGTAATCCAACAGTGTTTTCCAGGCCCAAAAGTCGGCCATATGATATAAAATCCCATATATATACCCTAACGGTGGAATAAACCATAGATCTGTAAAATACGATATCCACTTGAGCGGAGTGTCGAGCGGACATCGAGTGTTTAACTCTGTCTGAATTCACTCGAGCGGAGTGTCGAGCAAACATCAAGCATTCAACTCTGCCTGACTTCGCTCGAGCGGCCAACTGCCTCCGCTTGAGCGGCCAACTCTCCTTTCCCGCAACCAGCTCAAGGTCACCGTCGAGCAGCATTCGAGTGTTTGAATCTGCCTGAATTTTGTTCGAATGGCCAAAAGCCTCCACTCGAGCGATGTGGACCGGACTCCATAGTAATCAACAGTTGGTAAAATTAAGCATAAATTCATACTATTAATCAATTAAAATCACAACTTAGATTCATACATCTTAATCATTTTTTTCCATATAAAACAAATGATAAAGTAATGAAAGAATTAAAATATATTGGTTCCAGATGTATTAAAATATAAAATAACTCAGCTCAATCACACCCCCCAACTAGTATTTTGCTAATCCTTGAGCAAAATAGTGAAAATTAATTGAGATGAATATTGCATAAAGATCGAAATTCAAACAGAAACAATCAAATACAATTCTGAATTCTCACAAAAGTGACACGTTACTACTCAACCCCCAGGGGTTATACCTACTAAGACTATCTCAACAATCTTTCACATAGAATTAAGGCAAAAGTCTTAGGACTCAAATGTGTGTATGGAGCTAAACTGGTTGTGTGTTCCTCATTATTAGCCATGATTTGTCATAAGATTTTTCAACCTTATGATTAATCGTTGCTAATTCTAACTACTCAAAGCCCAAGGGACTAGCAGTTTTCATGCCAGCTCTATTTTTAAAGGTTGAACACTCAACCCCCAAAGTCTTGGGTAACTGTTTCTATCCCTTTTACTTAGTAAAGTTCACTAAGTCACCTTTATTCCTTTTTTTCTTTTTTTTTTCTTTTTTTTTCTAATCTTTTCAAATCCTTTTTCTTTTTCTTTTTTCTTTTTTTTTCTTTGTTTTTTTTTTCTCTTTTTTTAGGCATGGCTCAATAGTCCTACAGTTTACTTCTCTTATGTTAAATCAATGAATAGTAAATAAGGAACACTACAAGAGTAAGCATGTGCAAAATGACCTTCAAATTTTGCCTTTCGTTCTACAAAAATCTTATCAAGTTTCATTTCAATAAGTATAGCATCCCGGTGTTTCAAGCCACACATCAACAAAATACGATGCATCAAAAAATCATGCTCTATGTTTAAGCTTGAAAATAAATCTTCACAAATGATTCCGCTCAACTACTCCACCAAGATGCTCAATCATAAATGTATCAATGGACATAATGTTATTTATTTATTTTAATTTTTTTTATAAAACTGTGCACACATGCTACCCCAAACTAGTGAGAGACATAGTCCTCAATAAATCGAACGAAAGAAAACAAAGTGTACAGAAATAAGCAAGCAAAACAAACAAAACAACATGAAATATAAAATCAAAGCAAAATAACAAATAATAAAAAAAAATGCAAGTAAAGAAAACTGTAAGGAAGGAAAAACAAATCAAAACACTTCCCTGGGGTCTTGCACAAGCAAGATCTCCTCATGTGGATCAAAGACCTTCAGAAATGATTTTAGACGTTGTCCATTGACAGTGAAGTTATTACCATTATTTGGATTGACAATGTCTATCGCGTCACGAGGATGAACGTTCTTTACAAAGTACGGCCCACTCCATCGGGATTTCAACTTACCAGGAAAAATATGCAAGCGAGAGTTGTAAAGGAGAACTTCCTGGTCAAGTGTAAAATGCTTTGGATGAATTTTCTGATAATGTAGAATTTTCATGCCTTTCATGCGTTTTCATAAGCATTCCGACGAGTTTCATCCAATTCATTGATCTGTAATTTTCTCAACCCTGAAGTTTCATCAAGTGACCTGTTAAAATGTTTTATGGCCCAAAGAGCTCGATGCTGAATATCAACAGGTAAATGACAAGTTTTACCATAAACTAATTGATAAGGAGACATCCCTAGATTTGTTTTAAAAGCTGTCCTATAAGCCCACAAAGCATCAAGAAGCTTAACTGACCAATCTTTCCTATTAGACTTGATAGTTTTCTCTAAAATGATTTTTAACTCTTTGTTTGCCAATTCTGCTTGCCCATTTGTTTTAGGGTGATAAGGAGTAGAAACTCGGTGTGTGATACCATATTTCTTCACATGTGTAAAAAATAGTTTGTTGCAAAAATGACAACTCCCATCACTTATGATACGAGTAAACAGAGATTGCAAAAATATTAGGACAACACGATGGTCATTTGTTTTGCAAACGACGGCCTTCACTCATTTTGAAACATAATCCACAGCCAATAGAATATATGTGTTTCCAAAGGAAACTGGAAAAGGCTCCATGAAGTCTATTCCCCAACAATAAAAAATTTCTAAGGTAAGAATAGGGGAAAGATGCATCATGTCTCTTTGGCTAATGGATCCTAACTTTTGACAAGGCTCACAAGCCTTACAAAAATTATAAGCATCTTTAAACATGGAAGGCCAGTAAAAATCGCTTTGAAAAATTTTAGCGACTGTTTTCTTTGCTGAAAAATGACCACCACATGCACCCATATGACAAAATCTCAATACCGAAGAAAACTTATCATCAGGAATGTATCTTCAAATGAATGGGTCTGGACAATATTCGAAAATATATGGATCATCAAAATAAAAGTGTTGTACCTCAGAGAGAAATCACGATTATCTTGGGTGGACCATTTAGAAGGCATTTGCTCAGTCACTAGATAACTGACTATGTCAGCATACCATGGAGCTTTATTAACCACAAACAACTGTTCATCTGGAAAATTATCATCAAGAGGAAGACTGAAATTTGAAGAGGAGGATGATGGCAATCTAGAGAGGTGGTCAGCTACGACGTTTTCAACTCCTTTCTTGTCCTTAATGTTGATGTTGAAATCTTGAAGTAATAGAATCCAGCGAATCAAGCGCGGTTTTGCATCTTTCTTAGCCAACAAATACTTAAGAGCAGAATGGTCAGTGAAAATAGTAACAGGAGAACCAAGAATATAAGTCTGAAATTTATCAAGTGCAAAAACCACTGCAAACAATTCTTTTTCAGTAGTGGTATAATTTTTCTGGGCATCATTCAATGTTCTACTGACATAATAAATCACAAATGGTCTATTATCCACATGCTGCCCCAAAACAGCTCCTAAGGCATAATCACTAGCATCTGTCATCATCTCAAAGGGAAGGTCCCACTACGGGAGCTGCACAATAGGGGTAGTGGTAAGCGACTTTTTAAGGGTATCAAAAGCTTTTTGGCATTCATCAATCCAAACAAATTCAATATCATTTTGTAAAAGAGTGCACAAAGGTTTTTCAATAGAACTGAACCCTTGAATAAACCATCTATAAAAGCCAGTATGACCAAGAAAAGAACGAATATCCTTAACCGTCCTAGGGATTGGAAATTTAGATATCAATTCAATTTTTGCCTTGTCGACGTTTATACTCTCAGAAGAAACAATATGTCCCAATACAATGATCTGAGTAACCATAAATTGGCATTTCTCCCAATTAAGTAAAAGATTTTTTTCTTCACATCTTTGGAGAATACGTGCCAAATTATGCAAACAACTATCAAAAGATTTTTCAAAAACAGAGAAGTCATCCATAAATATTTCACGAATATCATCAATCATGTCAGAAAAAATACTCATCATGCATATCTGAAAAGTGGCTGGAGCATTACACAAACCAAAAGGCATTTTAGTAAAAGCAAAAGTGCCAAAAGGATAGGTGAAAGTGGTTTCCTCCTGGTCCTCAAGCGCTACAACAATTTGATAATAACCAGAATATCTATCCAAGAAACAATAATATGCATTACCAACCATTCTTTCTAAAATTTGATCCAAGAATGGTAAAGGAAAATGATCTTTCCTACTGGCTAAATTAAGTTTTCTATAATCAATGCCCATTTTAGTTGGAATCAACTCATTTTTATCATTTTTTATAACAGTCAAACCAGATTTTTTTGGTGCCACTTGAACAACTTCCTTCATGGTAGGATTGAGCCTACTTTGAGCATCACGAGCCGGTCTAACATCATCTTCAAGATGGATTCTATGGGTACAGACAGCAGTATCAATACCTTTGATGTATGTTATTGTCCAACCAATTGTGCCTCGATGCTTTTTTAAAACTTCAATCAACTAGGCTTCATCCTTCTAATTTAACTTTGAGAAAATCACCACTGGAAAAGTGCATTCTTCAGGACCAAGAAACACATATTTTAAATCTTGAGGAAGTGGTTTCAGTTCCACTGGGGAACTTCTTCCTCTGAAGATTTAAACATGTTTGGTGGTGATAGAGCTTCAAACTGGGTTTCCATCTTGCTCCTGCAAATTGTACTTCAAATGGTAAAGAAGAATCTGCAAAACAATCAAAAAATTCAAAGTCATCTTCATTGCTATGATTAAGTTTTTCATCAAGTAAAAATTCAGGTGTCTGAAAAATAGAATCATTATCAAGAAGGGAGAAGTTGAGCAAATAAACTCTGTTGGTGTCAAACTCTCCACAGCATTCAAATCACTTGTATCATCAAAATGTGCTGGGATCTTGCAAGCATTGAAAACGTTCAACTCAAGTGCCGTATTCCCAAAAGTAAGCTTCAGAACTCCGCTTCTACAGTTAATCAAAGCATTTGATGTAGCTAGGAATGGTCTTCATAGGATGACAGGAGCTTGGTAAATAGTGGAGACTGGCTGCTGCATATCAAGAACCACAAAATCCACTGGGTAGTAGAATTTGTCCACCTGGACCAACACGTCCTCTACAATACCCCTCGGTACCTTAACTGATCTGTCAGCCAGCTGTAGCATGATTGAGGTCTTTTTCAGCTCACCCAATCCCAACTGCTCATATACTAAGAATGGTAGCAAGTTCACACTACTCCCCAAATCAAGTAAAGCTCTCCCAATGCGTGATTCACCGATTATAATGGAAATGTTGGGAGAGCCGGGATGTCCAAACTTCTGAGGAGTCTTGCTCAATATCAATGCACTAACTTGTTACGTCAGGAAAGTTTTCTTTTTTACATTCAGCTTCCTCTTCACTGTGCACAAGTCGTTCAAAATTTTTGCATATGAAGGCACTTGTTGTATGGCATCCAAGAGTGGGATATTAATCTTTACTTGCTTGAAAATCTCTTGAATCTCTGTGTGATATTTGTTCTTTTGGCCAGCCGCCAATCTCTGAGGATAGGAAACCACAGGTTGGTACCCCTTACTAGATTCAACATTTGCACTCACAGGCTTCTTTAGCACTGGTCTCACTACCTCTGGTTCTTTCTCAACTTCATCAGTCTCTGTTACATCTTTAGGTGTAGGAGCAACTACCTATGTGTCCATAGGCATCTCTGGTTGGGAAACTTTCTTCCCACTTCTCAAAGTAAGAACTGCCTTCGCTGTCTCAATAACATCCCCTGAAACATTATGCATTTGCTATTGTTGTTGCCTGTATACTTGAGGGTTAGGCTGAGATTGTGCTGGAAATTTCCCTTTCTCTAGGGTGCTCAAGGTCGTGCTCATCTTATTAATAGTGCCTCGCAACTCATTTATGGCCTGAGTGTTCTGATTATTTGTGGTGGCCTGAATCTGCATGAATTGCTGAAGTGTATTGGCCATCTGTGCCATACTGTCATCTAGAGACTTCTTTGCAGATGATGAAGGCTGAGAACTCTATGCAGCTACATGAGGCTAAAATCTAGGAGGAGCTACAAAAGGATAGCTCTAAGAACTCTGATATGGTGGATACTGGTGCTGATGAGCACCCTGATGAAATGGTTGCTGCACAGGTGGTGGAGATTGACCAGGCTGATCATTTCTCCATGAGAAATTTGGGTGATTCTTCCACCCCGAATTATATGTGTTGGAAAAAGATTGATTCTGTGCTCTGTTAACCCAGTTAGCTGATTGCATCTGCTCAGATCCACTTTTTTGAAATACTGGCATAACTAGGCAGTCTTGGGTCTTATGGTTCGAATCAGTACATATAGAACATGCCTCTACTACTTTCACAGCCTTCACTTTTTCCATTTCCATCACCTCCAGTCTTCTAGTCAATGCAGCTATTCGGGCTTGAACATCAGTGTCTTCATTATCTACCCCCTTCAGAAATAGCCCTTAGTAGCTGTGTTGCTAACGGCACTCGATCAATACGAGTGTTCCACTGTTGTGCGCTCTTAGCAAGATAGTCAAAAAATGATAGTGCTGCATCAGGTTCATTGCTAAGGAATTCCCAATTGCACATTGTCTGAACAAACTGCTTGCATTTTGGAGTGAGACCAGTATAAAAATAGCTCAACAACCTCCAAGATTCAAAACCATGATGTGGACAAATGTTTTCCCTTTAAAGAGAAAGGAAATAAACGAAGTCTAATAAATTTATCAGTAATAGCCCTAGTAATAAAAGTAGTGCAAGCCAACTCAAAATCTATCAAGTGCTGGTAAGGACTCTCAGAATCCATTCCGTGGAACTGAGGTATCGCTGACATCATACCATGCTTAATGGAAAAATTAGGTGCATTTTCAGGTAAAACTATGCATGAAGGTGTAGTGGTGCGAGTGGGTTGCAAATAATCCTTAAGAGTGCGTAGTGCAGGTGCAGCCATGTTTTCTGATTCAATTTCAATTTCCTCACTTGACTCACTTGTAGAAAAGATAGAAGAGTTATTTATTTCCAAGCTGTGTATACTACTCTTAACACTCGATGTGACTCTAAGCAACCTATTTGAACTGTCTCTCACCCATGACATGAAACATCAGTTTAAAAAGCATAAAAAAAATTAACAAGTTTAAATTTAAGTTAAATTACTTTTCCCAGCAACGGCGCCAAAAACTTGACTCACTCAAAATTGAGTAGCGCAAAGGCTATCTCAAGTGCATGAGGATGTCGTGTAATAATTAGGAATAAATTTCTAGATCGTCTCCTCAGGGAAAGCTACTTAAACTCAAACTCGTTGAAAATGGTAAAAATCTTCACAAAGAGAAAGTAAAGATGATGGTATGTGTAATGGATGGAAGAGTGCAAAAGGAATGAAATAGGGTACTAGTCATGGACTAGATTTATATCTTTAGATTTTTGAGTGTCGAATTGAAATGTAAAAGACTAAGAGATTAAACTAAGAAATTGATAAAATTAAGATAAGAATTAAACTAGATTAGAAAGTAATTGACAAAACATGCACTGAAAATTGAAAAGCCCCAAAATCAATGTTCTAGGGTTCATCATTGTATTCAAATCACAAATTTTCAAATTTAATCCATAGCAATTTTAATCACTATTAAAATGAAAGCTTAACGAAATGAGAAAAATAAATAACATGAACTAAATGAATAACAAATAAATTGCTCAAACTTCTAAATAAAAAATCTCAAAAATATTCCTCAAACTTAAAACTGAAACTAAATAACAAGTAGGGAATGAAAAGATCAAGTCAATTGAATGGAGATGAAGATTCGAAGTGGTGGACGAGGCTGGGTTTCAGTAGCATCTGGACCCCTCAAGGAGCTCTTCAATCTGCTGTAATGTGAGTGAGTGATCTAGAAGAATTTGTGTTACTGCATGAATTATTGCTCGTGAGAATCCCCCTCTCCAGATCTGAGTGAAAATCAAAGAAAAAATAAATTCTAAGTGTTGCTTGTAATCCAACAGTGTTTTCCAGGCCCAAAAGTCGACCATATGATATAAAATCCCATATATATACCCTAACGGCGGAATAAACCCTAGATATGTAAAATACGATGTCTGCTCGAGCGGACATCGAGCGTTCAACTCTACCTGAATTCGCTCGAGCGGAGTGTCGAGCGAACATCGAGCATTCAACTCTGTCTGACTTCGCTCGAGCGGCCAAATGCCTCCGCTTGAGCGATCTCCTTTCCCGCAACCCGCTTTAGCTCGCTGTCGAGCGGCATTCGAGCGTTTGAATCTGCCTGAATTTCACTCGAGCGGCCGAAAGCCTCCGCTCGAGCGATGTGGACCAGACTCCACAGTAATCAACAGTTGGTAAAATTAAGCAAAAATTCATGCTATTAATCAATTAAAATCACAACTTAGATTCATGCATCTTAATCATTTTTTTTTTCATATCAAATCAATAATAAAGTAATGAAAGAATTAAAATATATTGGTTCCAGATGTATTAAAATATGCAATAACTCAGCTCAATCACCAAACCCCTTTCATATCCTAATATCCTCGCTAGGACCTCCCTGAACATTGCTACCTCCTTAGTGCACTCTTTTGGTTGCATTTCATTCGACTTTTCCACCATTTTTTCCTTTCAAAATAAAAATGGTTCAATATGTTCAGTTTTACTCATGAACCTATAACAAAACCCAAGAGTCATAGATATTATGTTAATTACAAAAAAAAAAAAAAAAAATACTGCACTTCCCCTAATTAGTCATGTAACTCACATACAACTCTTCAATCATGTTGGTCACAAACTTGTCTTCTTCTTTGACCATCAAGTCTCTTTAAAAAACTCTACCAAATTAGTAACACCCTCACACTGAAACATCCATTTCAAATATCATCAAGTGTACCACCTAAGTTATATAACCATATTTGAGAGAGAACTTCTTTTCCACTATTCACCTTCTTTTGCAGTGACAAGGCCTAGTCCAAAAAATTCATGCAATGTAGTTAAAGCAATAATTAATGAAAGACATATTATTCACAAAATATGACATACAATTGCCATCTACTCCTTAACTGTTTTCTACTAGGCAACCAGATTTAAAATTTTAATTTCAAAGATACATATGAGCAGATGATGTTTTTACCTTGAACTCCTTGCTACCCCAACTCATGCATAATTTCCTCCACACCGCTTGATCCACCAAATCGGTCATTCTTGTTAGAGCAACTTTATAACTCCCATACCTGAGGTAGATTTTGTGTAAGTCATAGTGGAAAGAATTGAAACTCCTACGTAGTTACTCGATAGCCGTTTTTCGATGGTTTTCTTTTTCCCATTGTATGATAAAGTTAGCCTAAACATGTACACATAAATAAATAAAAACTCCTATAATGTAATTATACAAAATAAAAGACATTAATCAAATACTGCGTGATACTCAATCTTCCTTACTTGGACAAGACTACACAACTCCTCATGTTCAGCTTTTGGCACTTCATTCCAATGTTGGTAACACATGTCAGCACAATGCTTGATGATCCATGTCACCCGTCCATTGAATATGCTTGCATTCTGCATGAAACCTTAGTGTCCCCATTGTTGATCAACAACAGAATTGGGCCCATTTTTTGAAGCATGTCATTGTCATCTTTACTTGTCCCACAGCCTTGTTTCTTACTCACAGATACTAGATTGACCAAAATCCATCCACAATTTGTGTAAAAACCAAGTACCTATGGAGCACACCATATTGAGTGAGATCTTGTATGCACTAAAATAATAATGGACATTGTTATAAGACCTTAGTCTAATCTTCCATTATTACAAAAGCATGAAAAATACTTGAACAATCCAGTTGTTCTGGAAACTCAATTTCAACTATTTTGTCATCTTTGCCCATCCACGGCCTTGTTTCTTACTCACAGATACTAGATTGACCAAAATCCATCCACAATTTGTGTAAAAACCAATTACCTATGGAGCACACCATATTCAGTGAGATCTTGTATGCACTAAAATAAGAACAAATCTATTTGCAATCCCCATTCGGGGATTGCTTTGCAAACCTAAATGAAACGTAGTGCTTCATTTCTAGAAATATTGCATTGAAAACGGGGACAGGGACGCCCATGGTCTTCTGGCCTTCGAGAAAATTTTCTTCCTCAGATGAAATTTCCCTCCCCTCACCCCATTGCCCCCTTGTCGTCGCCTTCGCCGCCGGACTGCACATTGGAACTTGGTTTAACTTCAAGTTTTATTTTAACCAAGAATTTGTGGGGACCACAAGGCTCCTCCTAAATTTCTTGCCCTCAAAATGGAGGGGAGAATGCTAGAAAATTTGAAGAAATAACTTGCTCTAGCTGTGAGAAACATATAGTGGAGCTACAAAATCTTTTGGTCCATTTCAGCCAGACAACCAGGGTACAATGCATCTCTTTCCTACTTCATTTTTTTTCCTTTATGTAGTTTCAGAGTTAAATATTTTTCCTAAAATCTATATAATTTCACATAATGAGGATACCGTGCTGCTGAAACTGAGTAAACTCGTAATCTGCTTATTTAGTTTTGGTGTGGATGCTTCTTTTTTCACTCCAAACAATATTTTGAATCAAACCAATAGATTTGATTTTTTCACTCCAACAAATTCATTTAATCAAACCAAAATGGGAAGTTATTAAAACAGAGAACCAAACCGATGGGCGTTGATGGGCAGTGGAGGAGGAGGTTGCCGATGGGTGTTGATGGGGCGGTCTTCGATGGGGAGGGTGCCGATGAGTGCCGATGGGCATTGATGACGCTCGTTCTTTTGAAGACCAGATGAGGGAAGGTGCTTTTCTCATTTCTCTTTGCTCGTGGAAAATCAATGAATTTTTTATCATTTAATTGACATACATGTGCAGATTGCAAAGGAGTCCCATGATAGGGACTGTACGTAGCACGCCTCCTAAAATAATGATGGACATTGTTATAAGACCTTAGTCTAATCTTCCATTATTACAAAAGCATGCAAAATACTTGTCCAATCCATCTGTTCAGGAAACTCAATTTCAAATACCACATTGGGTAGTTGGGTTGAGTCGTCTGATGATGAGGAGTCAATATTATCTCTCAATGCCAGGCCATTACTTGGCAATGATTGCGCATCTTGTATAATTGGCATGTGCACTAAAATCCCCCTAAATCCCCTCTCGTCCATGAGCTCCTCTTCTTATACTTCGCACCATATCTATCTTGGCAGAGATATCGACAGTTCTATGCTATGGTATTCATATTAAAAAAAAAATAACATAGCATGAGACTGACATGCTTGAACTTGGGGAACCGACAGTTCTCAACTTCTACACTCTCCAAGCTATGTTCAACAACATAGAATGAGGTCATATATGTTAACAAAAACATGTATTTTTGACAAACATGTATAAAAAAATTCTTTAACAAGTATGAACCTTAATGTAATAACAATGCATGAAGAATAGGCTTGGAATTTCCTCCATAGTTTACAGAGTTTAGATATTTTATGCTTTGCGCTATATTTTGTTTGGTTTTTCTAGTTCATTTTATATGAGGTTGTTGTTTTAAATGGATTTAACTATATTCTAAGTGAAAATGTAGTGGAAACATACTGTTAGATGAGGCTAAAAAACCAAGGTCAGAGGATTTTTTATCCAATGTCAAAGGGGATGGTAAAGCCCCAATTAGGATGTTTGAACTATAAACCTTGGAAGGTCCGTCTAAACCTAAGCTAGTAAACTCTGTCATGTCCGGGTTTCCTATACTCAAAGCAACCCGTTAGTTTGAACTAGGGTTATCTTTCAAAAGTCTCTGGTGAAAATGGGGGAGAGGAATCGAGGTAGATCTTTGTACTAGCTTCAACTTTCTATAAACATGCAGAAATATATTTAAAAAATCAGTGGTGGAAATCTTTGTATTTTGCGGCAAACATGGACTAAAATGGGGGTGAGGAATTGAAGGACACCATGAAACCAAAAATCATATTTGAGAGACATAAGAGTTTGAGAGGAGATCATGTACCTCACATGATGACCCTTCTGGCCCAGGTTGCACCACACTTTTGCTCTTTTTTATGTCTTCAATTCAACTGGAAGGTCCTTGGTCAATGGGGTTACTCGACCGCTTGAGATAGATTTCCTTTGCCTAGCAAGCGTGGGTTCCTACAATAAAAAGCAAAAAATTTGCGTAAAGGCTGATCTGTTATAACCTTTGAAAATAATTATTTGTTTTGTCATTGAGAACTTGTGATTACACATTTGCCCTTTACCATATTTCCCAGCCCGCCAATGAGGGTTTATTTCAACTCAGCTCCAGTTTGTTGGTAACCGAAGACAAGTCAGACATGTAGTACTACAACATCTTTGTCACTGCATACTAGCTTGTTGAGCTGCTAATAATTATTTGTAACCTTTCCTCCTTCCCTATATAATAACTGAAAAAAACTTCAACCAAGCGCCCCCTCTATTTTATGTTTGGCCCAATGTTATACAAGCTATTTCTTCAGAAATATCTAATTATTCTAACATTTTATGTCTTGGCAACTAAAAAGAAACACTAGTCACTACAACATAAATGATTTTAAGTGACGCTTTGACATTTGTGATAGTCCTCAAATTGTCTCAAAAAATTAAGTTTTTGTGACGGTTTGTCACTAAAAGCAGATGATAATTCATCTGATGTTAGAATGTAAGCCAATTTATGTTCAAATGTCACATGGACATTTGAACATTAAGGCTATTTACATGTGAATGTTATATTTTTTGACGCCATGGTTCGAATGTTAGGGAGTGACATTTGAACGTTATATAGAATATTTTGTAAATATGACTATAATTTAAAATTTATGTAGTTTTTTAAATTTGCTAGTATATACTTTGTGAACAATTCTAACGAAGTGTAATATATATTTATATATACACAAGTTGTAAAATATAAATATATATTTATATATACATTTATGTTTATATATATATACTTTTTATAAGTGTATATATATAAGTTATTATATGTATATGCAGGGGGTAGGATGAGGTTGGCCCCTCTCGGCCCCCCGCCTTCGACATGGGCAGGGCAGGATTGTACGTCTCGCCATGCAGGGGCAAGGCAGATGTGCGCCGGGAAACGGGGTGAGGGGCTCGTACTTTTCAATTGGATATATCAAATTTAAAAATATTGAAATTTGAAGTGTAGTGATTTAATATTAAAGTTGGATAAGGTAACATGAAAAAAAATTGAGAATTGAAATTCAAAACAATAGATACATTTAAATAATATTAACAATATATATTTTGAAAACAAAATATAAAATATAATAAAATTTTTTAAACAACACTCATAACGTGTTGTTTACAAATGTATGAAACTTCTTTGTTAGTGTCTCGACCTTCTGATTTAGGACATCGACAAGATGGGCAATCTGTGTGAAATTCCTCTCTACATGCGCGATCTACCTATCGATTTGTCGGTCTATATGCGTCGTCATCTTTGAGATTAATGCATCAACCCAAGCTGGTCGGACATCTCGCGCAGATGCACCCGTTGGCTGCTAACCACCACTATCTGTTTGGGTCGGCGGAATAGGATCTAGTATAGGGTTAGGCTAACGTTGAGCATACCCCCTCCCCTGTCCAATGCTCCGACGATGTGCGCTCATGTTGAGGGGGCTCATCTAGTCAACCATCCACTTCTCCACCTGGAGTGGCACTCTCCGGGCCAGTAATAGCTGGCTCAAGATGACTCCTTATGGGAGGTTGTCTGTCGAGACGATACTCACCTTGTAACAGATCCTCTCAAAAATCCTCCGTGGCAAGTTGACCGGCTCTCCATGTGCCACACATCTCAGGAATTGTGCACAAGCTCGGCTGAATGTGGTCTTACATGCCACAGGATCTAGATTTGTTATAACTTATTGTTGCAACATGCGAAAGAAAGGCAACAGCTGATTCTTGTTGAAGGACTACTTCTTCTCTAGTTGCTCCTAGTCTTTGTCAGTGAGGATGTAGAAGTCCTCATCTTGGTCGCCATCCTCAAGCTCGTGTACAGTATCCTCAGCCTCAATTGGGCTAGTAGATGATGCAGATGTATCTGCATCTGATATGACTACGCCTGCAACTGATCCAGCTGTTGTGTCCCAGTTAATTGAGCTGAAATATTGCATATTCCATATATTTAGAACCAACATATTTTAATTATTTCAAGACATTATTATTGATTTTAGATAGAAAAATGGTCAATAGGCATAAATCCAAGTTGTGATTTAAATTGATTAATATCATGATTTATGCTAATTTTATAACTTGTGATTTAATTGGGCAATATTTCCTCACATGCACAATATACTTTTGATATTCTATTCTTCCCTTTCTTTTTCATTTTTCTTATTTCTATTTCTTTTTATTTTTCCAAGCACTCACACAACACATAGACCCATTGGTTTATTTCTTTTGGGCATTTCATGACAATTTTTTTTTTCTCCAAACAGATGCAATTCTTGTCTTCACGTGGGGGAGGGAGCAATTGCCTTCAACAAACAGCAAGACATAGCAGTCGGCTGCACATGGGCCTACATACAGAAATGCACAACAGTTTCTCCCAGAGGTTGACCATTACCTAGAGGCATGAGTTGAACATTTTTAGGCTTGGGGAAAAATACAGCAGTTGAGCAACAAGCAGAGAAAGAGGCAAGGGAGCTTTTCTTGAATAGGGGCATGCGGAAGATAGTTTGGGAAAGAAAGAAGACACTAAAAAACAAGCTGAAGGTAGCAAAAAGGAGGGGAGTGATTTACGAAAAGCTAGTTTTCTAAAAGCGGATTGGGGACTCTTAAACAAGAACAAACTTCACAGAGAGGAGACTTTTACTTTTTGTTTGGCTTCTAGAGGGAAGCTGGTGGCTGGGAGACACTTCTTGGAGAGTAGACGAGAGAAAGTGGGGAAAAAACGTTGGAGAGAGGGAGAGGCGAGCTGGATTCTGGGGCATAGAAAAAATAAAAAAAGCGCAAAGAGGGTGACTAGGCAGTTTTGATATTATTTTTGTGTTTAGAGCTTAGGAGAAACAGAGAGAGATGGAGGGGCTTCTCAGAGAGCTTTGACTTAGGCTTGGACGAAAAAGACTAGCAGAAGCTTTGGTTGGAGAGATAGGAGAAAGGTTTCTTGGGACACTGGACTTCATGGAGAGAACGGGACCGGGTAGTTTTCATTTTATTTTCTTGGGCGACACAGGCGTTTGGTGCTGGAGCGACTCAAGAGAGTTTTTCTGGGGAGTTTGAGTGAGACGCTGGTTTTTGGAGCTGCTAGTAGTGGTGTCAAATCATGTTAATGGATCGTGTTTTGTGTCGTGTCAAGGTATATACATTACCCTTAATGAGTCAATATGAACACGAACACAACACGGTAAGATAACGGGTTGACACGACACGTCACAACCCGTTATGACCCGTTAATGAATAAGAAATAAATTGACAAGACACGACCCGATCTGTTTCAACCCGTTTACATTAATGATTTGAACAAACACGATATGACACGACATGACCAATTTGACCTGATTGAAATTTTATATAAATATTATTTAAAAAAATTAAAAAAATTAAGAATTAAGTACAAGTCTAAAATTACAATCCAAACAAATTTGATACATTCCACACACATTGTAATAATATATTAATATTACATTCCAAAATAATAAACAAAACACTCATAGAAAATATATTAATGTTACAATCCCAAATACAATAAAAACACAGATCTAAACAAATTTAGAGCTTCAAGAATGAGGTGGAGCATGCTCCTTGCCCTTGTTTTTCTCCAACTCCATTACATCTTCGGTTAACTCGTCCAATTTAACTTCTTGTGTTTCTATTAAAAAAAAGATATCAGTAAAGTTTTATATGAAATAATATTATTGTATTGAAAAATTACAATTATTTATTCAATGAGGTAAAACTAATATTACCTTGCTCCTCACCACATAGCCAATCTCTAGTGAAGACTAATGCTTCAACAATATCTACTTTTAGTGCACTCCTAAACTGATCAATGATATGCCCACCAACACTAAAGATTCAGATGCAACTGTAAAAACTAGAACACTCAAAATATCACGAGCCATACAAGCAAGATTAGGATAATGAAATTCATTTCCTTTCCAAAAGGAAAGAATGTCAATCTTTGCATTTCTATCTGCCCTAGGTTCATCCAAGTAAAGATCTAATTGACTTTTTTACATATAGGCAGTAAGGTCATCATGTCTAAATGAATCAAATTCCTGTATATAAAAAAATATAAAAAAAATTCAAGCCAATATGTGATATGAAACAACAATATAATATAAATCATTAAACAAAAAATATTATTTGATATTACTTGAAATACTTGTTTATTAATCGAAAATTGACTTTCCTCTCTACTAAAAGTGCTATAAAAAGTCGTGGTAGAACATGTGGGAGCACTAGAAGAACTATATTCCATGAAAAGAGATGACATTTTACTCCGAACATTCATATACTCAATGGAACAATCTCCATAAAGTTTTGTATAAGAAAAATCAACAAAATGAAGCTTTATCAAGGATCCAAAATAACTGCTATAGCTAACAATACATTAAACTCAGACCAATAGTTCTCAAACTTAGCAAACATTTTACAAGACATGGTCTTCATGTAGTCATCTTCACCCTCAGAGTGCCGCTTTAATGTAAAATAAAACAAAAACACTGCTGGAAAGTACAAATTGCCTGTAGGGTATTTGGTCTCAGAAAAATCACAAGTGGCTTCATAAAAAACTTCCAATAAATTGTTAATCTTCTCTATTTTTTCCCAATCAAATGTTGGTGGATAATGCTTAAAATTAGAATTAGTCAACTCCAAATAATTGAAGGCAAGACGATAGAAAAGAGCACTCTCAAGCATAAGAAAAGTAGAATTCCATCTAGTGGGAACATCCTGTCTCAACCCTTTCTTGCTATCCAAAGACATTTGATTTGTAGAATCTAAAAATTTTACTTTCCTTTTTTGTGACCCTTTGACATAGTTGATACTTTTAAAAACTTTTTGGATAGCAGAATCAATCTTTTTTAACCCATCTTGTACTACCAAATTCAGTATATGAGCGCAACAACAAAGATGAAAGAACTCACCATCACAAAGAAGAGCTTTCTTAATGTTCAATTGAGTTCTTAACAACTCCATTGAACAATTATTAGAAGAAGCATTGTCTAAAGTCAAAACAAAAATCTTGTGTTAAATTCCCCACTCACATAGCAAATTATAAATTTTTTCAGATAAAGATATGTCATTATGTGGTGGTGGCATAAAAGAAAAGTTCAAAACCCCTTTCTGCAGAACCCAGTTCTTATCCAAAAAATGTGTTGTAATGCACATATAACCATCAGTGGTTATAGAAGTCCACAAGTAAGATGTTAGACTAATTCTACCAGGAGAATTATTTAACATGCATTTAATCTTTTTTTTTTCTCGATTATATATCTTAACCAAATCAGCCTTGGCAGTATTCTTAGAAATAATTGGAACATCTGGACGCAAATATTGTAACAAAGATCTCACCCCCAGGTATTCAATAAACCGAAAAGGCAATTCATGCTTCACAATAGCAGCGATCAAAAGTTCTCCATATTGTTCAGTTTCAAATTTAGGAGTGCTTACCGAAATAGATCTACTATTTTGTGATAACATCATCTGACCAATATCTCGTGAACTTCTCCTAGGGCATGCGTCAATGTGACGCTTCATATTTTTGGTTCCATATTTACTCGCTGCCATGTAAGTAACTCCACACATCTTGCACTTGGCTTGTGGCTTGTCATCATTGTTCTCAGACTCAGGAACCATTTCAAAAAAAGTCCACACGTTTGACAGTTTCCTTCGTTTTGTTTTAGATTCCTCATTTTGAAAACTTTTTGACTCAAACGGGTCCAAATCAATTAAATCATCATTTTCACCTGCTGCCGAACTCATCTAAAAAGAAACAACAAGAACAAATGTAAATTCTGGTGAAGAAATGTGCAAGAAATGTTATAAACTGCTAGTTTACTAATGCACTGTCTCTATTCTTAGTTTCTATATTTTCTTATATGAAATAAGAAGTAATACATACAAAATTCTCTAAATATATTTAAAAAATTAAATTTTTTTAAAAAATACAACCTCCAGCGTCCACTACCTTATCTTTTCTACTAAAAACAATTCTTAAATCACAATCATTATTCTTGTATGGTTTTTTTCTTTTTTATTTATTGGATGAGCTTGGGCATAGTTCCTTTGCATTAGTTCCTTGAGGAGTTCTTCTGTCTTTTTTCCACAAAAATGTTCTGTTCTCAATTCCTCTATACCGGTATTCTTTATAAGGCCACCAAACTCTCCAATTAATACAATTACGAGCAGAAACCAATTAAGAATGATATCACCTCCCCAGTACCCAACCAACTAGGCTAGGCTATGACCCTTTTGTTTCATAAACTGATTGAATGGACCATAGCTGAACCCTGGGAATAAGTGGTACTGCACGTATTCCACATTAACAATTGAAAGATTACTTCAATTCCATTAAAAAAAAAAAAGGGTTACTTCAATTATACTTGAATTATGAACCAATTATTTGTGATAGAAAATATTGTTGTCTGAAAGCATCAGATGCCAGTGTCTCCACATTTGAGAGAGTGTGGGACAATATATACATGCAATATTATAATTAAGATGAATGCCCTCTGCTTACTCATTATGAACGAAGGATGATGATGCCCTTCTCATCAGTCACCACTTCTCTGGGCCAATTCTTATTCTCCACGCACTTATTAGAAGCATGCAGTGCCGTGATTCCTACCCATTCATTTCAAAACTATGATTCCTTTATACTTGCTTTTTTGTGATGGGAAATTTACATGGTGATTGTCTTTGATTCAGTAAATATACATGGAAATTTACAAACAATGTCATAAACCCAAACGTTGAGGACAAAAACAGAGCACGACCAAACTACACTAAAAATGAAAAGAGGCACAAAACAAAGCACAGCCACGCATGAAACTGCACTAAAGATGAAAAGAGACACAAGATGATTCAGATTTCTAACCCACTAAGGAAAGACCATCACAGATTCACATCGTTTTCCCATTTTTTTCTTCTTTCTCGATAGCCAACAATACATAGCAGTAGAGAAACCTCAGCCATAGAGTACAAATCTAATAATCTATTCATATATTCAGTTACAGTGGGCGACAGCCGACGGGTATGCCGTGTGGGGCCTTGGGTGATGAGACGCGTTGGTTTGGGCGACGCCGCGACATAGCAGATTTTAGACTAAGGCCGGTGCGAGTTGTTGGGTTGAAGCAGCCAAGAGGGGCGGTGATGGCATGTGACGACACCATGCAAAAGAGCTAGCTAGAGCGATGGCCTGGAGGGGGGGCGTTGATGACTCGGGGAAGGAGAAAGATGAAATTTGAAAGTGAAACTTGAAACTGGAGGTGGGAGGGGTGAGGGGGGGACGGCATGGGGGGTTATTAGATTTAGGGTTTTTACTTTTTCATTTTTAGTTTTAGCGTTTAGGTCTTAAGGGTATAAAAGTAAATTTCATTTCCTTAATGGGTCAAAACGGGTGGACTCATTAGTGACCCGTTAAGCAATCGTGTCTCAACAGGTCCACCAGTTTTGACCCTAACCCATTAAGGCTAAACTCTAACCCGCTTTTATTATGTCGTGTTCGTGTTGGGCTAACGGGTCGTGTCACATTTTGCCACCCCTAGCTGCTAGGGACTTAAGGACAGTGGGGGAGTTTCTTTTGATTTTTTTTTTCATGGACTTCAGCTGGAAGGAGGGGCTTGAAAGGCCTTTAGCTTTTGGATTTTTCATGTTTAAGGGAGACAAAACACATAGGGGAGTCTGGGAATTTATTTTTCGGAAGGGGCGTTTGAGCAAGATGCAGGGGAGTTCTTTTGAGCTCTTCTCTCCACTTTGCTCTCTTCTAAAGGCTGTTTTTTTTTATGTTTACTTTTGTGTGTTATTTTAGTCTTATCATAGAGAATATTTATTTGATTTGCATGGCTCTTGTGATGAATATGGTTGGTTAAATTTTCGTACTAAGGTTAGAGGAGAAGTCTAATAGTTTAGACATTGTTTTCGAATCAACATTAGAATTTATATTGTGAGTTTGATCGATTGAATGGTTTTATTGTTAGATATTTTGATTATCTATATATTTATTTTGGTTCACTGTGATTTTCGAATACATTAAATGCTTGAAAAATCCCTACGATGTTCAAACGGGTTTGTGAATGTTTTAAGCATCAATCGTTCATGCTTAATCATTAGTGATTAGTTTCTTGGCCTTAAATGAAAAATCTTGAAATTAAACAGAATCATTATTCTAGTTTAATTGAAGTAAATTGATCGGAGACAATATTCTAGATTATTAGACGGATCTTCGAAACCTTAGTCGTTCTCCATATCGATTTATTTTATCATTTTAGTTTTATTTTGTTACTTTAAAGATCTTTATCTCAGTAATTTTCTCTTTATTTGATTGCACGTTCCTTTTAGTAATTTCTTTTCATTGTTTGGGTTTATTTTTCATATCATATAAGTCAATTCCTATGGATTCGACTCTATTAGGTACTACAACACCTGTATACTTGCAGGTAAAACTACACTGAATTTTTGGTTCATTAGTTTGAGTCAAAGTTTAGGTGCAACAAGTTTGTGATCGCATTTGCCGAGGATTGCAATGCGGCCACAAACTTGTTAAGAAATGGATTGAGTAGTATTGCTTTCATTTTTATATCGTTTGGTAATCTTGTTCCCTTCTCTTTTATTTTCTTTCTTATTTTGTGTTTAAATTTTAGAATAGAAGACTTTAGGTGGTGCATGCATGAATTAATTGAGACTTTTCCACACCTTTTAGTTTTTTTGGATATACTTGAGCCTATATGATGAATGATCCCATGACAACGTGATCAAACTGGTAGGTTGAGGAAAGAGTAAATTGTTTTAAAAGAATTGGTTGATAGGTTGTCTGGGGGTTTAAGGAATTCTTATTTTGACACCATGGCTGAGAATCATAGTGTTCATCATGAACTCGAAAAAGAGGAAACTCAAAATAATCCACCAATGAGAACTTTGCATGAGTATTTGCAACCAACAAGGACAAGTACTTCATTTTGCATGATTTTTCCTACGAAAATGGGAAACTTTGATTTCAAACTGGGAATAATTTAATTATTTCCCAAGTTCCATGGCCTAGACTCAGAAAGTCCTTATTTGCATTTGAAAGAATTTGTAGAGGTTTGTGCCACTTTACAAAACCAAACTGTTAATGATGATTTGTTAGATTAAAGTTGTTCCCATTCTTTTTGAAGGAAAAATCTAAAAATGACCTGAATTACTTGAGACAAAGATCTATTGGCACATAGCAAGAAATGCAAAGAGAATTTTTGAAAAAGATTTTTCCTACTCACAAGATCAACACTGTTCACAGAAACATTATGAATTTTTATAAAAAAGAAAATGAGACTCTTTTTCTTTTAGTGTTGGAAGCGTTTTAAGGAATTATTTCTAACTTGCCCGCATCATGGCTAAGAGACTTGGTGCACCATTAGTTTTTTCTATGAAGGTTTAACATCTCAAATGCGCTAGTTTGTAGAAACGATGTGTAATGCTGAATTTTTAAATAAAGATCCTGATGATGCTTGAGACTATTTTAACCAGTTGGCTGAAAATGCCCGATCTTGGGACAACACAGATCGTTTTGATCGATCAAATAAGTTCAAACTTAATGCCATATCTCAAGAAGGTATGTAGGTTCTTGAAGGAAATGATGATGTGAATGCTAGGATAATATGTTTGACTAGAAAAGTCGAGACCATGGAACTTAGGAAGGTAAGTTCAGCTAAGGCCATTGAAAGAGAAGAAAACAATTATGGCATATGTGAGACTAGTGGGCACCAAACCCAGGATTGTCCAACAATCCCCGCTTTTAAAGAAATGTTGCACGAACAAGCAAATGCTATAAATTTTTATAAAAGACCATTTTCTTCCCCTTTAGTTGGAGGAATGAATCCAATTCAAATCAAAATTCTCAAGGGCCTTCCACTTCTACTCTTTATGTCCCTTCACATAAGAAAACCTTGAGGAAACATTACAAACTCTCATGCAAGGGCAAGCTAATATTAACAGTCAGACAATGCAAGCCATTAATGAGATGAGGAGTTCTATATGTGACTTGACCTCCGCATTGCGCACTCAAGAAAATGGTAAGTTTTCTGCTCAACCTCAGTCGAATCCTGAAGGGCAATTTGAGGTAAGAAATTCAAATTATTCTAATTCAAAATTTGAATATGCTACGTCCACCACCACTTTATGCAATAGAAGAATGATTGATAAAAGTATTTCAATGAAAGTTGGTGAGACCAACAATTCTTCAAGTTCTAAGAGTGATGGTAAACTTAACAAGATTAAGTTGGATATGCCTGTAAAAGCCTCAATACCTGCTCCTTTTCCCCAAATGTTGCAACCTTCTCATAAGTTGGTTCAAAATGTAGACATTCTTGAATTTTCAAATAAGTGAAAATTAATATTCCTTTGTTGGATGCCATTAAGCAGATTCCATCTTATATTAATTTTTTGAAAGATCTGTGTACGGTGAAGTGTAAGATGAAGGTGCAAAAGAAGGCTTTCCTCATAGAACAGGTAAGCGCCATCCTTCAAAATAATTGTCCTCCAAAGTATAAATATCCAGGTAGTGCAACAATGTCTTATGTTATTGTAGATTTTAAAATTGAAAAAGCCTTACTTGACCTTGGTGCTAGTGTTAACCTCATATCTTACTCGGTATATGAGCAATTGGGTCTTGGTGAACTTTAACCCACCAAGGTAACACTCCAACTTGCTCTAACTGTTCAATAAAAATACTGAGAGGGATAGTTGAGAATGTGTTAGTGCAAGTATGCAATTTTACTTCCCAGTGGATTTTATTATTTTGGATACAGAACTTGTCTTTGATATTTGCACTCAAATTCCCATAATTTTAGGTAGGACATTCCTTGCAACCTCAAACGCTTTAACAAATCGTACGATTGGTGTGATGATAATTTATTTTGGTGATATGACTTTGGAGTTGAATATTTTTAATATTTATAAACAACCTGGTGATGATGATGATGTGCATGAAGTAAATTTGATTCAAACTCTTGTTGAAGATAAATTTGATTTGTCAATTTTTTCTGATCTTCTTGAGGCTCGTTTGGTTCTTGCTGAAAAGTTTGTTGGATTCCTATAATGGACATTGATAAGTAGGGGACATGTTTTGACGAATTACCACCTCGTGATATTGTGCCCCTCCCCTTAAGTGTGCAAACACCAAAACTTAACTTGAAACCTCCATCTGCTAATCTCAAATATGCTTTTTTAGGCCAAGTAGAGACATTACCAGTGGTCATCTCATCAAAACTGAATGAAATTCAGGAGGGAAAAATAAATTGGTGTTCTCATTGAAAACGAAGAAGCAATAGGATGGACCATAACTGATATCAAAGGTATCAGTCCTTTGATTTGCACTCATAGGACATATCAAGAGGACAATGTTAAGCCCTCTAGAGAGATGCAGCATAGATTGAACCCCAACAAGAAAGAGGTTGTTAGAGCAAAGGTTTTGAAACTTCTGGCTGTAGGGATCATTTACCCTATTTCTGACAGCAAATGGATTAGTCCTACACAAGTGGTACCTTAGAAGTCAGGTGTGACTATAGTTAAGAATGCAAACAATGAGTTGATCCCAACTAGATTTACTAATCGTTGGTGTATGTGCATTGACTACAGAAAAGTAAATTCAGTCACTAGGAGGGATCATTTTCCTCTACCATTCATGGATCAAACCCTTGAACGTATAGCGGGCCATAAATTCTATTGCTTCCTAGATGGTTATTCTGGATATAACCAAATTGAGATTGATCCTGAAGATAAAGAAAATATCACTTTTACATGTCCATTTAGCACCTTTGCATATCAAAGGATGCCATTCGGACTTTGTAATGCTTCTGCTACATTTCAAAGATGCATGATGTGCATATTCAGTGACATGGTAGGGCGTTTTGTTGAAATATTCATGGATGATTTTTCTATTTTACATTATCTTCTATCTTCTTGCTGGTTTGGATTCTAGTTATGATCCGTTGGTTGCTTCAATCACCACTCAAGTTGATCCTCTCTCCTTGCAGAATATCTACAATCACATGCTAAGTTTTGAGCTTCGTTTAGCTGCTCATATCGCATCTATTGATGTTGTTGTAAGTTCTGTTAATGGCTACTCGACATGACAATTCTTCAAATCGTGATGGCAATCATTATAAACAGCACTCTTAGAGCTCCTATCATGGCCATGTTCGTGGTCGAGGCCGTGGTGCTTCCAATGGTGACTCACGTCCTTCTTGTTAGCTTTGTGGAAAAGCTGGTCACAATACTGTCAAATGCTTTTATTGCTTTGACATCTCTTTTCAAGGCTCTACCAATCAAATGGCTACCTACACAGCTTCTTCTCAACCTGCAAATGACCTGAATTGGTACCTTGACAATGGCTCCACTCATAATCTTAACTTGCATGCTAAACCTTATATTGGCCCTAATAATATTTAGGTTGGAGATTGTACAGGTTTGCAAATCAGCCACATTGGCTCTTCGAAATTCCATACTCCTTCTGCTACATTCAGTTTATGAAATTTACTTCATGTTCCTACTATGAAAAAGAACCTTATTTCTATAAGTCAGTTTACTTTTGATAATAAAGTATTTATTGAGTTTCATGCCAATTTTGTTGTTGTGAAGGATGAGGCCATGGGCACACCTCTGCTGAGTAGCAAGACTAGAGATGGCTTGTATCCATTCCCTCGCTCCAACATTTCCATCAAATCTCCTTAAACTCACTTTTGCCAACTTGTTCCCATTGATATTTGCTATCATCGCCTTGGACATGCCTCCTATCACACAATTTAGTATGTTATATCTAAGCATGCTCTACCTGTTTCCTCAAATAAAGTCAATGGTGTTTGCACTACATGCCAACTAGGAAAGAGTCATCGCCTTCCATTTTGTCAATCATCCACTATATCTAGTTTTCCTTTGGAACTTATATGTTCTGATCTTTGGGGTCCTGCTCCTATAATGTATTCTAATGGAAATAAATATTACGTTTCTTTTGTGGATCATTTTAGTATCATTGGCTATATCCTATCACAAAAAAAATCTAATGTGTTCTCTATTTTTCTTGCCTTCCAAAAACTTGTTGAGAGACAATTTAATTGAAAATTGTTGCAATTCAAACTGATTGGTGTGGTGAATTTTGTTCCCTACATACTTATTTCACCTCTCAAGGGATTCAACATAGACTTACTTGTCCTCATACCTCTCAGCATAATGGTTATGTTGAAAGGACACATCGCACTATGGTTGAATATGGTTTGTCTCTTTTGGCCCATAGCTCAGTTCCACTTCATTACTGGGATCATGCTTTCCTCATGGCTACATATACTTTTAATCGCCTGCCTACTTGATCTCTTGGGTCTCTTACACCTTTTGAAAAAATATTCAATCAACCTCCAAACTATTTCTCTTTCGTGTGTTTGGGAGTGCTTGCTACCCCTTCATTCGACTCTTCAACAAACACAAATTTGATTTGAGATCTAAGCTTTGTGTCCTTTTGGGTATTAGTAATATCCATAAAGAGTTCAAATGTCTTCCTCAAATTGGGCATGTGATCATCTTGCTTCACGTTGTATTTGATGAGACTCCTTTTCCCTTCAAAACAATGTCCTCCTTTTCTTCTTCCACTCCTCTATGTAGTCATGTTGTACTTCCTTCCTCTCGTACCACACCAACTTCACTCCCTTCAAATACTTTAAATTCGACCCTTAGCCCTCCTGAGACTCTTTACTTCTCACGACCTGCCTCTTGCCTCTCATGCCCCTACGGATACTATTAGTAATCTCTAGATCTGCTTCAGTCGTTATAGTTTTGTTGCCTCATCAACACTCCATGCAAACTTGCTCTCAACATAACAATTGAAAGCCAAAGCAGCTCTATGTTGGTACAGTTCGATATCCACTTCCAAAGGCCTTACTTGCTACTACTTCATGTCCAGAAGACCTACCTGTTTCATCCAAGCTCTCAAGCATCTTGAATGGTGCCATGCCATGGATGTGAAATTTTCAGCTCTTATGAAAAATGGGACATGGACCTTGGTACCCTTCATTAAAGCCAACCTATGACTGTAGCACAACTAACGCAAGAATTGGCTAAATATTTGATCTTTGAGAGATTAGTTCCTCCAAGAATGAAATCGATTTCACTTTTTGCACGCTTGACATCAGGAGCTCGTCTCCCTTTTATACACAAAGGAGACGTTAATTATGTTATAAAGGGAAGGGCATTCTTGTACATTCAGTTAACACTTTAGGGCTACAATTGTAACTATACACTACTTAATGAATCATGTGCTATCATGTGCCTTAACTGCTTCAGTCCTTCACACTCGCTGCTCCCTTGCTTCCAGACTTCCCTTCTCTTAATTCTTCTTCATGCTAATGCTCATAACAATTCACCCCCCTTCAAAAGACTTTGCCCACAAGGTCAGGGTATTGCAATCGCAATTGCTCAACAGGAATGTAGCATCTTCCTCAGAGGCCCCACGCCATTTAATCAACAACTCATTAAATGGTTTGTTGCTAACAGGAGTCATTCTTATCTACAAAACTTGCTCAGGCTCAGTTCTAATTGCACCATGTGAATCTTGCAATGGTAATGCTGAGGAAACAATCTTCAAAGGCCCCACATGCTTCTTTAATCTGGACACATGAAAAACTGGATGGATAGCTGAAGTTGGTGGTAATTCCAATTTATATGCTACTGTCCCAATACACTCTAACACCTTAAAGGGACCACAATATCGTGTTGCCAGCTTAGGATTAACAACAGATCCCACAGTGTGTTGCTTGTACTTTTGTAACTTCAAGTAAACTATGTCACCAACTTGAAATTTGTAACAGCCCGTTAGAAATTTAATGGTAGAATTTCTATAGACTTGAGGAACTTCGTGAAAACTCCGTAAGTTTTCATGAATCGGCTAAACGCAAAGGTTTTAGCCTGTCAACATAGTTAGTGTTATCACTCGCTATATTGCCAGAAATGTGATTTTAATTGTTTCAGGTCGTTAGAAGTGTCAGATTATATTATAATTTATGCCACTAGACTCAATAGAATATTTAGGATTTTATGGCCCAATAATGCATTTTCATAATTTCGGACGAAACGGCTGTTCGAAACTGTGAATTTATTTATAGGGACACTTTGGGGTTGAGTTTTGGTAAACGATTTTTATTGTACGTTAATATGAATATTTAGCTTTTTTCAATACTAAGTTTATTGTGCGTTTTTTTGGAGTGAATAGTAACCTCGGTAAGCGTACTAAATGCAGTGTTTTCAAAATCACAGTGTGAAATGTCCAAATTAGGTTAGAGAAGTTTTATTTGGAGACTTGGCAAGATCTTAGCCATTCATAATGAATAGTATTAGATACTTGGCATAAAGAGGAACCATTAGATGGATTTGTGAAGGAAATCAAGGTGTAAGATCATGCCACCTAAGCAAAACATTTTTCATCTGATCAACCAAATTGAGCCAGATCAAAGAGGGTTTCAACCCTAGTGAAACCCTAAATGGTTGGAATCCAATTGAAACTCCAAAATCTTGGTTAAAACCAAAACCCTAAACGGTTTCCCCAAACCCTAAATTGGCCTCAAACCCTTTTCGATCCAATTTCTAGCATTGTGTTTAATCACTTGATTAAATCACTTCCACATGCTATTAATTTTCTCAAATTCTTGTTATGAAATTATTATCCAACCTTTTAAACCTTGGAAATTTGATTGGGCCATGAAAAATTGGATTTGGGTTTGATAGCATTTCAAACCCTAACCAAACCCTCTTTAAACCCCAAATTGAAGCCCACTTGGTTGGGGCCCACCAAGGCCCACGAATTTGGCCACCTTGGCAAGGCTTCTTGGAGAAGTTTCCTCCCCCACATGGTAGACCATTCACTGTCCTTGGCTGCACCCAATAGTGCCTTGATGCGATGGAGAAACCCACCCCATGAACCTCCATAACTCACAGCTTCTGCAGGTTGTCCTTTCCCCTCTCTATTCTCCACTTTATGTCATATATCTACCTCCAATCAATGGTCATTCAGGTCCATATCTTCCCCCTACAGAATTCTTGAGTCGTGCAAGTCACACTTACTTCCCTTTCATCACTTCTTCACCCCGTTCTTAGAGAGAAACCCAAAAGAGCTCTCTCGAGCAGATTTCTGGGTCTTTTTGTGTGGAGCTTTTCGACCCTTTTTAAGTATTTTCACATGATGACTCCTTCATAAAATTTGTTCCTATTTGAGTCTAGTTTCTGTAAATATATTATTCGTATCATTAAATGGTCATTTTTTCAGTAAAAAGTATTTTTAACCATGGAAAGGTCATTCTGGGCGTGAATCTGGAGAGTATGTTATGTTTTGGAGTTTTTGACCAAGCTAATGGACATATCTTGGTCCGAAAATTTTATGGAGTGTTTTTAGCATGTGTTTAAGAGTTTTCATTGAGGTTTTGTTGCATGAATAAAGCTTTTGATGATAGATTTTCTTAGATCTAGAAACTTGAAAACTGGAAGTGGCAAAACAGTTTTTATTTGGAGAAAGTTTGAATATTTCGAGGTTTGATCTTACTCTAAAGGCTTTGATATTTTTATATGATGATCCTAAGTCTCTTATTTTCATGTTAGGATATTATTTTGAAGATATTTAGTATTAGTTTCAAAGATATGATTTTTCTATGCAAGAGGATTCCGGTTAGGCCTAAGATTTGATGTGTTTGGGTTAGATCTATGTTTTATTGATTTTTAGCCATGTGATTTCAAGTTTGATGGTTGGATCCTATTTAAGACACATTCTTAAACCATGTGATGCTTTATTTTGAAGATCTCACATTGTTAAGCCATTGATCAAGAGATTTATCAAAACTAGTTGAGGAAAAAGTTTCTGTTTTTGGACTAAGTGTAAAACCAAAAACTCCAAGTGTTATTTTGTGATTTTGGTGACTTTAGTTGGATGATTTAAAGCATGGTTGATCTTAGGATGATGTTTTGAATATGTTAGAAGTAAGATTTGATTTTTTTGGAATTCTTGGAGATGTTTTGATCTAGGGTCAAAACTTGTGATTCAAGGATTTGGATCTTTTTACAAAAAGTTTGGTGTTGATTATTAGCTTTTTCTAAATGGATATTTTAAGTATGGTTTTAAACTTAGGATTGGAAATGTTTGTTGCAAAATTTTGGTTTAAGCATGAGTTTTGAAGTTGGAAGGAATTGCAACAAAAATCAAGAGAAATAACCTATGGATGTTTTGGCCATAGTGTGTTTTCCATAGTTGTGATTTGTTTTAAATCTTTCTGAGTTAATATTTGAGTTTAGGACAAAATTTACATGAGGAATGTAAATTTTGGAAATTTTTGGAGTTAGGATGTGAAATCGTTAAATTAGGGGTAAAATGGTCATTTTTCCACACGTAGAGGGTAAAATGATAATTTCACTCTAAGTTAGCTTCTAACTTACTATCAATTTATTGTGTATGTATGATGGGTAAGGGAACTATAATTTATGTATGTATGTTATCATATATGCCATGTCATGCCACGTCATTACATGTTTATCTGTTATGCATGATTTATTCTGTCACAAATATTTATCTGTTACACAATCTATTGTATCACGTATTGTTATATGATATAAGTATGCCATGTTAAATATGCCATATGTTACATGTATGTCTTATCATGAAATATTCACGATTGCAAGTATGTCACGTTAAATAAAGAAGTGAGATCAAGTTTATGTTAAGTAAAGTTTCAGATCACGTTTAAGTTAAGTTATTCATGTCAATCACGATCCTAAGTGCTAGGATGAGGTAATATCTTAGTGGAACTTCTTTGTTCACGCTGGAGTGTCTAAATAGGTGTGAAATTCTCTGGGTTGACGAAGTACAGTCAACAGGTTGCGAATGGGGCATAATTAGTTGGTTACATGAGCGCGCCAGGCACTAACGTTGATAGTGCCATATTTTATTTTACGTGTATTTATGGGGCACAACAACTGTGGAGCATGAAGTATGGGGCCACAACATCTGTGGAGCATACACTACATGAGACACAACAATTGTGACACGTAGAATACGTGGGGCCACAGCAGCTGTGGAGTACGTATTAACGCATTCACAGCTGGTGTAGATACCTGTGTTGTGATGTGGTAATCGGCAGAGACACAAGGGTCTAGGGGACCCATGTAGCACCCATATGGTCACGTTTTTAATTAAGTATATTGAATAAGATTCCAACTTCATGTCAAGAAGTTAAGAATATGCAATCATGGTGACCCCATGAGATAAGAATAAGTTTTAGATCAAGTCCACGTTAAGACAAGTTTCAGATCAAGTTCATGTTATGTTATGTTATACTCACGTACAAGTTATGTTCATGTTCACGTTATGTTTCAAGTTCATGTTCATATCATGTTATGTTCATGTTTATGATATGTTCAAGCTCATGTTCATGTTATATTATGTTCATGTTCATGTTGTGTTTCAAGTTCATGTTTATGTCATGTTATGTTCACGTACATGTTATTTTCAGGTTCACATTCATGTTATGTTATGTTCACATTCACATTATGTCTCAAGTTCACATTTATGTCATGTTATGCTCAGGTTTATGTTATGTTCAAGTTCATATTTATGTTATGCATGTTCACGTTCATGCTATGTTTCAAGTCCATGTTATGTTTCAAGTTTCACCTTCATGTTATGTTGCTAGTCCATGTTATGTTTTAAGCTCAAGTTCATGTCATGTTAAGTCAAGTTCAGTTCACGTTTAAGTTCAGGTTATGTCATGCTATATGTTAAGTTATGCTATGTTTATTTACGACTTTATTTATGCATTTATACTTTTACTGCCATGAATGCATCTTTAACCTATGTTGGAGTTTTCTATTAACTTACTGAGATTTATAATCAAATCTCACCGTGGTAGTCCCAACTACCATTCCCCCCGAATGGTAGGTGATGTGTCAGGATTAGAGCAGGGAGCAAACATTCGTAGACTTAAGGAGGTTGACTAGACACCGCAAACACGACGCGGAGCTTACAACTTCCATAGTTAGTTTTTGGATAGTATTCTGGCCTTGTTAGTCGAGTAACACGAGTTACTTGACGAACTTCCTCAATAGTGAATTTTGGTAATATAAATACGGAGTTTGGTCTCCCATATTTTTGAGGTTATAGTCTTCTAAGACTCGTACTAAAATCGTGGATGTTTATTTTATTAAGTATGCTTGGTTATGATTTAACCATGAAGATTCGAAGCGGTGGACGTTGCTGGGCTGCAGTAGCAATTGGACCCATCAAGGAGCTCTTCAATCTGCTGCAGTGTGAGTGAGTGATCCAGAAGAATTTGTGTTGCTGCGTGAATGATTGCTCGTGAGAATCCCGCTATCCGGATCTGAGTGAAAATCAAAGAAAAAATAAATTCTAAGCGTTGCCTGTAATCCAACAGTGTTTTCCAGGCCCAAAAGTCAGCCATATGATATGAAATCCCATATATATACCCTAATGGCATAATAAACCCTAGATCTGTAAAATACGATGTCCGCTCGAGCAGAGTGTCGAGCAAACATCAAGCATTCAACTCTGTCTGAATTCACTCGAGCGGAGTGTCGAGCAAACATCGAACATTCAACTCTGCCTGACTTCGCTCAAGCGGCCAAATGCCTCCGCTCGAGCGATCTCCTTTCCCCCAACCCACTTGAGCTCACTGTTAAGCGGCATTCAAGCATTTGAATCTACTTGAATTTCGCTCAAGCGGCCAAAAGCCTCCGCTCGAGCGATGTGGACCAGACTCCACTGTAATCAACAGTTGGTAAAATTAAACATAAATTCATGTTATTAATCAATTAAAATCACAACTTAGATTCATACATCTTAATCATTTTTTTTCATATAAAACCAATGATAAAGTAATGAAAGAACTAAAATATATTGGTTCAAGATGTATTAAAATATATAATAACTCAGCTCAATCACATCCCCCAACTCGCATTTTGCTAATCCTTGAGCAAAATAGTGAAAATTAATTGAGATGAATATTGCATAAAGATTGAAATTCAAACAGAAACAATCAAACACAATTCTGAATTCTCACAA
This sequence comes from Carya cathayensis, assembly GCA_011037825.1. Classification (NCBI taxonomy): domain Eukaryota; kingdom Viridiplantae; phylum Streptophyta; class Magnoliopsida; order Fagales; family Juglandaceae; genus Carya; species Carya cathayensis. Next base: position 2,778,847 of record QGSO01000162.1, on the reverse strand, counting down.
AAGTGACACGTTACTACTCAACCTCCAGGGGTTATACCCACCAAGACTATCCCAACAATCTTTCACATAGAATTAAGGCAAAAGTCTCGGACTCAAATGTGTGTATGGAGCTAAACTAGTTGTGTGTTCCTCATTACTAGCCATGATTTGTTATAGGATTTTTCAGCCTTAAGATTAATCATTGTTGATTCTAACTACTTCAAAGCCCAAGGGGCTAGCAGTTTTCACGCCAACTCTGTTTTTAAAGGTTGAACACTCAACCCCCAAAGTTTTGGGTAACTGTTTCTATCCCTTTTACTTAGGAAAGTTCACTAAGTCACCTTAATTCATTTTTTTCTCTTTTTTTTTTCTTTTCTTTCTAATCTTTTCAAATCCTTTTTTTTTCTTTTTTCTTTTTTTTTCTTTTTTTTAAGGCATGGCTCAGTAGTCCTGCAGTTTACTTCTCCTATGTTAAATCAATGAATAGTAAATAAGGAACACTACAAGCATAAGCATATGCAACATGTCCTTCAAATTTTACCTTTCGTTCTACAAAAATCTTATCAAGTTTCATCTCAATAAGTATAACATCCCGGTGTTTCAAGCCACACATCAAGTAAATATGATGCATCAAAAAATCATACTCTATGTTTAAGCTTGAGAATAAATCTTCACAAATGATTCCGCTCAACTACTCCACCAAGATACTCAATCATAAATGTATCAATGGACATCATATTATTTATTTATTTATTTTTATAAAATTGTGCACACATGCTACCTCCGAACTAGTGAGAGACATAGTCCTCAACGAATCTAACGAAAAAAAACAAAGTGCACAGAAATAAGCAAACAAAACAACATGAAATATAAAATCAAAGCAAAATAAAAAAAGAAATGCAAGTAAAGAAAACTTTAAGGAAGGAAAAATAAATCAAAACACTTCCCTGGGGTCTTGCACAAGCAAGATCTCTTCATGTGGATCAAAGACCTTCAGAAATGACTTTAGACATTGTTCGTTGACAGTGAAGCTATTACCATTCTTTGGATTGACAATGTTTACCGTGCCATGAGGATGAACATTCTTTACAATGTACGGCCCACTCCATCGGGATTTCAACTTGCCAGGAAAAATATGCAAGCGAGAGTTGTAAATGAGAACTTCCTAGCCAAGTGTAAAATGCTTTGGATGAATTTTCTGATCATGTAGAATTTTCATGTGTTCCTTTGCCAGCTGAGCGTTGTCATAAGCATTCCGACGAGCTTCATCCAATTCATTGATTTGTAATTTTTTCAACCCTTAAGCTTCATCAAGTGAAAGCTGTCCTATAAGCCCACAAAGCATCAAGAAACTTAACTGACCAATCTTTCCTATTAGGCTTGATAGCTTTCTCTAAAATGATTTTTTTTTCTCTCTGTTTGCCAATTCTGTTTGCCCATTTGTTTGAGGGTGATAAGGGGTAGAGACTCGGTGTGTGATACCATATTTCTTCACAAGTGTAGAAAATAGTTTGTCGCAAAAATGAGAACCCCCATCACTTATAATAACTTTTGGCATGCCAAAACGAGTAAACATATATTGCAAAAATTTTAGGACAACACGATGGTCATTTGTTTTGCATGCGACGACCTCCACCCATTTTGAAACATAATCCACAGCTAATAGAATATATGTGTTTCCAAAAGAAACCGGAAAAGGTCCCATGAAGTCTATTCCCCAACAATCAAAAATTTCTAAGGTAAGAATAGGGAAAGAGGCATCATGTCTCTTTTGCTAATGGATCCTAATTTTTGACAAGGCTCACAAGCCTTACAAAAATTATAAGATCTTTAAACATGGAAGGCCAATAAAAACCGCTTTACAAAATTTTAGCGATTGTTTTCTTTGCTGAAAAATGACCACCACATGCACCGATATGACAAAATCTCAATATCGAAGAAAACTCATCATCAGGAATGCATTTTCAAATCAATTGGTCCGAACAATATTTGAAAAGATATGGATCATCAAAATAAAAGTGTCGTACCTCAGAGAGAAATCGACGCTTATCTTGGGTAGACCATTCAAAAGGCATTCGTTTAGTCACCAGATAATTGACTATGTCAACATACCATGGAGCTCTATTAACCACAAATAGCTGCTCTTCCGGGAAACTATCATCAAGAGAAATGCTGACATTTGAAGAGGAGGATGATGGCAATCTAGAGAGGTGGTTAGCTACCACGTTTTCCACTCCTTTTTTGTCCTTAATGTTAATGTTGAACTCTTGAAGTAATAGAATCCAGAGAATCAAGTGTGGTTTTGCATCTTTCTTAGCCAACAAATACTTAAGAACAGAGTGGTCAGTGAAAATAGTAACAGGAGAACCAAGAATATAAGTCTGAAATTTATCAAGTGCAAAAACCACTGCAAGCAACTCTTTTTCAGTAGTGGTATAATTTTTCTGGGCATCATTCAAGGTTTTACTGGCATAATAAATCACAAATGGTCTATTATCCACACGCTGTCCCAAAACAGCTCCTAATGCATAATCACTAGCATCTGTCATAATCTCAAAGGGAAGGTCCCATTACGGGGGTTGCACAATAGGGGCAGTGGTAAGCGACTTTTTAAGGGTATCAAAAGCTTTTTGGCACTCATCAGTCCAAACAAATTCAATATCATTTTGTAAAAGAGTGCACAAAGGTTTTGCAACAGAACTGAACCCTTGAATAAACTGCCTATAAAAGCTAGCATGACCAAGGAAAGAACGAATATCCTTAACCGTCCTAGGGATAGGAAGTTTAGATATTAATTCAATTTTTACCTTGTCAACCTTTATAATCTCAGAAGAAACAATATGTCCCAATACAATGCCCTGAGTAACCATAAATTGGCATTTCTCCCAATTAAGTAAAAGCTTTTTTTCCTCACATCTCTGGAGAATACATGCCAAATTATGCAAACAACTATCAAAAGATTTTTCAAAAACAGAGAAGTCATCCATGAATATTTCACAAATATCATCAATCATGTAAGAAGAAATACTCATCATGCATCTCTGAAAAATGGCTGGAGCATTACACAAACCAAAAGGCATTCTAGTAAAAGCAAAAGTGCCAAAAGGACTAGTGAAAGTAGTTTTCTCTTGGTCCTCAGGCGTTACAGCAATTTGATAATAACCAGAATATACATCCAAGAAACAATAATATGTATTACTAGCCACTCTTTCTAAAATTTGATCCAAGAATTGTAAAGGAAAATGATCCTTCCTATTGGCTGAGTTAAGTTTTCTATAATCAATGCACATTCTCCAGCCAGTAACCATTCTAGTTGGAATCAACTCATTTTTATCATTTTTTATAACAGTCAAACCAAATTTTTTTGGTACCATTTGAGTTGGACTTACTCACTTACTGTTTGAGATAGGGTAAATGATACTCACTGTGAGCAGCTTAAGCACCTTCTCTTTAACAACTTCCTTCATGGTAGGATTGAGCCTATGTTGAGCATCATGAACCAGTCTAGCATCATCTTCAAGATGGATTTTGTGGGTACACACAGCAGCATCAATACTTTTGATGTCGGCTATTGTCCAACCAATTGTGCCTCGATGCTTTTTTAAAACTTCAATCAATTGGGTTTCATCCTTCTAATTTAACTTTGAGGAAATAACCGCCGGAAAAGTGTCTTTTTCAGGACCAAGAAACACATACTTTAAATCTTGAGGAAGTGGTTTCAGTTCCAACTGGGGAACTTCTTCCTCTGAAGATTTAAGCATGTATGGTGGTGGTAGAGCTTCAAACTGGAGTTTCCATCTTGCTCCTGCAAATTGTACTTCAAGTGGTAAAGAAGAATCTGCAAAACAATCAAAACATTCAAAGTCATCTTCATTGACATGATTAATTTTTTTCATCAAGTAAAAATTCAAGTGTCTGAAAAATAGAATCATTATGAAGAAGGGAGAAGTTGAACAAATAAACTCTGTTGGTGTCAAACTCTCCACAGCATTCAAATCACTTGTGTAATCAAAATGTGCTTGCATCTTGCAAGCATTGAAAACGTTCAACTCAAGTGCCATGTTCTCAAAAGTAAGCTTCAGAACTCCACTTCTACAGTTAATCAAAGAATTTGATGTAGCTAGGAATGGTCTTTCTAGGATGACAGGAGCTTGGTAAATAGTGGAGACTGGCTACTGCATATCAAGAACCACAAAATCCACTAGGTAGTAGAATTTGTCTACCTGGACCAATACGTCCTCTACAATACCCCTCGGTACCTTAACTGATCTGTCAGCCAACTGTAGCATGATGGAAGTCTTTTTCAGCTCAAGCAATCCCAACTGCTCATATACTGAGAATGGCAGCAAGTTCACAGTACTCCCCAAATCAAGTAAAGCTCTCCCAATGCGTGATTCACCGATCATAATGAACATGTTGGGAGAGCCGGGATCTTCAAACTTTCGAGGAGTCTCGCTCAATATCAATGCACTAACTTGCTCCGTCAGGAAAGCTTTCTTCTTTACATTAAACTTCCTCTTCACTGTGCACAAGTCCTTCAAAAATTTTGCATATGAAGGCACTTGTTGTATGGCATCCAAGAGTGGGATATTAATCTTTATTTGCTTGAAAATCTCTTGAATCTCCGTGTGATATTTGTTCTTTTGGCCAGCTGCCAATCTCTGAGGATAGGGAACCACAAGTTGGTACCCCTTACTAGATTCAGCATCTACACTCATAGGCTTCTTTAGCTCTAGTCTCACTACCTTCGGATCTTTCTCAACTTTATCAGTCTCTATTACATCTTCAGGTGTAGGAGCAACAACCTGTGTGTCCATAGGCATCTCTGGTTAGGGAACTTCCTTCCCACTTCTCAAAGTAAGAACTGCCTTCGCTGTCTCAATAACATCCCATGAGACATTATGCGCTTGATGTTGTTGTTGCTTGTATACTTGAGGGTTAGGCTAAGGCTGTGCTAGAAATTTCCCTTTCTCTAGGGTGCTCAAGGTCATGCTCATCTTATTAGAATTCACGCTGCATATCGACCAACTAGCGATAGAATTAGGCCTCAAAGAATTAAACCAAATCTTCGCTTTATCCTTTAAAGAGAAAGGAAATAAACGAAGTCTAATAAATTTATCAGTAACAGCCCTAGTAATAAAAGTAGTGCAAGCCAACTCAAAATCTGTCAAGTACTGGTAAGGACTCTCAAAATCCATCCTGTGGAACTGAAGTATCACTGACATCATACCAAGCTTAATAGAAAAATTAGGTGAGTTTTCGGGTAAAACTATGCATGAAGGTGTAGTGGTGCGAGTGGGTTGCAAATAATTTCCTCACCTGACTTACTCATAGAAAAGACAGAAAAGCTATTTATCTCCAAGCTGTGTATACTAATCTCAACACTCGATGTGACTCTAAGCAACCTATTTGAACTGTTTCTCACTCATGACATGAAATATCAGTTTAAAAAGCTTTAAAAAATTAACATGTTTAAATTTAAGTTAAATTACTTTCCCCGGCAACGGCACCAAAAACTTGACTCACTCAAAATTGAGTAGCACAAAGGCTATCCCAAGTGCAGGAGGATGTCGTGTAATAGTTAGGAATAAATTCCTAAATTGTCTCCTCAGGTAAAGCTACTTAAACTCAAACTCGTTGAAAATGGTGAAAATCTTCACAAAGAGAAAATAAAGATGATGGTATGTGCAATGGATGTAAGAGTGCAAAAGGAATGAAAAAGGTTACTAGTCATGGACTACATTCATATCATTAGATTTTTGAGTGTCGAATTGAAATGTAAAAGACTAAGAGATTAAAATAAGAAATTGATAAAATTAAGATAAGAATTAAACTAGATTAAAAAGTAATTGACAAAACATGCACTGAAAATTGAAAAGCCCCAAAATCAATGTTCTAGGGTTCATCATTGTATTCAAATTACAAATTCTCAAAATTAATCCATAGCAATTGTAATCACTATTAAAATGAAGGCTTAACGAAACGAGAAAAATAAATAACATGAACTAAATGAATAACAAATAAATAGCTCAAACTTCTAAACCAAAAATCTCAAAAATATTGCACAAACTTAAAACTGAAACTAAATAACAAGTAGGAAATAAAAAGATCAAGCCAATTGAATGGAGATGAAGATTCGAAGCGGTGAAGAAGGCTGGGCTGCAGTAGCAATTGGACCCCTCAAGGAGCTCTTCAATCTGCTACAGTGTGAGTGAGTGTTCCAGAAGAATTTGTGCTGCTGCGTGAATGATTGCTCGTGAGAATCCCCCTCTCCAGATCTGAGTGAAAATCAAAGAAAAAATAAATTCTAAGTGTTGCCTGTAATCCAACAGTGTTTTCCAGGCCCAAATGTGATACCCCGTTTTTACGTGTATTTTCACTAAAGGAATATTTTAATTTAATTAAAATAATAGTTCATTTATTTTAAATTATCGGATTTTAATTGAATTTTATTTGTTGTTTGAGTTTAAATTGCTGTTTAATTTATTTTAGCTTGTCTTTGGATTTAAAATTAAGTTGTTTGTTTTTACTAGTTATTTATTATATTTTAGCTTTACGTTGTGTTTAAATTATTTTCTTGATTTTATTGTTTTTAAAGTTGTTTTCGTTGGATCAGTTGTTGGACTCCAGATGTGAGAATTAGACCTCATTTCTTTTCCTCCATCTTTTCGTTTCTCTTTTTCATTTCTTCTTTCTCTTTTTTCTTCTTCTTTTCTTTCTTTCGCTTTCTTTCCCGTGATTGCCCTGCTTCGTTCGGACCCTCTCTCTCCTCCCTCATGCCATTTTCAGCCAACCACCCAGAACTGCCCCGCCGGCCACTGTGCGGCACATCACCCCCACCAATCTCTTCCCCTCCCTTCGGTGAACCATCTCACAAATTCCCACCGCCATCCGAGCCGCTGTTTAGCCGAAATAGCTCCTCCAAGCCGAACGGCTTTTGCTCCGATTTGCTGCCGTCTCTCCACCTCCAGTCACCACCTCTTCACCACTTCATCACCGACTCCTTGCCATCCTAAACCACCCATTTCCAGCCTCGATCCTTCACCGGAGCAGCCCCCACGAGCTAGTTTTCGATTTGGGTATTTCAGCCCTTCTACTGCCATTTTCGCCACCACCCACGGCCAAACTTCACTTTCACTAGATTCAGAAACACCCATAAGCCATTTCCTATCAATCCCGAGTCTTGGTTTGTCCCCGTTCAAAAGTGGGTATTTTACAACCCACAGCCACAGTGTTTTTACATTGTTACGTTGCTTTCTCTTTGCCGTTTGCTGCTCGCCGATCCTTCAAAAATTATTATATAGCGCTGTAAGTATTTTCCAAACTTCATTTTAGATTTAAATATATTATTGCTTTTACAATAATTATTTATGACTGGTTGGTTATTCCGGACTGAGTCCGAGGAGTCGGGGGTCGGATGGATTTGAGGACGGAGTTGCTTATTTGGTTGTTATGAATGTTTGGAAAGTGTTGGTTAATTTGTGTAATTTTATTTGCATTGCATTGTGCATGCATATCCATGTGTTATTTATTGAAAATTGATTTTTCATGTGAAAATGGATTTTTAGGTGCATGCGTATCACGACCCCAAGCCGGGATGGGGTATTATCTCGGTGGAGCTCCTCTGGTCACTCGGGAGTGGATAATACTGAGTGACATCTCCTGGGTTATCACTGGGCGACGACCGGATCGCACAATACGGTAACGCTGTTGTGTCGACTCCGTGGTCCCTTGGCTGGTGGGGACTAGAGGATGCCCAGGCCAAGTACGCGCTGGGCGTGAGACTGGGATCGCTCATTTAGATGTCACAGGTGTAGTCGTTACCTGTGGTGTGACATAGTAGCCAGAGTATACGAATGATCCCTAGGGGAGATTATGGTGCATACATTAATTGGAATTGGTTTTGAATATGGGTCATTTTCTGGGAAAATGGCATGGTTTTGGTATGTGGTTTTTGTGATCCATTTTCTGGAAAAATGGTGGTTTTTGGATTTGCGCCATTATCTGGGATAATGGCGAGAAATGATTTAAAGGAAAGGTTTTGGGCCAAAATGGGACTTTTGGCGTGCGTGGAAAAATATGATTTTTGGGACATGTGCATTGGGCATACTTTCATGCATATTGTTATGGCTTTAATATATTTTTTATCTTGTGGCGTTTGGACTATTACTTACTTGCGGCACCATTTTTGGTACCGTAAATTTTGGTGCAGAGATAGAGGAGGAGGAGGCTGAGCCCGAGGAGGCGGCTCCGCTGGAGAATTGATTTGGAGTGCTTATCTATGTATAATATTTGTAGTTGTTTTTAATGGTATGTATTTGGATTTGAGATGGTGTTGAACATGTAATATTTTATTTACGCGTGTTTTAAACTGGTTTGTATTGAAACAAAAATTCTGATACTTAGTTATATGACTTTATTATCCGATGCATGTTTTTATCTGTACACATATTGCATGTACACACACTTAGCATTAGGCGATGGGAAGTGTGACCCGTGTTGTCATCATCCCGATGCCTTGATTTCCACGTGGTCGTACGTGGGAGTTGGGGGCGTCACACCAAAAGTCAGCCATATGATATAAAATCCCATGTATATACCCTAACGGTAGAATAAATCCTAGATCTGTAAAATATGATGTCCACTCGAGCGGAGTGTCGAGTGGACATGGAGCATTCAATTCTGCCTGAATTCAGTCAAGCGGAGTGTCGAGCGAATATCGAGCATTCAACTCTGCCTGACTTCGCTCGAGCGGCCAAATGCCTTCGCTCGAGCGATCTCTTTTCCCGCAACCCGCTTGAGCTCACTATCGAGCGGCATTCGAGCGTTTGAATCTGCCTAAATTTCGCTCGAGTGGCCAAAAGCCTCTGCTCGAGTGATGTGGACCAAACTCCACAGTAATCAACAGTTGGTAAAATTAAGCATAAATTCATGCTATTAATCAATTAAAATCACAACTTAGATTCATACATCTTAATAATTTTTTCCCATGTAAAACCAATGATAAAGTAATGAAAGAATTAAAATATATTGGTTCCAGATGTATTAAAATATTCAATAACTCAGCTCAATCACCAAACCCCTTTCATATCCTAATATCCTCGCTAGGACCTCCTTGGACATTGCTACCTCCTTAGTGCGCTCTTTTGGTTGCATTTCATTTGACTTTTCCACCATTTTGTCCTTTCAAAATAAAAATGGTTCAATATGTTCAGTTTTACTCATGAACCTATAACAAAACCCAAGAGTCATAGATATTATGTTAATTACAACAAAAAAAATACCGCACTTCCCCTAATTAGTCATGTAACTCACATACAGCTCTTTAGTCATGTTGGTCACAAACCCGTCTTCTTCTTTGACCATCAAGTCTCTCTAAAAAACTCTACCAAATTAGTAACACCCTCACATTGAAACATCCAATTCAAATATCATCAAGTGTACCACCTAAGTTATATAACCATATTTGAGAGAGAACTTCTTTTCCTGTATTCACCTTGTTTTGCAGTGACAAGGCCTAGTCCAAAAAATTCATGCAATGCAGTTAAAGCAATAATTAATGAAAGACATATTATTCACAACATATGAAATACAATTGTCATCTACTCCTTAACTGTTTTCTACTAAGCAACCAGATTTGAAAATTTAATTTCAAAGATACATCTGAGCAGATGATGTTTTTACCTTGAACTCCTTGCTACCCCAACTCATGCATAATTTCCTCCACACCGCTTGATCCACCAAATCGGTCATTCTTGCTAGAGCAACTGTATAACTCCCAATGATTAGGGGTGAGTATCGGCCGTTCTAGACCGGCCAAACTGACCGAGCTGACCATTTTTGGACTGGACCGGACCGAATAAAAATTGAAAAGAAAATTATTATATATATATTATTTATAGAATAGTTGTATATAATTAATTATATATGGTATAAAAAAATATTAATAGTCCAATATAGATTGTAATTATACTTATACTAATACAGTTATACTAAATCATTATAACTAATACTTTAACAATAGCTATAGTGACCTATACTAATAGTCTACTATTAATACTAATATACTATTATATAATTTATATACTTATACTAATCATTATAATTAATACTATGTATAGCTATATAGTATATTTATCACTATAATTAATATAATTTAATTATCACTATACTTATATTTAATTAATATAATTATCACTATACTATAATTTATATAGTTGTACTAATCATTATAGTTAACACTTATATAGTTATACTAAAACACTGATTCACCATAACTAATATTACTAATATATAGCTATATTAATGGTCTAATACTATTATAATTTATATAGTTATGCTAATTATAATAAGTTAAGAACTAAATCGCTAGAAATATAACTATATATATTTAGTATGAATGTATTATTATATTCATTAATATATAACTATAATCTATAGTACTAGCATATATTAATATATTATAAGAGTTATAATATAAATATAATATAGAAATTATAATATACTAAATCACTATAAAAGTATAACTAATACTAATATATAGTTATACTTATAATCTACTATTATATAGTTATACTAATCACTATAATTAAAACTAATATATAGTTATACTGTATACTTATATAGTTGTACTAATACTCTTAGTCTATTATATAGTCTAAGACTTTCAATTCTAATATAGGCTATATAGTTATAACTAATACTAATATTTATATTAATACTAATAATGTAGAATATAGTTATACTAACTAACTGATTCAACATAATTAATATTACTAATATAGTATAGCCAAATTGAATTACTAATAGCCTAATACTAATACAATTATATAGTTATACTAATCATAAATTCATAATAACTAAATCATTATAAGTCTATAACTATATATATTTAGTATCAATGTATTAATATATTCTTTAATGTATAACTATTAACTATAATATATAGCACTAGTATAACCAATCAAAAAAATATATATAGTACTAGTATATATATTAATGTATTAACATATTATAAAAGTTATAGTATAAATTATAATATATCATATATTTGTAAATTTATAATAGTATTAGTATAGTTAGCTTAATATGTACTATGTTAGTATTAAATCACTATAACTACATAGAGTATTAGCAATAAGAGCATTACTATTATAATATTATTTCTATTTCTTAATATAGTATTACATATAGTATCACTATCATTACATATAGCTATTAGTTATAGTATTAGTACTAGTATAGTTATTAGTACTAATAGACTAATAGTATTAGTTATTAGTATTACATATAGTTACATATATTACTATTATTACTATTACTATTACATATAGTTACATATATAGTTATCACTATTACTATTATTACATATAGTTATTAGTTATAGTATAGTTATTATTACATATAGTTATTAGTTATAGTATTATTACTAATAGACTAATAGTATTAGCTTATTACTAATATATATATATATATAATAGTATACTATATGTATATATATTAAATATATCACAATATAATTACATAAGTATCAAACAAAATTTCATTGGATAAAAAAAAAAAAAATCATAGGGTGGACCGAACGGACGGTCCGGTCCTTAGGAAGTTCGGTTCGATCTAGAGTGGGAAAACCCTGGACCGAATAGGTCCGGTCCGGTTCGTAAAATCTCCCCGAACCGAACTGGACTGGACCAAACTCTCCCCTAACTCCCATACCTAAGGTAGATTTTGTGTAAGTCATAGTGGAAAGAATTGAAACTCCTACGTAGTTACTCGATGGCCGTTTTTCGATGGTTTTCTTTTTCCCATTGTATGATAAAGTCAGCCTAAACATGTACACATAAATAAATAAAAAACTCCTATAATGTAATTATACAAAATAAAAGACATTAATCGAATACTCTGTGATACTCAATCTTCCTTACTTGGACAAGACTACACAACTCCTCCTGTTAAGCTTTTGGCACTTCATTCCAATTTTGGTAACACATGTCAGCACAATGCTTGATGATCCATGTCACCCGTCCATTGAATATGCTTGCATTCTGCATGAAACCTTAGTGTCCCCATTGTTGATCAACAACAAAATTGGGCCCATTTTTTGAAGCATGTCAAATTTTGTCATCTTTGCTTGTCCCACGGCCTTGTTTCTTACTCACAGATACTAGATTGACCAAAATCCATCCACAATTTGTGTAAAAACCAAGTACCTATGGAGCACACCATATTCAGTGAGATCTTATACGCACTAAAATAATGATGGACATTGTTATAAGACCTTAGTCTAATCTTCCATTATTACAAAAGCATGAAAAATACCTGTACAATCTAGTTGTTCTGGAAACTCAGTTTCAATTATTTTGTCATCTTTGCCTGTCCACGGCCTTGTTTCTTACACACAGATACTAGATTGACCAAAATCCATCCACAATTTGTGTAAAAACCAAGTACCTATGGAGCACACCATATTCAGTGAGATCTTGTATGCACTAAAATAAGAATAAATCTATTTACAGTCCCCATTCGGGGATTTCTTTGCAAACCGAAATGAAACGCAGTGCTTCATTACTAGAAACACTGCATTGAAAACGGGGACAGGGACGCCCAAGGTCTTCTGGCCTTTGAGAAAATTTTCTTCCTCAGATGAAATTTCCCTCCCCTCACCCCATCGCCCCCTCGCTGTCACCTTCGCCGTCGGACTACACATTGGAACTCGGTTTAACTTGAAGTTTTATTTTAACCAAGAATTTGTGGGGACGACAAGGCTCCTTCTCAATTTCTTGCCCTCAAAATGGAGGGGAGAATGCTAGAAAATTTGAAGAAATAACTTGCTCTAGCTGTGAGAAACATCCAGTGGAGCTACAGAATCTTTTGGTCCATTTCAGCCAGACAACCAGGGTACAATGCATCTCTTTCCTACTTCATTTTTTTTCCCTTTCTGTAGTTTCAGAGTTAAATATTTTTCCTAAAATCTATATAAGTTCACATAATGCGGATACCGTGTTGCTGAAACTGAGTAAACTCATAATCTGCTTATTTAGTTTTGGTGTGGATGCTTCTTTTTTCACTCCAAACTATATTTTGAATCAAACCAATCGATTTGATTTTTTCACTCCAACAAATTCATTTAATCAAACCAAAAGGGGAAGTTATTAAAACAGAGAACCAAATCGATGGACGTTGATGGGCAGTGGAGGAGGAGGTCACCGATGGGTGTTGAAGGGGCGGTCTTCGACGGGGAGGGTGCCGATGGGCGTTGATGGCCCTCGTTCTTTTGAAGACCAGATGAGGGAAGGTGCTCTTTCTCATTTCTCTTTGCTTGTGGAAAATCAATGAATTTTTTGTCATTTAATTGACATACACGTGCAAACTGCAAAGGAGTCCCATGACAGGGACTGTACGTAGCACGCCTCCTAAAATAATGATGGACATTGTTATAAGAGCTTAGTCTAATCTTCCATTATTACAAAAGCATGAAAAATACCTGTCCAATCCATCTGTTCAGGAAACTCAATTTCAAATATCACATCGGGTCGTTGGGTTGAGTCGTCTGATGATGAGGTGTCAATATTATTTCTCAATGCCAGGCCATTACTTGGCGATGACTGCGCATCTTGTATAATTGGTATGTGCACTAAAATCCTCCTAAATCCCCTCTCGTCCACTAACTCCTCTTCTTGTACTGCGCACCATATCTATCTTGGCAGAGATATCGACAGTTCTTTGCTATGGTATTCATGTTAAAAAAAAAATAACATAGCATGAGACTGACATGCTTGAACCTGGGGAACCGACAGTTCTCAACTTCTACACTCTCCAAGCTATGTTCAACAACATAGAATGAGGTCATATATATTAACAAAAACATGTATTTTTGACAAACATGTATAAAAAAAATTCTTTAACAAGTATGAACCTTAATGTAATAACAATGCATGAAGAATAGGCTTGGAATTTCCTCCATAGTTTACAGAGTTTAGATATTTTACATGCTTTGCGCAATATTTTGTTTGGTTTTTCTAGTTTATTTTATATGAGGTTGTTGTTTTAAATGGATTTAACTATATTCTAAGTGAAAATGTAGTGTAAACATACTGTTAGATGAGGCTAAAAAACCAAGGTCAAAGGATTTTTTATCCAAGGTCAAAGGGGATTGTCATGGCCGAGTTTCCTATACTCAAAGCAACCCCTTAGTTTGAACTAGGGTTATCTTTCAAAAGTCTGTGGTGAAAATGGGGGAGAGGAATCGAGGTAGATCTTTGTACTAAGCTTCAACTTTCTATAAACATGCAGAAATATATTTAAAAAATCAGTGGTGGAAATCTTTGTATTTTCAGCAAACATGGACTAAAATGGGGTTGAGGAATTGAAGGACACCATGAAACCAAAAATCATATTTGAGAGACATAAGAGTTTGAGAGGAGATCATGTACCTCACGTGATGACCCTTCTGGCCAGGTTGCACCACACTTTTGCTCTTTTTTACGTCTTCAATTCAACTGGAAGGTTCTAGGTCAATGGGGTTACTCCACCGCTTGAGATAGATTTCCTTTGCCTAGCAAGCGTGGGTTCCTACAATAAGAAGCAAAAAATTTGTGTAAAGGCTGATCTTGTTATGAAACTAATGAAGAGAGAGAGAGATCTTGAATGTGAAAATTCTATATTGAAAACCTTGAAGGATACCCATATATATAAGAGTACAAAGGAGGTCTTGGTCGTCATAATTGACGGCTAAGGATAGTCAATTATGACGACTATGGATAGTCAAAATTGACGGCTACGGATGATCGATTATGATGGTTACGGGCGGTCTATTATGACGACTACAAGCCATCATAATTGATGGCTACGGGCAGTCAATTATGACTGCTAAAAGTGGTCATACAAGTCGGTTTATAACACTTCCCCTTTGGATGACCACATATAAAGAATATGCCTCGTTAAAACCTTGCTAAGGAAAAACCCAGTGGGAAAAAACCAATGGCGAAGGAAAAAGAGTACAATATTCATGTATATCGCCAAGTGCTTTAAGATTGCTTCATTAAAACCTTGCAAAGAAAAACCCAGTGGGATAAAACCTTAGCGAAGGAAAAAGAGTACAATCAGCAAAAGTCTTCAAGTCTTTACTCCCCCTGAAAAGTGCATGATAATAGGTCTTCAAATTTCTACATTCCAATGTTCTGTACTATCTTCTTACATATTGTAGTTGGCAATGCCTTAGTGAATAAATATGCCAAATTATCACTTGATCATATCAGGTTGACATCAATTTCACCTTTCTTCTCATGAATTGCAATGATCTATCTGTGTGAATCTGAAAGATAACTTGCATCTACATATCCAACTAATTGTGGACTTGATCCATGTTGATAAAATAATTCCATATTAATCGTACCTCGGAGGTAACGAATGACATGTTTAATATCATTCCAATGTCTTCGAGTTGGTGCAGAACTATATCATGCAAGTAAATTAACTGAAAATACAATATCAGATCGAGTACAATTTTCAAAATACATCAGGGCTTTAATTGCACTGAGATAAGGTACTTTAAGACCAAGAATTTCTTCATCATCTTCACATGAACGAAATGAGTCTTTCTGCACATCAAATGATCGAACAACCATTGGAGTACTCAGGGGATGAGCTTTGTCCATATAAAAGTTCTTCAAGACTTTATAGTGAAAGATCTTTGGTTGATGCGTCTCAATATTGTGTACCAACTCTTTAAATGATGTAGTTGGTAATGTTTTGGTAAACAAATTCACCATATTGATTCAAGATCCTTTTTACATTAAATTCACTATTCTTCTGGAGTTGTGCTCTTCTGGAGTTCTTTTAAATAACATAGTTAGTGGAGAAGTCATCAAAATTAAGCCACCAACCTCTATATTCAACAAAAACGGTGGCCATTTATTTAGACCAAACAAGAACCGTAGGATTTTACAGCTCTTCTATAGTTTTCAGGCACCGTAGGGCTATGATGTTACATCTCTTATCTCTTGTAGATAGATGCTTCACGAGAGATGCTGTGAAGCAATAGAGATGTTTTGTGCTTCCTTTTACTCACCTGAGGATGTTACTCTTATGATAGGAGCAGAAATTCATTTTTCTTGAAAGATTTATTCTGATGTCGTTTTAGAATCAAGATTTCTTAGTGCTCAATATTTTGCCTCTAGTATGACCATGCCTCGGAGGTTATTAGCTAAACTGAATGAGGTCAACCAACTCAATAATCAAATATCTTATTTGCATTAGAAGCTCTCTGCGAAGAGTCATAAGAGCAAGAAATTGAAGGAGGAGAATAAGGTGCTAAAACAGTATGCCCGTGATCTTCAGGATCAGCAGCAACAGATATTTGAAGAAGTCCAAATACTTAAAGAATACGGACAAGCTGCATTTAATCTCGCTGTGGATATCTAAAAAAAGACCAACTTCAAATAGAGTAGGGGCAAGCTGCTTTTAATTTCATGGCCTAGTAAAAAACTGTAGGATATCTGTGTTTAGCGTATCCTCAATCAATATATATAATTTTGTCTTTCTTTCATAATTTTATCTATAAAAGAAACATTCAGCTCATCTTCATTCGCATCCCATCTTCTGTAATTAGTCTGCAATGGCCCAGTAATCTTATCGTAACCAATATATGAGGTATTCTACACCTTGTTCACCAGTTATTTCTGCTTCTACCGTAGGTGCTATAGTGCAATACAATAATGATCTGACTAATAAGTCAGATGTTAAAGCTATCTATGAGCTTGTGGGTCTCGGTACCCGATACTCATAAACTATAGTCGCATTTTCTCAGCAATTACAATCTAAAACTTATGATGTTGACAAACGCAATGAAAAAATTTCTATCCTTCAGTGACTTCTTCTGGAGTCCAATATGAAGATAGGAGCAATAAAACAAGAGAATAGGAATTTAAAATCCTTACTTAACTCTTCTTTTTGATTGCCTGCTTCTTTAGACAGGGATGCCATGCAAATTTTTGAAGAGCAAGATCGTTTAAAGAATGAGGCAAATAGCATCAAATTTCTGTAATTTTATTTTGAGATAATAAAATAATATTTCACAAATATTCATATTGTGTTTCTATCTTCTGGTAGATGTTCTGTGTCCTCCATTTTATTTCTCCTTTAATAATGCACATTTGTTACAAAACCATAATATGAATCTGAAATATTAATTGCATTTAAGATAAGGTATTTCAGAACTAATAATTTCATTCATCTCCCCCTCGAAGCTGAAAGGGTTTTTAATTTATATTTCAAATATGTGCAGTTTTCATGAGCTCTTCTGAAGCCTCAATGACATTTAAATCATCTATATAAACTGCAGTAAAAGCTAATAGAAATATTGAAAATATATGGAAAATAGCTTATTCCACATATGTTTAGATTGTTTTAGATCATATAAGGATTTTTAAAACTTGATAGAATAAGTACTTCATGACTATATGCTTTATGCATTTCATATCTAGTGATCCATATAAATATGCAGTTAATCATGCATATCCAAACTCTTGGTAACGATCAAGCTAATAAAAACCTCAATATAATTTCATCAACTTCAAAAGCATATCAATATTATTTTTGCAAGAAACCGACTCGTGATTTATATATCACATTTTCATTTCCTTTATACAAATACCCACTGATATTCAACAAGTATCACCTCTTAGGTGTTTGGACTACGAGTCCATATGTATCACATTTTACTAGTGATATCAATTCTGCAGGAATTTTTTCCTTCTATTTTGGCCAATATTTTTACGTCGGTATTCTTAGACGGTTCTTGGCTCACTTTCTTCATTACTTCTAGTAATTTCAAGTGTCATCTTATATGAAAATACATTGTCGACAACGGTTTTATTTCTATCCAGAATTTCTTCAATACTCATGAAATTTATCAAGATCTCGTTATTTTCAAGTACATGTCCCTCTTCAAGGGAAGTTATTTCATGAAAATTCTCTTAAGGAGTATTATACTCTTTAAGAGTTTTTATTATGAGAGAATTTTGTATAGAAAGTTTGGATGGATCTTATTACTTGTTTTGTGGGTACAGCCTCTTCAGGAGTACCAATTTCTTTTCTTTGTGCTTTTCTCTTTCGGGATTCTTTATCTTTTGTAGTAATAGGTCTCACATGCTTTTAGACATGTCTTAAGTTCATTAGACTGCTAAATTTCTTAATTGTCCTACGAGGACTTCAATCCTCGTTGAGATTTTAGTAGTTAGAATATGAGACAGTTTTATTTTATTGCATCTATAAATTAATTATCATCTAAACTTACAGTTCACCTATGATAATCAAGATCACGTCGAATTATTTCATTTTATTTGTTTCTAGCAAATTTTTCTTTTTGCTCATGGTAGGAAGACTTTATAGTAAAAGAATCTTCTGGTTCTTTTATAGACGTCTATATAAAAATTATTCGACTTATCGTAATTTATTTCGGATGATCAAGATAATCATGAAAAACATACAAATATTTTGAATCATATCATTTTCATGCATCATAATATTTGATTCAATAGTTGTATAATATCATCTCAAAGAGAAAGCTGATAGTTTTTCCAATACGAGCTTCTGGCCCGAAATCATAGAAGTACCATAAAGATATTCATCATCAGGTCCAATCTCTTGGTTTCTTTGAAAAAATGCATCATTCTCTTCTGAGAATGATATAAATGCAATATCATTCACTTCAGGGATGCTCAATTTCTATTCTAAGATAAATCTTATCATCAATAATTTATAACAAGTATAAAAAGTAAATAGAACTTGTACGTAAACTATGTGAATAAATATAGAATTTTATTAAGTAATAATAAGGAATATAATCTTTAATACTCACCTTGAGGATTGCAAATAATATATTGAAAAACTTACTTGAATGAGAAGACCACTAGTTTCAGAATCAATAGAACCTCGTGTTGAATAAGAAGACCACTAGCTTCAGAATCAACAAAACCTCGTGCTGATAACGTGTTATGAAACTAATAGAGAGAGAGAGAGAGAGAGAGAGAGATCTTGAATGTGAGAATTCTATATTCAAAACTTTGAAGAATACCCATATATATAAGAGTACAAAGGAGGACTTGGCTGTCATAATTGACGGCTAAGGACGGTCAATTATGACAATTACGGACAGTCAAAATTGACGGCTACGGGTTGTCAGAATTGATGGCTACGGGCGGTCAATTATGACGGCTAGAGGTGGTGATACAAGTCGGTTTATAACAGATCTGTTATAGCCTTTGAAAATAATTATTTGTTTTGTCATTGAGAACTTGTGATTACACATTTGCCCTTTACCATATTTCCCAGCCCGCAAATGAGGGTTTATTTCAACTCAACTCCAGTTTGTTGGTAACCAAAGACAAGTCAGACATGTAGTACTACAACATCTTTGTCACTGCATACTAGCTTGTTGAGTTGCTAAGTATTATTTGTAACCTTTCCTCCTTCCCTATATAATAACTGAAAAAAACTTCAACCAAGCCCACCCTTTTTTATGTTTGGCCCAATGTTATACAAGCTATTTCTTCAGAAATATCTAATTATTCTAACATTTTATGTCTTGGCAACTAAAAAGAAACACTAGTCACTACAACATAAATGATTTTAAGTGACGCTTTGACATTTGTGATAGTCCCCAAACGGTCACAAAAATAAGTTTTTGTGACGGTTTGTCACTGAAAGCAGATGATAATTCATCTGATGTTAGGATGTAAGCCAATTTATGTTCAAATGTCACAAGGACATTTGAACATTAAGGCTATTTACATGCGAACGTTATATTTTTTGGAGCCATGGTTTGAATGTTAGGGAGTGACATTCGAACGTTATATAGAGTATTTTGTAAATATTACTATAATTTAAAATTTATGTAATTTTTTAAATTTGCTAGTCCGTACTTTGTGAAAAATTCTAACGAAGTGTAATATATATTTATATATACACAAGTTGTAAAATATAAATATATATTTATATATACATTTATGTTTATATATATACTTTTTATAAGTTATTATATGTATATGCAGGGGCAAGATGGGGTTGGCCTCTCTCGGCCCCCCGCCTTCGGCATGGGCAGGGCGGGATTATACGTCCCGCCATGCAGGGGCAGGGCAGATGTGGGCCGGGAAACGGGGTGCGGGGCCCGTACTTTTCAATTGGATATATCAAATTTAAAAATATTGATATTTGAAGTGTAGTGATTTAATATTAAAGTTGGATAAGGTAACATGAAAACAAATTGAGAATTGAAAGTCAAAACAATAGATACATTTAAATAACATTAACAATACATATTTTGAAAACAAAATATAAAATATAAAAACATTTTTTAAACAACACTCATAACGTGTTGTTCACAAATGTATGAACCTTCTTTGTTAGTGTCTCGACCTTCTGATTTAGGACACTGACAAGATGAGCAATTTGTGTGAAATTCCTCTCTACATGCGTGATCTACCTATCAATTTGTCGGTCCATATGCGTCGTCATTTCTGAGATTAATGCATCAACCCAAGCTGGTCGGACATCCCCCGCAGATGCACCCTTTGGCTGCTAACCACCACTATCCGTTTGGGTCGGCGGAACAGGATCTAGTATAGGGTTAGGCTGATGTTGAGCATACCCCTCCCCTGTCCAATGCTTCGACGATGTACGCTCATGTTGAGGGGGCTCATCTGGTCAACCATCTACTCCTCCGCCTGGAGTGGCACTCTCCGGGCCAGTAATAGCTAGCTTAAGATGACTCCTTATGGGAGGTTGTTCGTCGAGACGATACTCACCTTGTAACAGATCCTCTAAAAAATCCTCCGTGGCAAGTCGACCGACTCTTCACATGCCACGCATCTGAGGAATTGTGCGCAAACTCAGCTGAATGTGGTCTTACATGCCACAGTATCTAGATGTGTTACAACTTATTGTTGCAACATGCAAAAGAAAGGCAACAGCTGATTCTGGTTGAAGGAGTACTTCTTCTCTAGTTGCTCCCAGTCTTTGTCAGTGAGGATGTAGAAGTCCTCATCTTGGTTGTCATCCTCAAGCCCGTGCGTAGTATCCTCGGCTTCAATTGGGCTAGTAGATGATGTATCTGCATCTGCATCTGATATGACTAAGCTTGCAACTGATCCAGCTGCTGTGTCCCGGTTAATTGAGCTGAAATATTACATATTTCATATATTTAAAACCAACATATTTTAATTATTTCAAGACATTATTATTGATGTTAGATAGAAAAATGGTTAATAGGCATAAATCCAAGTTGTGATTTAAATTGATTAATATCATGGTTTATGCTAATTTTATAACTTATGATTTAATTGGGCAATATTTCCTCACATGCACAATATATTTTTGATATTCTATTCTTCCCTTTCTTTTTTCATTTTTCTTATTTCTATTTCTTTTTATTTTTCCAAGCACTCGCACAACACATAGACCCATTGGTTTATTTCTTTTGGGAATTCCATGACAAATTCTTTTTCTCCAAACAGATGCAATTCTTGCTTCACGTGGGAGAGGGAGCAATTACCTTCAACACACAGCAAGACATAGCAGTCGGCTGCACATGGGGCTACATACAGAAATGCACAACAGTTTCTCCTAGAGGTTGACCATTACCTAGAGGCACGAGTTGAACATTTTTAGGCTTGGGGAAAAAGACAGCAGCTGAGCAACAAGCAGAGAAAGAGGCAAGGGAGCTTTTCTTGAATAGGGGCATGCGAAAGATAGTTTGGGAAAGAAAGAAGACACTGAAAAACAAGCTGAAGGTAGCAAAAGGGAGGGGACTGATTTACGAAGAGCTAGTTTTCTAAAAGTGGATTGGGGACTCTTAAACAAGAATGAACTTCATAGAGAGGAGACTTTTACCTTTTGTTTGGCTTCTATAGGGAAGCTGGTGGCTGGGAGACACTTCTTGGAGAGTAGACAAGAGAAAGTGGGGGAAAAAAACGCTGGAGAGAGGGAGAGGCAAGCTGGATTCTGGGGTATAGAAAAAAAAAAGCGCAAAGAGGGTGACTAGGCAGTTTTGATATTAATTTTGTGTTTGGAGCTTAGGAGAAACAGAGAGAGATGGAGGGGCTTCTCAGAGAGCTTTGACTTAGGCTTGGACGAAAAAGACTGGCGAGAGCTTTGGTTGGAGAGATAGGAGAGAGGTTTCTTGGGACACTGGACTTCATGGAGAGAAAGGGACAGGGCAGTTTTCATTTTATTTTCTTGGGCGACACAGGCGTTTGGTGCTGGAGCGACTTAAGAAAGTTTTTCTGGGGAGCTTGAGCGAGACGCTAGTTTTTGGAACTGCTAGTAGGGGTGTCAAATCATGTTAATAGGTCGTGTTCGTGTCGTGTCAAGGTATATACATTACCCTTAATGGGTCAATATGAACACGACCCGTTAAGGATTTTGTGTCAAAATTCTAAACACGAACACGACACGGTAAGATAACGGGTTGACACGACACATCACAACCCATTATGACCCGTTAATGAATAAGAAATAAATTGACACGACACGACCCGATCCGTTTCAACCCGTTTACGTTAATGAGTTGAACAAACATGACATGACACGACACGACCCATTTGACCTGATTGAAATTTTATATAAATATTTATATATTAATATTATTTAAAAAAATTAAAAATTAACTACAAGTCTAAAATTACAATCCAAACAAATTTGATCCATTCCACACACATTGTAATAATATATTAATATTACATCCCAAAATAATAAACAAAATGCACATATAAAATATATTAATGTTACAATCCCAAATATAATAAAAACACAGATCTAAACAAATTTAGAGCTTCAAGAATGAGGTGGAGCGTCCTCCTTGCCCTTGTTTTTCTCCAACTCCATTACATCTTCAGTTAACTTGTCCAATTTAACTTCTTGTGTTTCTATTAAAAGAAAGAAAGCAGTAAAGTTTTATATCAAATAGTATTGTTGTATTTAAAAATTACAATTATTTATTCAATGAGGTAAAACTAATATTACCTTGCTCCTCACCATATAGCCAATCTCTAGTGAATACTAATGCTTCAACAATATCTGCTTTTAGTGTACTCCTAAACTGATCAATGATATGCCCGCCAACACTAAAAGTAGATTCAGATGCAACTGTAGAAACTAAAACACTTAAAACATCACGAGCCATACAAGCAAGATCAGGATAATGAAATTTATTTCCTTTCCAAAAGGAAAGAATGTCAATCTTTGCATTTCTATCTACCCTAGGTTCATCCAAGTAAAGATCCAATTGATTTTTTTAAATATGGGTTGTAGGTCATCATGTCTAAATGAATCAGATTCCTATATATAAAAAAATATAAAAACATTTCAAGCCAATATGTGATATGAAACAACAATATAATATAAATCATTAAACAAAAAATATTATTTGATATTACCTGAAATACTTGTTTATTAATCAAAAATTGACTTTCCTCTCTACTAAAAGTGCTATAAGAAGTCGTGGTAGAACATGTGGGAGCACTAGAAGAACTATATTCCATGAAAAGAGATGACATTTTACTCTGAACATTCATATACTCAATGGAACAATTTCCATAAAGTTTTGTATAAGAAAAATAAACAAAATGAAGCTTTATCGAGGATCCAAAATAACTGCT
Source organism: Carya cathayensis (assembly GCA_011037825.1). Lineage (NCBI taxonomy): Eukaryota > Viridiplantae > Streptophyta > Magnoliopsida > Fagales > Juglandaceae > Carya > Carya cathayensis. Next base: position 2,755,214 of record QGSO01000162.1, on the reverse strand, counting down.
ATAGCTAACAATACATTGAACTCAGACCAATAGTTCTCAAACTTAGCAAGCATTTTACAAGATGGTCTTCATGTAGTCATCTTCACCCTCAGGGTGCCGCTTTAATATAAAATAAAATAAAAACACTGCTGGAAAGTACAAATTGGCTGTAGGGTTTTTGGTCCCAGCAAAATCACAAGTGGCTTCATCAAAAACTCCCAATAAATTGTTAATCTTCTCTATTTTTTCCCAATCAAATGTTGGCGGACAATGCTTAAAATTAGAATTAGTCAACTCCAAATGACTGAAGGCACGACGATAGAAAAGTGCACTCTCAAGCATAAGAAAAGTAGAATTCCATCTAGTGGGAACATCCTGTCTCAACCCTTTCTTGCTATCCAAAGACATTTGATTTGTAGAATCTAAAAATTTTACTTTCATTGTTTGTGACCCTTTGACATAGTTGATACTTTTACAAACTCTTTGGATAGCAGAATCAATCTTTTTTAACCCATCTTGTACTACCAAATTCAGTATATGAGCGCAACAACGAAGATGAAAGAACTCACCATCACAAAGAAGAGCTTTCTTAATGTGCAATTGAGTTCTTAACAACTCCACTGAAACATTATTAGAAGAAGCATTGTCTAAAGTCAATACAAAAATCTTGTGTTGAATTCCCCACTCACATAGCAAATTATAAATTTTTTCAGACAAAGATATGTTATTATGTGGTGGTGGCATAAAAGAAAAGTTCAAAACCCTTTTCTGTAGAACCCAGTTCTTATCCAAAAAATGTGCTGTAATGCACATATAACCATCAGTGGTTATAGAAGTCCACAAGTCAGATGTTAGACTAATTCTACGCGGAGAATCATTTAACATGCATTTAATCTTTTTTTTTCTCGATTATATATCTTAACCAAATCCGCCTTGGCAGTATTCCTAGAAATAATTGGAACATCCAGATGCAAATATTGTAACAAAGATCTCACCCCCAGGTATTCAACAAACCAAAAAGCCAATTCATGCTTCACAATAGCAGCGATCAAAAGTTCTCTATATTGTTCAGTTTCGAATTTAGGAGTGCTTACCGAAATAGATCTACTATTTTGTGATAACATCATTTGACCAATATCTCGTGAACTTCTCCTAGGGTGGAAAATTAATCATAAACCAATTACATAACCACCAAAAAAGAAAAAGCAAAATAAAAGCTAAAACCCACAAAGGGAGTCAAGATTTGGTCAGATTATATGGCTAAGTGTCAGGAAGCTTCCATGGGAGCAATTTGAGGAAGAAAGGTGGGAGCTTTGGGGTTGGGAGGTCAATGGGAGAGGACTGCAAATGTTAATTTCGGGGGTCTTAACAGTAAGTGAGGAGGAGGGACCTTGAGTGTGACGCCCCCAAATTCCGCTTGGGATTAAACGGACATTTGAAGCGTCGAGACATGCAACACAAGGTTACATGCCCCCGTTCATGACAGATAAGATGCAATGTTCCTAACATGCATCTAGCATTATGCAATATTCGCAGCGGATAATTTTTCTCTTTAGCAAAACTATGCACCAAACTAAAAATATCCCAAATACTTGAAACATATTTCATACATAAAGGCATACTAAAAAGCCGTGATCACCACACTAGTCTAAAATGGTTGTGATCAAAAGAATACTTGAGATACAACTCCAAAAGTACAAATATTAACCGAAGTTAAATACTATACCATCATCAACATCGCACCATGGCCTAGTCGACCGTATTCAGTTGGTCAGATTCCAATTCTCCTTTGGGTCCTGTAACAAGATCTACCATTCGGGGGGAATGGTAGTTGGGACTACCACAGTGAGATTTGATTACAAATCTCAGTAAGTTAACATAAAACTTATACACAGGTTAAAAATGCATGCATGGCAGTAAAAGCATAAATGCATAATTATAGTCATACATAAACATAGTATAACTTGACATATAGCATGACTTAACCAGAACTTAAGCGTGAACTGAACTTGACTTAACATGGCATGAACTTAAGCTTAAAACATAACATGAACAATCAACATAACATGAACGTGAAACATAACATGGACATGAACATAACATAACATGAACGTGAGCTTGAACGTATCATAAACGTGAACATAACATGATGTGAACATGAACTTGGAACATAACATGAACATGAACATAACATGTACGTGAGCATAACATAACATGAACTTGATCTGAAACTTGACTTAACATAAACTTGGAATCTTATTTAATTGTCTTGATTAATAACGTGCATTAATACGTACTCCACAGTTGTTGTGGCCCCACGTATTCAAGTAACATAAAACATAATACGTACTCCACAGTTGTTGTGGCCCCACGTATTCTACATGTCACAATTGCTGTGTCTCATGTAGTGTATGCTCCACAGTTGTTGTGGCCCCATACTTCATGCTCCACAGTTGTTGTGGCCCCATGAATTCACATAACATAAAATATAATACGTACTCCACAGTTGTTGTGGCCCCACGTATTCTACATGTCACAATTGCTGTGTCTCATGTAGTGTATGCTCCACAGTTGTTGTGGCCCCATACTTCATGTAACATAAAATATAATACGTACTCCACAGTTGTTGTGGCCCCACGCATTATAAGTAACATAAATATAATACGTACTCCACAGTTGTTGTGGCCCCACGCATTATAAGTAACATAACATAAATATAATACGTACTCCACAGTTGTTGTGGCCCCACGCATTATAAGTAACATAAATATAATACGTACTCCACAGTTGTTGTGGCCCCACGCATTATAAGTAACATAACATAAGATATAATACGTACTCCACAGTTGTTGTGGCCCCACGCATTATAAATAACATAACATAAATATAATACGTACTCCACAGTTGTTGTGGCCCCACGCATTATAAGTAACATAACATAAATATAATACGTACTCCACAGTTGTTGTGGCCCCACGCATTATAAGTAACATAAATATAATACGTACTCCACAGTTGTTGTGGCCCCACGCATTATAAGTAACATAACATAAGATATAATACGTACTCCACAGTTGTTGTGGCCCCACGCATTATAAATAACATAACATAAATATAATACGTACTCCACAGTTGTTGTGGCCCCACGCATTATAAGTAACATAACATAAATATAATACGTACTCCACAGTTGTTGTGGCCCCACGCATTATAAGTAACATAAATATAATACGTACTCCACAGTTGTTGTGGCCCCACGCATTATAAGTAACATAACATAAGATATAATACGTACTCCACAGTTGTTGTGGCCCCACGCATTATAAATAACATAACATAAATATAATACGTACTCCACAGTTGTTGTGGCCCCACGCATTATAAGTAACATAACATAAATATAATACGTACTCCACAGTTGTTGTGGCCCCACGCATTATAAGTAACATAAATATAATACGTACTCCACAGTTGTTGTGGCCCCACGCATTATAAGTAACATAACATAAAATATAATACGTACTCCACAGTTGTTGTGGCCCCACGCATTATAAATAACATAACATAAATATAATACGTACTCCACAGTTGTTGTGGCCCCACGCATTATAAGTAACATAAATATAATACGTACTCCACAGTTGTTGTGGCCCCACGCATTATAAGTAACATAAAATATAATACGTACTCCACAGTTGTTGTGGCCCCACGCATTATAAATAACATAAAATATAATACGTACTCCACAGTTGTTGTGGCCCCACGCATTATAAATAACATAAATATAATACGTACTCCACAGTTGTTGTGGCCCCACGCATTATTATAACATAACATGTCTTATCTTTCTTAATGCATGTGATATTATTTAATATCATATACTTTTCTAACATGGCGTATACTTGTAAATGGCATAATATGATTTAATCATAAACATTTCATGGCATACATGTATCATATGGCATACTTAACATGGCATACTTATAACATACATCATTGTATGACAGAAAAGATTATATAACAGATAATTATTCATGAGAGATTAAATCATACGTAACAGATAAACATGTAATGACATAGCATGACATGGCATATACGATAACATACATACATAAATTGTAGTTCTCTTACCCATCACACATACACAATAAACTGATAGTAAGTTAGAGGCTAACTTACCTCGATCGTCGCGTTCTATGAGAATAGAGCGCGAGACACGAGGAACTGCACAACAGCTGGAAGAGGAACACTCAAGTCCTTAAGATTTTCACTTCTGAACTCAATTGCCATATTGTAAGCACTTGCAACACCACGGCCAACTTGAGGTTTCACTATACTCGGAAGAGATAAATTGACTTCAGAAAGCCTTTGCACTAAAACAAGTTCATTAAAATTATCAATAACAACCAAACAAACAACTCATTTCTCAATCCATATACTCTTAGCCATAGTCAACCACAAGATGACACCAGTCATCCCGGACTATAATCCATATCATCACTGCTTCGGGACACTGTCATACAGTTTCCCAACATTACACCATACGCTCCACACTTCTCTGCTACGCCATTCAACCCTTCGTGACACGCCATCCGGTGTATCACGACTTAGTACAGAGTACACTCACGTGAACTCTCTTCCATTCACACTACAAAACCCATCACTGCGATACACGTCTCACGGTGCATCGCTACGCGACACGGAGTACGCGCTACGCGTACTTCCTTCGCTACAACACTCATCAACACGATGCACATCACACGATGCATCGCCATACCACACGGAGTACACTACATGCGTACTCCCTTCCTTCTACGACCCACATCACTACAGCGCATGTCGCGCGGCGCGTCGCTGCATTACACAGAATACGCTACACGCGTATTCTCTTCACACAACCCGCCGTATCACATCTACGGCATCCATCTCACGCCTATACTTCACAGCACAGTCCACAAAACTACAAAATCAAGCCTAACACTTCACAACCACACTTCGTTTCACAACTACGCAGCGAACTCCACAAACACTAACTACACAGTCTACAGCCAACCCAATCAACTATGTTAAACATAAATAACTAAAGATAGAGGGTTAAGACGAGAGAGATGTGATTGCTGTAGGGAAAGAATCCAAAATTTATAATTTTAGCGGGCTGTTACATCGAGTTTGGCCTCTGCTGCTTTAAGGCGCCTCCATCTCTTAATAGCTTCAATGGCTTCTCTTTGCCTTGAGTGGTGCTACGTCAACGAGAAGCGACTGGAATGGATTTTGTGCGAAGGTCATGTGCAAGCGAGGGTAGCTGATTGTGGGATTTGAAGAGTCTATGAAATTGGTGAACAAAGAACATAAAGGAGAAGGCCAGTGTGGGGAAATGAGGCATGGAAAATGGGCAAAAACCTCACGACGGAGGAGTAGATCCCAAGTGAGAGAACCCGGTTTCAGTCACTGGAGCTTGTAGACGACAAAAATGGAGTCTGTTGGTGCAACCGTTCGAAGTGCAGAAGGTGGTCGTGCGTAGATGAGGGCCAACAAGGGGGAAATAAGTTGGGGGAAAATAATCAAGATTTTGGCACCCCTTTCACTCCTATCCCAACGTAAATCACAGTGTTGTGAGAATAATAAAAGTTACGGAGCTGATTTTCATTGTGAAAGTCAATATAAATCACCATAAAAAAGCTTTTAATTGGAATTGGTCCGTGTATTTTTAGAAGCCCACGGCGAGTTTGGAATCGACGCCAAAAACATCTTTTTCAACGTTTTCTTTTACAGCGATTATAGAATCGTTGGAAAAAATCTAATTTCTTGTAGTGTTGGGTCTCCCAATATAATAGAATCTCCAAAGATTTCATAACATTCATACAATTGTCTCTATCAACTTCATATCATAAAAACATCAAAGCATAAAAAATAATTAACATAAATTCTTTTCTCCACAATCTTCAAGTAACTTTAACATAATAGTCTAATAAATTTAATAAGTCTCAAATATCCAAATAACAATAAAGGCTCCCAATATTCAATTTAAACCCTTCTAATGACATTAATAGCCGTAAGTACCCGATCACCTATTTCATAGCTAGCAAAGCTCCAAATTCTATTCCTGACCCCCAGCTAGGTCATCAATATCATATGAAAAATATTATGAAGATAAATGGGTGACTTATCAACAACTCAGTTACTAGGAGACATATATTAGTATGCAAACATGAGTATTTACGGAGTATATCATGCAGAAATAGATATTTTCCAGAGTTATCAATCAAAACAAAACATGCATGTTTTCAAAAGTAACAGACCGATGGTTTTAAGACATATAAAACCCAAGGTACTTTGGCATAACATAACCTGAGCATCATCATCACATCAAAACAAAGCATCTCACAAAGTAGAGACTATGTTTAACCCCCATGGTAAGGTTGTGCTAAACCTCGGCAGCCAAACCGGGCAGAGACGGAGGTGAAATCTTTCCCTTATTATTCTGGAGTCCTGAGTGTGCATATAGGAAAAACCACAAATAAACCACCTTGCTTCCAAAGTGGGTGCACTCAGAGACAAATGAGTTGGTACCAACCCAAACAGAGCAGAGACAAAGTCAGATACAAAATCAGTATACCATGCCAAAGGTTTTTCAGATGCCATATAAAAAGAAAACAGAGTACCCAAAACATGTTCAAATCATTCTCACATTCTGAAAATAAAAGTTGGAGCATCTTTCTAAATAAATACACAAATTTTTAGATTTTTCATCACTCTTTTTCACATTTAAGAGATAGCACAATAAAAATATAGCTCATGTCTACACAATGCATATAAAAAATATTTTCTCTTTTTTCATACTGATTTCATGAGTAATGCAAAGAAACGACCAAGGTTGTTTTTTCCAAGTTCTTATTTCATAACAAAACATGCAAAGCTTTCAGAAAGTCAACCTCAGTCTCAATAATTAGTGTAAAACCTAGCATAGAAACCCCGCTTACCTGTCCCCTGCAGCGTATTATCTATGCCTTGAAATCGGCCACTAAAAGTCTCGTCACCTATTCATAAAATAAAAGAAAAAAAAATACACTAAGTGTTAATGACCAACAACACAACTACGATCTAAAAAATTAAAACCCATAATTCCAAATCATATTTCAGCACATTAACGCAAACCAAATAGCCATATAATAATCCTGAACAGCCCACACTTCAACCCAAACTACCATATACCAACTTCAATACTAACCTATACATCCATCAACCAATGTCAAACTCAAATAATTGAAATATCAACACCAATACAACAGCCCATATCTTCAAACAACCACCAACTCAACCAATTAAGCAATACACTCATCAACCTTTTCTCTATTCAAAATTCCACAAAATAAAAAGTCCAAATCTTCTTAAATTTAACCTGCACTCATTTTCCCTATTGTTTATTCCCAAACAAAATCCAGTCCAACAATATTCAATCATCTTGCACCTGAACTCAATGAAAAACAAAGGTTTGCTACAGCACAAAGGTTCACTAATGAGAGGGTCACCATAACCCCAAAAGTTTAAAACTTTGAGATTTGAGGATTTAGACTTTACATTACTTAAGAAATGATTTTCAGTACTATGAGAAAGAGAAAAAAAAATCACATGGACTTGAAAATCACAATATTTTTATAAACACTTTTCAATAGTCTAAAATTGAAACTTGCAACACCCCAAAAATTTTCAGGAAAAAGAGGACAACACAAAAGAGGGGAAAAGGCAAACATACTTACAAATTGCAATGCTCGGCTACCCCAACTGAAAACACTCACAAGGGTCAATAAAAAATAAAAACATACAAAATCAACCCAATCTAGAAGAAAAACTAAAATAAAAGAAGAGAGGAAAAAGAACAAGAGAGAACCTACCGGTGAGAGGCTTGAAAACGGAAACAGATATGGACTTCCAAATAAAAAATTTGCAGCACCAAGAGATCACTGAAAAAAATGGAGCAGCGTGGGAGAGAGAGAGAGAGAGAGAGAGAGAGAGAGGGAGTCTGATGTGTGAAAATTTTCTGGGAAAGAGAGAAAGAAAGAAAAAAAAACAGTTGAGAGGTTGAGAAGATGAGAGAGAGTGAAATGCCAAAACTACTAGGTACAATCGGCATGTGCAAATGTGGGGTAGCTAGCAAACCAGAGCAAGAGGCCATTCCCTCACAACTGATTCTCAAGCAGCTTCTTCCGAAACTTCCCCTTCTTCCTTAAGAAGGAAAATCATCCACTGAAGGTCTAAATGAGAGTGGATCGAAAAGGGCCTTTCTTTTCTTCTTTGATTGCTAGACCATTGGGCGATTCCTCCTATTTCCCCATCTCTTAACAACAGCATAAAAGGAGGCCTTTCGGTGGATTTGGCTCAAGAAAGAACAAGAGAATGGTTGAGGGAGCTACCTATCAAAACAAATGAACTTGGTACGTTAGAGCATTAATTCTTCACCAAGAACAAGAAAAGGAAAAAGAAAAAAAAAATCCATCTTATAGATTTCAACATTAACATATTTTTTCCAACTCCACTAAGGAAAAAAAAAACTCAATCCCTTATATTTCATCATTAACATATTTTTTCCAAACCCATATCCAGATTTTTGCCAAACCCATTTCCTAAATTTTTCTCAAACTCATTTTCAACATATTTCTATTGTTTCTTGTTGATCTTTCCAGATAAACCACGGTTCGTTGATGATGGTCGGCTGTGAGTGCTCCCAAACCCAAAATGGTTGTTGTATTACAGAGTAAGTGTACTATGTATTTTTGGAAAAACCCACTTCAGTCAACCATATAATGCAAGCAGAAAATTTGCAAAAAATACCTATTAGAATCAAAATCTATAGTTGGCTCGCTACCATTTGGGGAAGTGAAAATTTAGAGAAGAAAAAATTAATCACCTCGATAGCACTCAAGTTTTCTATCACCGCAAACTTGCCACCTAACAACCAAACGGAAAAATACTTACAAGTGAGAGAGAGAGAGAGAGAGAGAGAGAGAGAGAGAGAGAGAGAGAGAGAGAGAGAGAGCTGGGCTTAGGAGAGGAGAAGGCTCATTGAAAGAATGGAGGTAGTGACAAAGGGGAATAACAGTTTTGTCATGAAGGTAAAATGAGGTAGAATGAAAATGAGGTTGTTTTATTTAAGTGATGTGGTTGTCAGTTGCGCGGTGGTTGTATGGTGCGATTACATTTAGCATTTTTCATGAAATGCGGAACTAGGAAACCGAAATAAAGGAAAACAGAGAGGGAAACAGAGGAAACCGATGGGAAAGAGAAAGAAAAAAATGTAAAGGCATAAGCCTTACTTGAAAACAACGTTCCTGGGGATCAAAGGGCTAGGTTCTTCTAAATTGGGCCGTGGGCCGGGGCTCTACATCGTTCTTACTTGTCACCTCCATTTTTATCTTTGAGGTCTCCTAGAACTCATGCGATTATTACCATCAAAATAATTGTGTTGGGTCTTCTCTTATGACAAAACGCTCACTAAAATATTTAGAGAAAATCTCACAGCCAGTCAATATCACACCCACTTTTACACCAACCAATATGAACTCAACACATATAGAATTTATTTATCTTACAGTGGATCCTACCCTATTGAATCAGCTCTATATCTTTTCATCTCCTCTCCCGTCCAGAGTTGTAGTCACCGTCCATTTCCAATCTAATTGGGACTAAAGGAAGGATAGATAAAAGATAAGCGAGAGAGATGTGCAATATAAGAAAAAGAAAAAGAAGAAGAATCCACACCCAAAACATAACTTTAATAGGCCAAAAGCAGTCCAACCCATAAAACCCATAACAACAAGAGCCTCTCACAACGCAGGCAAAAGTAATTTCAAATACTCTAGAATTATAGAGAGAGAGAGAGAGAAAGAGAGATCTGGAATCTCTTTTGTTTTGGTATTTTTTTTCTTACCCCAAGGTAAATCTAATGAGAAAATCTATTCGACAGCCAGTTTAAGTTTCCTACACTGCACACTTACATTACGTGGCAAACTGGATTTGAAGAAAATTCATAAACCGAACAAAAGAAAATAAGGACAAAAGGGTCTGGCCGTCTTGGTTTGCCTATTCTCTCCCCGTGTTGAAAAGTCTCTCTGTCTCCTCCTTGTTCTTCCATGTATAAATCTTGAAGATGAATCTCATCTTTAATCGTCTACAGTCTTGAAAAAAACCAAAACAATATACCCACTGAACAAAAATGAAATTTTATGTCCTCTCTCGCTCTGCCTTCTCTGCAAGTTTATATACACAAAACAAATTACATTCACGTAGAGGCTGGAAAAGGATAAACATAGAATAAATTATTTTTTCAAATTATTTTGGATTGAATATCTCCTTTTGTGAGAAAGAAGATAGCTAGGTTAGCTGAAAATGGGATAAAAGAGTTTATTCTAGTTGAGGAAAAGGATTTGTTATGTTCTTGAAAAAATGATTGGATACTTTGTCTTGGGTGGGAGATTTGGAAAGAGGCACAAGAGGTTATTAAGATGTTTATTAAAAAAAAATACAGGTGCACCAACCGAGTTCTTTAGTTGCAGACCCAGAGCATATGGCTATGGCCTTGTATTTCTCCTCCATGTACTTAATTGGCTATGGTGTATGGGCTGGACCCACTTTTCTCATTTAGAGCCAACAGAGCATCCTTCTTCTCGTTGATAATTTGAAAGTGTGGAGTGTGAGCAACATTTTTTATTGTTTTGGCTTCTTCTTGTTAGAGACATCGGGTCTCTTTCTTGGAAGACCACAAAGTAGAACAACATGTAGTGGGAGAAAATAAATTAAGTTAAATTAAAATATGTGTGGGACCCATTGTAAAGGTGTGCGGTGTAGGCAAACGAGTAGAAGAACTCAAATCTAATATCACGTAGCCTATTTGATTCTTAGGCACACAGAAGGCAATACAAAAAGAAAAACGTAATCTGCTGCATGAGCATCTATTCTCTATGTTGCTAAAATTCATACGTAGCAGGTAGGGGTGTGCATAAAATGGATTGGGCCGGTCTGTCCGCAGCAACCGAAGTGAGCCCACCCGACAAATGTCGGGTTCTTCGGATCCAACCCTCTTACGGGTTGAGAGATACTTAATCGGTCGAAACCGATTGAACCGTAAGTCTTCTTCTTCTTAGTTTACAAACCCTAGCCGCCACGACCACACTGTTCGAGACTTCGAGTTCGCCATTTGAGACATCAGATAGCTCACCGAATACTCTGATAAACGACCGCCTTCTATCCCCATCGTCCCGGCGACTTGTACTCTACCTGCGCCACCTCCTGCCCCCTCCTCTCTCCCATTACCCTCTTGCGCCGCTTTCAGCCTCTCTCTCTCTCTCTCCATAAACGCAATATTCTGTCGCCTTACCCATCTCCTCTCTCGATTTTCTCTGGATTCGAAAACAACATTTACTCAAGTTGAGCTTCAAGAGCGTACCGAAATGGTGCTGATGGGTATTGTAATCTCACGGTGGCATGAAGATGAAATAATTTTTAATGGCTTCTATGGTGTCGTACCCTCTCAATCCGAAAGTTTTCGTAAGTTCGCAAGAGTGTATTTGGTTGGTTGATGGAATCGGAGTGGCTGTGAGAAATGAAATCAGAGAGAAATCTGGGTGTGTTCGGTTGGTTGATGGAATCGGAGTGGCTGTGAGAAATGAAATCAGAGAGAAATCTGGGTGTGTTCGGTTGGTTGATGGAATCGGAGTGGTTGTGATTAGAGAGAAATCTGGGTTTGTTCGGTTGGTTGATGGAATCGGAGTGGTTGTGATTAGAGAGAAATCTGGTTGAAACCCTTGGGTCTACGAACGAAGACGAAGGATCCAAAGCAGAGAAGATCAATGGGTTCGACCCGACCCGAAAATATACGGGTCAGATTGGATCGGATTGCCGATCCCTTTCCTGCGGGTCGGGTCGGGTCGGGCCCAAATCTGATTCGGTTGGGTCGGTGTGCAGGCCTAGTAGCAGGTGCTCATTTGTTGGTGTAAAAATGAATATTACACCCAACCAGTTCCAAGCAATGTTTTAAATTTCGTTCCGTTTCGGCCGGAATTTACTATTCCAATATAGTGTCCGGTACACTCTACCAGCTCATTCCGTTTTGCTTCAAATTTCAGTCATTCCGGTCTTGTTTGGCTATTCCAGTCAAATTCTGGCCATTTCAACCGGAATTGAGCGTTTTAGTCTTCATTCTGTTTCGAACAGTTTTTATAATTTTCTTATACTTAGATGACATTTTTATAAATTTTAAATCCAAATGGTATTTAATTCATTCTAAAATAAAATATATATTTATATAATTTTATTTTTTTTATAATTTTAAATATGTCCCCTCATTTTCTATTTTTTAAGTATTATTATTTTTAAAATTTTATCTATTCTTTAATTTTTTTTTCTATATTTTTGTGTCTTAACTCAAGTTTGTGATTTTTTTCAATATATATTCATTTTATAAATATTCAATTCTTCTACATATATACACATATACATGATACACACTTACATATATATTTATTTTATTAGTTGTTAGTTTATATATATAAATATTTATATATAATATATAATTAATTCCGAAATGGTACACTAGAATATACCGATACCAAAATATTTTATTCCAATACCTCGAACCTCGGAAACTAATTTTAAAACTTTGGTTCCAAACCTCTCCCACAAATGACTAGGTGGGTCTTCTCTTATGACAACATGGAAAAGATGGAGGCTGGATGGGTATAAAAACCATTTTTACATCAGCCAATCACAATATGCCACGTAGACACTCTAGAGAAAACTCAATGTGCCCGCATCCTTAGATCCCCTCTTTCATTTTGTCCCCCCGAAGCGCTCCCCCTCCCCATCCCTCTATTCTTCCGAACCTCTTCCCCTCCCCCATCATCTGTACTCAAGTAAGAGACAACCGTCTTTCTCTCCATCTCCTGCTCATCATCACGATAACGAAGTTACGAACAAAAGGACGGCGCACTTAGGTATTTTTTTTTTCTATGTTTTCTTCTCTGCTGCATACCCATTGTAATCGATTCTTGAAATGGCTTTTTGAGGACAAAAGTTTCACTAGACTACGGTAGCATTCTGCGTACAAAAGTTTCTGCATACCCATTGTAATCAATATTTGGTGTTTGAAGTCATACGCATTGCATGTTGCCATTGGAAAATGTTGTTTGTGTTATAAACCAAATTGAAATTGTATTGTATGACCACCTTTAGCTAGCCGTCAAATACGACGGCTCATAGCCTCCTTTGTAATCCTATATATATGGGTGGATTTCATAATGAAATTCATAAGTTTCATAACACGTTATCAGCATGAATCGCTTTCTTCTTCCTCTACCTCCTAGTCTCTTTCTCTCTCTAAGATTTGAGAATCACCGTTTGCCAATTCTATTCCTCTCTCTCCGAGTCGAGTTTTGCTAGTTCCTCTCCTATCGATCAAGGAGCTCTTGAAAGCATTTTTTTCAGAGAGCAGGAAAAGTAATCCCACACAAAACCAGCCCACCTAATTCTCAACAACCACAGAAAACAAACTCTGCATCAACTACGGCCAAGTCGCCGATAAGCTTCCTTTTTCCGATCACAGATCCTTGCTCAGAGATCTTTCTACCCCGTTAAAATTCGGGAAAGTAAGGAGAAGCGAAATGGAAGCTGAAGCCAAAGCCCAAATTCAAATGGAAAACCACCACCAGCAGCTTGCACGTGATAATTAAAGAAAGATTCAAAACTCAAACTCCAATTCTTTACGATGGCCAAGATCCAATCGGATCAGCTGAAGCAGCTCAAGCATATATTCATGGGTTTAGACATGGACTCCGACGGCAGCTTTACCCAGCTAGATTTGGTGGCCCATGCGGCTGGATTTGAAACTCAGCCGTGTCGATAAAGCAAATTCACCGAAACATTGACAAGAAGGAAGTTTACGCACTAAACCCACGACTCCATTAAATTTGTGCAGTTTCATAACAGTTCTTTTTATTTTTGTATTTATTTATCTTTTCTGGATCTTCTTTTTCTTTTTATCCTCATGGTGTGGAGGCGATGATGCGCTGAGGCTGAGCAGTGGTTCGCTGCCGTGAATGGTAAGAGGGGTGTTGACGTAGTGGGATGGCGGTTGGGTGGTGCAAGGATGACTTTCATGGTGGTGCTGGTCGTTGATGGTGAATCGGTGAGGATAGACGGCTTCTCTGTATCGGATTGTCTAAAACAGGGACCTTTTGTGGTTGAGCAGAAATTCGGCAGGACACCCAGAAGCAGAAATTCGCCAGAGTCTACCATGTTGGAACTTTCAGACTGGGAAAAGCATAGCTATGAAAGTTGTAGGGAAAGAGAAAGTCATAAAGGTAAGTGGAAAGGTAGGTGTGAAAGGTAAGTGGTTGATTTCTTTTCCTTCTTTTGGCTAAATAATGAGATAGATTATTAAAAGATGTTGTGGGACATGTATATGTCTGCAAAATTAAAGTGATAATAACAAGTTGTCCTTGTTGGCCCCACCATTAAATACCATTGTTGAATTATAATTAAGTTTGACTTTGACATCAAACTGCGCGTTGCCACAACCGGCCGTGGATATCTATGGAAAGGATATGGAAAGGGAGCTGCGCACGAGATTATGTTGATTTTGAAATTAATATCTTCTTATTCAAGTAAGTTTTTCAATATATTATTTCCAATTTCTAATTTGAGTATTAAAGATTATATTCATTATTATTTCTGGATTAAATTTTATATTTATTCACATAATTTATATACAAGTTTTATTTATTTATTTATATACTTGTTATAAATTATGTATGATAAGATTTATCTCGGAATAGAAATTGAGCATCTCTGAAGGATTAATGCTCTGAACCGATGATAAGATCTATCTTGGAATAGAAATTGAGCATCCCTGAAGGATAGCTTTAAATCAATAATTTTATTGAGTATCTCATAATAAAGGATCTATTGATTCTTTGAGATAATTTAAATGAGCAATATGTGTACCAAAAGGCTCATTATGATTTATGCACCTGAAGTTGCATAATTGAAAGTGTGTTGAGAAAAACCACTAAAGAATATATATTTAAATGAACGTCTCGAATGTGCTCCTGAAATAGCAATATCGAGTATGCTCCTTAAGTAGCAATATCAAGTGTAAAATTTCATAATATATTCTAAATTTATATCTGGTTTTCTAGTGGTTAAGCAACATAATGAGATTTTGCTAAGAAATCATGAGCCACGTCCTACTAGTTCCATATCATTCCCTGAAGTGAATGAAATTGGATTTATATCATTCCCATAAGAGAATGACGAATTGTTTTCAAAGAATCCAAAAGATTGGACGTGGTGATAAATATATTTATAGTACTTCAATGATTTCGAGCCAGAAGCTCGTATTGAAAATATTATCAGCTTTCTCTTTGAGATGATATTATGTTGATGAATCAAAAGTGATATGATTCAAAATATTTGTATCTTTTCATGATTATCTTGATCATCCAAAATCAATTACAATAAGTCGAATGATTTTCATATGGACGTCCATAAAAGAACCAGAAGATTCTTTTACTATAAAGTTTTACCACCAGAAGTGGAAAGAAAGTTTTACCACCAGAAGTGGAAAGAAAAATTTGCTAGAAGCAAATAAGATGAAATAATTCGACGTTATCATGATTATCATAGGTGAACTGGAAGTTCATATGATAATTAATGTATGGATGCAATAAGATAAAAGGTCTCATATTCTAGCTGCTAAAATCCCAGTGAGGATTGAAGTCCCTGCAGGGCAATTAAGAAATTTAGCAGTCTAATGAACATAAGACATGTATGAAAGCATGTGAGACCTATTGATACAAATGATAAAGCATCTCGGAAAGAGAAAAGCATAAAGAAAAGAATTTGGTGCTCCTGAAGAGGCCATACCCACAAAACAAGCAATAAAGTCCATCTAAAATTCTCTCATAATGAAAACTCCTGAAGAGTATAATACTCCTGAAGAGTACCTCCTGAAGAGGTTTTCATGAAATGTCTTCCCTTGAAGAGGGACAGGTACCTGAAAATAATGAGATCTCGATATTACATTTCATGAGTAAATGAGAAATTATGGAGAGAAATAAAACCGTTATCGACAACGTATTTTCATATAAGATGACATTTGATATTACTAGAAGTAATAAAGAAAGTGAGCTCAGAACCGTCGAAGAATACCGACGTAAAATATTGGCCAAAATAGAAATAAACAATTCCTGCAGAATTGTTATCATGTGATGCATATGGACTTGAAATCCAAACACCTATGAGGTGATGCTTGTTGAATATCAGTGGGTATTTGTATAAAGGAAATGAAAATGTGATATATAAATCACGAATATATTTCCTGCAGAAATAATATTGATATATTTCTGAAGTTAAAAAGATCATATTGAGATTTGTATTAACTTGATAGTTACCAAGAATTTGGGTATGCAAGAAGCATATAGTCCTGAAGTACATATTCTATCAAGTCTTAAAATCCTTATATGATCTAATGCAAGCTAAACGTATGTGGAACATACTATTTTCATATATTTTCAGTATTTATATTATATTTTATTGCAGTTTATATAGATAATTTAAATGTCATTGAGGCTCCAGAAGAGCTCATGAAAACTGCAGAAAGCAGGAATTGATTATGAGGCTCCAGAAGAGCTCATAAAAACTATAGAAATCAGGGATTGATTATGAGGCTCCAGAAGAGCTCATGAAAACTGCAGAAATCAGGGATTGATTATGAGGAAAAATAATCTCCTGTTATGGATGCAATCACATTCAGATTTTTGACTAATTTGGTAGTTACAAAAATATTGGATATGCAGTTAATGGATGTGGTCACTGCATATTGATATGGGTCATTAGACCAATGCATATATATGAAAATCCCTGAAGGATATAGAATGCCTGAAGCTTCTAATCTGAATACATCCAGAAATATATATGAAAATCCCTGAAGGATATAAAAATGCTTTAAGCTTGTTATCTGGTTACATCCAGAAAACAATCCGGATACATGTGGTATAAATGCATTAGTGAATATTTATTGAAAGAAAGATTTGAAAGTAATCCAATATACCCATGTGTTTTTATTAAGAGATTCCGGATTTGTTATTATTGCGGTTGATGATTTAAATCTTCTTGAAACTCCTGAAGAGTTCAGAAGAACTGCACATATTTGAAATATAAAACCCTTTCGGTTTCAAGGGGGAGATAAATGTGCATGAGAAATAAAATAAAGCATCCAGAATATCTACCAGAAGATAGATACACAAATATGAATATTTGTGAAATTTTATTATCTTGAAGCAAAAATTACAGAAATTTGAGACATTTCGCCTCATTCTTTAAACGCTCTTGTTCTTCAAGAATCTGCATGGCATCTCTGTCTAAAGGAGTAGGCAATCTAAAAGAAGATTTAAGCAGAGATTTTAATTTCCTATTCTCTTGCTTTATTGATTCTATCTTCACGTTAGACTCCTGAAGAAGTCGCTGAAGGATAAAAATTTTCTCATGGAGTTTGTCCAAATCATAAGGTTTGGATTGTAGTCGCTGAGAAAATGCATAAATAGTTGAAGAGTAATGGGCACCGAGATTTACAAGCTCATAGATAGCTTCAACATCTGACTTATTAGTCAGATTAGCACCTGTGGTAGAAGCAGGAACAGCTGATGAGCTAGGTGCATAATACCTTATATATTGGCCATGAGAAGATTGCTGAGCCATTGCAGAAAAAGAATGCAGAAAGAGATTGCAGAATAAAAATGCAGAAAGAAATTGCAGAGTAAGAATGCAGTATGATTACAGAAAAGTGAAGAAGATGAGATGCGAATGAAGATGATCTGAACATCTCTTTTATAGAGAAAAACTAAGCACCTCTATTGATTCACGGCATCCCTCGTGAAGCATCTCTCTACAAGAGACGAGGCGTAGCATCATAGCCCTGCGGCGCCTGATAGCAGATGTAGCATTATAGCCTTTCGGCGCCTGACAGGTACATAAGAACTGTAAAATCCCGCGATGCTTGTCTGGCCTAAAAAGATGGCCACCGTTTTTGAATATAGAGGTTTGCGGCTTAATTTTGATAACTCCTCTAGTAATTATGTTATTTACAAGAACTCCAGAAGAGTAGTGAATTCAATGATCTCGGATCAATATGGTGAATTTCACTATAAAGTCCTGATTACTCCAATGGTTGCTCGATAATTTGATGAGCAGAAAAATCCATTTCGTCCTTGTGAAGACGATGGAGAAATTCTTGGTTCTGAAGTACCTTATCTCCAGTTCAATTGAAGCCCTGAATATGTGATTATTTGGATCAAGTCCATAATTAGATAGATATACAGATACGAGTTATCTATTAGATCCACACAAGAAGATCATTGCAATTCATGAGAAGAAAGTTGAAATTGATGACAAGAAGATACGGTCAAGTTATAATCTGGCAGATTTATTCACTAAAGCATTACCAACTGCAACATTTGAGAAGATTGTGCAGAACATTGGAATGCGGAGACTTGAAGACATATTATCATGCACTTTTCAGGGGGAGTAAAGTCTTGAAGATTTGTGCTGATTGTACTCTTTTTCCTTCGCTAAGGTTTTATCCCACTGGGTTTTCCTTTGCAAGGTTTTAATGAGGCAATCTTAAAGCACTTGGCGATATACATGAATATTGTACTCTTTTTCCTTCGTCATTGGTTTTTTTCCCACTGGGTTTTTCCTTGACAAGGTTTTAACGAGGCATATTCTTTATATGTGGTCATCCAAAGGGGGAGTGTTATAAACCAAATTGAAATTGTATTGTATGACCACCTTTAGCTAGCCGTCAAATACGACGGCTTATAGCCTCCTTTGTAATCCTATATATATGGGTGGATTTCATAATGAAATTCATAAGTTTCATAACAGTTTGGAATATGTTGCCGTTGTCCATTCTTGTTTGGCTGTTACGGGGTTTCTGGGTAATTATAATCTAAGCAATTTAAAAAAAAAAAAAAAACCAATGGCTTTGGAGAATGCATCGAGCGACAGAAAAGCCAAAATTGTGGGGTCCTTGTCTCCAAATGACTCCATGAAATTTGCACCGCCAACTTCTATCCCTTTTCCCCTTAGGTGGGCGCTCTGAAAAGTCCATTTAATAAATTCCCCGGCTATGGCTTCATCCAGGGAATGGGCAAGTTTCATATCCTCCGTAGCTGCTTTGGGTACTACTCTCTGGAATGAATGTTGGCTCTTGCTCTTGTTTGCTTAGAATTTCTTCTTTGTTGGGTATGACTGTTGTCTCTCGGGTGCCATTGGTGTTGACACTTGGAATTTTGCTGAAAAACTGGCTTTCTCTAGCATGAATTTGTATGGAGAAGAAGTGGCTTAGGAGTAAGAGAAGAGATGTTTTTTGCAGGAGCCATAGATAGCAAGAGGAAGATAAAGATAATGTTGTATCTATTGATTAAGGATTGTCTAGTACCAAGCTAGTGAGGCTTGTCAAGGTCCAATATATAGAGAACTCCCTCCCTCTCTCTCTCTCTCTCTCTCTCTCTCTCTCTCTCCAGTTTTTTCCACTAGTCAGGTGCAAATGGCTGTAAGGATTGCGATGATTATGGACCTATGGTCCCTTGAATGGGTTGCAGAACTTAAATGTATTGCAATATTTTTTTTTTTTTACTGTTCTGAACCTATGTACTCCATTATGGCATCAACATAATTATGTGCAAAATCTTTTTACTCAGAGATTCGCTCATGTGTAACTGAATAATTTAATAGGCACAGCCATAACTATTTAATCGGCTTCTTCTTGATATATTAATTTGGTTTCTTCCAAGCAAACAAACATTAAATGAGTTAAAACTACTCATTACTCTTCACTTTTTATGTTACTTAATTGAGTTAGATAGTTGTTTATGAATTAATAAGGGATCGAGAAGCAAATATCACTCAATGCAGTTGTTGTATCTGTATGGATTGCAATTTATGCATACTTCAATGAGAAGCACACGCAAACATGGTACTGCATCTGCTCATGCACTGATTATAAGATGCATGCATATTATATAGACTATATATATAAACTATATCCCATTATTTTATTCAAAAAACTCTCACTTATAAGATGCAACCAAAGAATGATGGAAAAAAATTTTTTTTTCTCTTTTTTTTGCAGCAATATGGAAATTAGGGGAGGAGACACCATATCTAACTTACAGTCTATGAGGGCAGGAGATGATGTGATATCAGGGCAAATACTGATATGTTATTGCAACATTCCCTCCAAAATGCCGATGTCGGGCAACCCAAAAAGTTTTGGTCGGTGGTTTTTCAATTGTCCAAATTATAAGCATAAAAAACAGTGTGTTTTTTTCGAATGGGTTGATCTTCAAAAGGAACAACCTGATTGTTGTAAACAAGTTGTAAACAAACCTTGGAATTAACAAATCGAATAAATGAAAGAACAACAACTAAACGTGCAAGAATGGAACACAAAAAATTCCAATCGATAAAGAAGAAGTACAAATGTGTCTTGATTGCATCTTAGATTCTATTTATTGCGTTATTTCTTACTCTAAAATTTTATGAGCGTTCATGCCCTGTAAATTGTTTAATGCTACATTAAAAAATACTTGACTTATTGGAACAAGTTGTATTTATTTTTTTTATGGCACGAGCATTTTAAGGACTTGGACAAGTTGCATTTATTTCACTATATTTGATCTTTTTCATGTTGATTTATCTCCATATTTTTTTACATGCGTGTTGAGCTGCCTCCATGTCTCGAGCATTGAAAGCAAACAGGGCCTAAATTTATCCTGCTTAACAAGAAAGAATAAACGTGAGAAACTTCAGCCTTTTGAAGTGAGTCAATATGCTTTAGACAAGATGCTTTTAGGGATCTATATTTAGACAATATGCTTTTCAGGGATTCATCTCATGATAGGAATGCGCAAAAGCCTCTGAAGTAATTCAAGATACCAACCTCCTTTTGTAGGTCTAAAAAAGACGGTCCCAACTCTCATTTCCTCAAACATCAAAAGAAGATTTTCTTTCTACTTCACCAAAAGAGTTTATGCAGACATACAGGTTCAATCACGTATAAATGTATCAATCAACACAACTTTTTTAAGTAAATGTATCAATAAACACATTACAGGAAAATTATTTGAGTCTATCCAAATCCTGAACTTTGAGTGTAGTTCGGGATCAGCTTAGCTTGTCTCTGGTCTACGGAGGGAAAATGTCTAAACATATCCATTACAGCCAACCAAATTCATCATTACAGCCAACAAAAGTATAATGGCTACAAAAGTGAAACAAAAGTCTATTCCATTAGCTACCCAATAATTAGCTCTCTTATGAATAGTGAAAATTTCACTATACTCCATACTCTTCATATTCCTACAAACCGAGAAAAAATTTTACAAAGGGATGACAATAAGTGACCAAAGCAAACATTTAAATATAAAATAAATAAGATAAGATTAGTATTCATACATATCCCTTGTTGTTGACATAGTGGCCGGGTCTTGAGGTAAATTGTGGATATTTGTTGTAAACATGAGCTAGATGCTCAGGAAATTTTTGTAGGAGATGTCATAAACACAATTTGTGAGTTGTATTGGGCAATAACTCCACGATGGCCTTAACCATTGACTTGTCATCATCAATTATTATTGTAGACGAAGCACGACCTAGCATTGCTTCTAGCTAAGTTTTCAATAACTATGTGTAAGACTTGGCTGTCTCATTTATCAATAACGCACATCCAAATATCACAGATTGATGATGAAAGTTAACTCCAGTGAATGGGACAAAGCGCATCTTGTACCGATTTGTTAGGTACGTAGTATCAAACTTAACATCATCTCCAAAATATTGATATGCAGTTCGTGATCTACCATCTGTCCAAAAGCAATTTTCCATCGACCCATCTGCATCAACTTGGATCGAGTATATAAAGCCTAGATTATTATGTTCGCTTTCCAAAAAGTACTCATATAACTTTTGTGCGTCTCCCTCTTCAAGACATTGCTTCCTTCCATTGCTCAAATAATTATGAATGTCCTTAGGAATGCAACCAATATTATAATCACCACCATACTCTTTACTCAAAACGGACATTATTTTCTGTATTGGTATCCCCGACTCATTTAGCGTGTCTATTAAATTTTTTTGAGTCGGTGTCACCCGTCTATGCCCACGAAGCAGACTTGTACTTTGAGGTGTCAACAGCTCATGATTATGCTAGAGTACAAATTTGGACACTACCCATTTGTCTCCATTCTTCTTTATTGTCATCATCACCTTATACCTGCACTTTGTTTCTGGAGTTTTGGGTCTTACTTTCTCTTTAAGTTTAAGATTATACCAACAGAATCCTTCTCTTGAACACACATACTCTACACCAATTAATGATTTATCTATGCCTGACAACTGAGTATGATTTGTTCGAATGCTAAAACTAGTTCGCCTGGAGAAGACTTTATAACAACTAAGTGCATCCTCTACGTCGTCAAACTCTAGCCCCACATACAGCTCCACATGTGAAGATGACATAGTATGGCCTTTCTCGGGCATGTTCATGTTGAGTTCAACCTCACCTTCCTCTTCAATTGTCTCAACTTCATCGGCGCTAGAATTAAAACTGTCCAAAATCTCAACATAATCTCTTAATGTACTCATCATTCACGCAACTTGATATCACCTCATACTGATATGGACCATACCGTATAATATGGACAAATGGGTCATTTTGTGTTTCCAATTGTCTAATATTGTGAAAAAATATATCTAGGGCAATATTCAAGATCTCATCCAAAACTTGAAGGAATGGCATAGGCTTACCGGTATAATATTTGATGGTATAACAAAGGGAGAGATCTGAACCATGATTTATATTTAATAGAAATGCATATACTTCATCATGCTCATATGTTGATGAAAAAGAAAAGAGAATAGAATTTGATCAAACAATCTAAGAGATCAACAAAGAATTCGGCATGACCATGATGAACAAAGCTTTATAACTCTGGTGTATTTCTAACTAATGGAGAATTCACAGATCTAAAAGCTTTGTTACACATGCAAACTCATTCTTTGGAACCAGACTCTTCTACTAGTTTTTCGGCAATGTTGCATCACACTACAAATGGATAAAACAATTGCAGGTCAGTCAAATTCATTAGACGTGTTTGACTTAGCAATCTTACATCTTTTATATTAAGAAAAGGAACATACGTACATCTTTTGATGTTGTGCTTCTCTTCCTTTCATGTGTGTGAGACGAAACCCTCTTAAATCATCGTAGATAATATAAGCGAAAGCAAATGCCCTCTCAATTTCAAAATCTGCAAGTTCTCGCATATGAGAAACAATCGAGGACGAATTGGAGATCTATAAAAAAAGTGGCTACCGTTAAGCAAGATGATGCTTCCTTTTCTGAAATAAAATAGTGGCTTAGTTTCCATAGATTCATCAGAAAGATGTTAGGCTCTTTTGTCATCGAAGCATTCTCCAAAGCCATTGGTTTTTTTTTTTTTTTTTAATGAAAGCCCAGATTATAATTACCCAGAAACCCCGTAACAACCAAACAAGAATGGACAACAGCAACATATTCCAAACAAATTTTCCAACGGCAACATGCGAGTTGATTCAGTGCAAAGAAGAAAACGAACACAGCCAACGACAACATTTTCCACAGCCATTTCAAGAATCGATTACAATGGGTTTGCAGCAGAGAAAAAAACTTTGGTAAAAAAAATACCCAAATGCGGCGTCCTTTTGTTCGTCGTCGTGATGATGAGCAGGAGATGGAGAGAAAGAGGGTTTTCACTTGAGTGCAAATGATGGGGGAGGGGGAGAGTTGATTGCAGATAATGGGGGACGGGGAGAGGTTTGGAAGAAACAGAGAGACGGAGGAGGGGAGAAAATGAAAGAGGGGAGATACGGGTACATTGAGTTTTTCTCCGAAGTGCTTACGTGGCACATTGTAATTAGCTGGTGTAAAAATCGTTTTATACCCATCCGGCCTCCAGCTTTTCCCATGACAAAACTCTCGCTAAAATATTTAATCCGGTTTCGCATTTTTTCCATGCGATTGCTCGGTCTGATGCTTTTGTCATTTTCTGTAATTTCAACGACCGGAGAAAGCCTAAACGATGTGTTGGGGATGAATCGTTAATCTCGATTTTTCAGATATTATCTAAGGATCTATAATATGTCAAGATTTTGCAAATTATCATCCGATTGAAGCGTCTAAGGTATTTCAACCGATTGCATCTGCTCTGTCTCAGTGAATTTCGGGTTGTCAAATTCAGCCAAGAAACAAAAAAAAACTGTTCTTCTATGTATGGCTGCTTCATCTTCCAAGCATCCCTGGGAACACGATGTCTTCCTCAGTTTCAGAGGTGAAGAAACCCGCACAACCTTCACCGATCACCTCTACTCTGCCTTGACGAGACGAGGAATTCGCACCTTCCGAGATGAAGATGAGCTCCCAAAAGGAGAGAACATTTCTGAGATACTAATCAATGCCATTCATGGGTCAAGGATTTCCATCGTAGTTTTCTCTAAAGGCTATGCTTTTTCTAGGTGGTGCCTCGATGAACTTGTCGAGATCGTGGACTGTACGAAAAAAAGAGACCACACTCTTTTTCCTATTTTCTATCATGTGGAGCCCTCAGATGTCCGGAAACAGGAAAAAACTTTTGCCAGTGCATTCACTGGGTGTGAAGGGTACGAAGGACATGAGACTCGGTTTCAAGCAAATATGGAGAGAGTACAGAGGTGGAGAGAAGCTCTTTGCTATGCAGGGAATTGTGCTGGTTGGAATTTGAATAATGGTGAAAATAGGTATTGTCTCTAGTTTCCTATGTTTTTTCCTGCTTTTTTATTTGTCTTTTATCTTTTATTTTTAACCTTTTCTATCGAAAAATGGTAAAAGTAAACAGTTCATCTAAAATGGAAGGAAAAAGGACGGTTTTAGGGCGTGCTACAGGAATGAAATAGAGGATATATAGGACTCAGGTATGGTTTGGTAGTAAGATGAGAATTTTGAGTTTTAAGATGAAATATATCTTTTAATATTATTATTATTTTGAAATTTATAAAAGTTAAAAAAAATGAATTATTTATTATATTTTATATAAAGATTTGGAAAAATTGTAATGATGAAATAAGAATTTTAAGTTTAGAAGTGAATTTTGAAGGGCTAATTTTAAAAAGTCATAAACACAATTAATTGTTTGCCATGATTTGATGGGATATTAGTCTGAAATGACTAGGATGATAAAATGGACTCATTTTTCTCCTTTTGTTTTTGTTCAATTTCCTGGTACTTGGTGTATTGATTTATTTTTATTTTCTGTATTGATCAGGTATGAATCAAAATTGATTGACGAGGTTGTTGAAGAAGTTTTCATGAAAGTGAAGCCTGCTCGATTACATGTTGCCACATACCCTGTAGGATTAGATTCTCGTGTCAAAGAGATGAAATATCTATTAAAACTGGAAGCAGGTGATGTTCACATTATTGGCATCTATGGGATGGGTGGTATAGGTAAAACGACTTTAGCAAAAGCTGTTTTTAATCAAATATGTGATGGATTTGAAGGAAGTTGTTTTCTTTCCAACATTAAAGAAAACTCGGAAAGATGTGAAGGGATATTTCGTTTACAAGAACAATTTCTTTCTAATATCTTGAAAACAAAAAATTTGAAGATTGACAATATCGATGGAGGAATCAAATTGATAGAGGAAAGAATTCGGGGTAAAAAGATTCTTGTTGTTCTTGATGATGTAGATGACATGAAACAAGTATATAATTTAGTTCAAACCTTTGGATGGTTTGGATCGGGAAGTAGAGTGATTGCAACCACAAGAGATGCCCATTTTCTAACTCAATTGAGAGTAAACAAAAGATACAAGGTTGAAATTTTGAATCGATTAGAATCTCTTCAACTTTTCTGTTGGCATGCCTTCGGATTGGCCCAACCAAGAGAAGGTTATTTGGAGCTTTCAACCAGTTCAGTGAAGTATGCTGGAGGACATCCATTAGCTCTAGAGGTTTTAGGTTCTTTTCTATGGAAAAGAACCATTGAAAAATGGGAAGAAAAGTTGGAAGAATTACGAAGAACTCCCACTCCCGATGACAAGATTCAGAGAACAATTAGAACATGCTACGAGTCATTAAATTTGAACACGAAGAACATATTTCTTGATATTGCATGTTTTTTCATTGATATGGAGGAAGAACATGTCATTGAAATATTCAAGGGCCGTGGTCTCACTCCGGGTATTAGTATTGCTATTCTCATTGAGAGGTCGCTCATGACAATTACTGGCAAAAGGTTGAGAATGCATGATTTGGTACGAGATGTAGGGAGGGAGATTGTACGTGAAGAATCATTTCGTGACCCTGGAAAACGTAGTAGAATATGGTTCCACGAAGATGCTGTAAATGTGCTACGCAATCATACAGTAAGAGGCATTGCTTTATATATTTTCTTTGAAACATTTCGACGTAAATAAATATATATATCTACCCAGCGTATTGTGTAGATCATCTGCACGAGAGTTTTGTCCTCCAGCCATGTATGCATCATGGTTTGAAGAGACAATGTTATTTTTTTATTAAATTATGGTTAGAATGTCTCGACGGCCGATCGACTTAAGATGTGTTCCAACTGTACAAAAGATGAATGAGATTCTTTGTTTATTCAACGTTTTGTTTTTGTAGGGTTCGGATGCAGTGGAAGGTCTCACTCTAGACCCACGTGTACTTGAAGAAGAACATTTTCAAACTGATGCTTTTGCTGGCATGAAGAATTTGCAGTTGCTCCGGATCAATGGTGCACATATCAATGGTCGTTTCGAGCAGTTATCTAGAGAGCTAAGATGGCTTTGTTGGCATAAGTGCCCCTTAAAATTTCTTCCGGAAAATTTTCATCTAGAGCACCTTGTTATACTTGAAATGCAGTTCAGTAATGTCAAACAAGTTTGGAAGAAGAACAATATAGTATAACAAATCTTACAATAATGTCTTTCATTTTTCTATTGATTTCAAATGTACAACTTACAAGAGCTTCTTCTTATTTGATTCTTTTTGTACGATTTTCTTTTTACAGGTAAGGAACAAGTTGAAAGTCATTGATCTCAGCTACTCAAGAAATCTTTCCGAATCACCAAACTTCTTTGAAGTCCCAAATCTGGAGAGATTAATACTTAAAGGTTGCATAAGCTTGGTTGAGCTTCACGAGTCTCTTGGCCATCTGAAAGGTCTTGTGTTGTTGGACTTGAAGGGATGCAAAAACCTTAGGAACAATATTCTTAAATGCATCTCCAAATTAAAATCGCTGGAAATTCTTAGTTTATCTGGCTGCCTAAAAATTTTTTTCGAGGATCAGATTCCCGTTGAACTTGGGAGTTTAACTTCACTTCGACTGTTGGATTTATCAGAAAACAACTTCCGTGATGTTCCTCATTTCATCAATGACCTTCCTAGGTTACACACTTTGATTTTGAAGCGCTGTGAATCTCTTCGCTCGATTTCACATATCCCGGAAAATGTAGAGTATTTAAGTTTAGGTGGTTGCACATCAGTGGAAAGGATCTCACTGTCGCCGAATTCAGAGCGTCTTCTTCTTTGTACTGGCTGCTTGAAACTTAATGAGATTTAAGTCTTAACTTCTAGATCTGACTTATTAAGTGCAGCAGAAGGATCCCGCATGAATCTTACTCATACATGGAAAAGGCTGTTGCCGGTACTCTCTCTCCCACTCTCTCTTTCTCTCTCTCTCTCTCTCTGAACAGTTTTTTTTCTTTTTTAAATAGTTTCGGCGGGAATCTATTGTTTGGATGCATACCAGTCTCTCTGGTAGAGAGATTCCAGATTGGTTCACTCATAAGAGCAATGGATCCTCAATATCTTTTCCCGTACCTTCAGTTTCAGTGGGGGAGATTCGTGGAATGAGTATTTGCGCTGTGCATGGGAAGAAGAGAATATCCCAGTTGTGGCCTACTAGAGTTCTGATTTGCATCCAAAATAAAACAAGAGGCTATGGATCACACTTACGTCTGCAAAGATCCTTTCAATTTCAGGTAAATGATTCGGATAAATTATTTTTACTTGGGCTACATTTTACAAAAAAAAAACGCTCAGAGGTGAAAAAATAGAAATAGAGATGGCAAGTGGGGAAGAAGTTGAGGTTTCCTTCGAAGTTGACGGAGGGGGATCGGTTGAAGTGCAAAAGTGTGGAGCTCGTTTCCGGATTTATCGTGTCTCAAAAGAATAAATGGAGATGGCACGTGCAGTCTAATATGAGGTCTCTCAAGGTGAGTACCAAATCTGCATGTAAAAGCTCAATTGCAATGGATTCATGCATGTACGTTCAACCTGTTTGATCAGTTTTTATTAAAATCACAAAGGAATGTAATAATTAGGGAAAAATATATGGATTATGCTAATTATATCAAAGATGATCATATAGTTACTGAAACTGATGTTACTTCATGCAGATGATGTCCGTCTCTGATGAATGGAATGATAAATGTAATGGTGAGGTAGTGCCTGGCCATTAGAATGAATTGGCAACTTGGGATATTCCCCGCTTCGCTTGCTTTTTATGTCTAAATGATCTACTTTCTCTTTAGTTTTTACAGAATTGATTTATACTTTGATTAATTGAGTTTATACATATGGGGAATTTTCGTAATACTACTACTTCTTATTCTTCTTTGACATTAGCACTGCAAACTGTGACGTTGGTCAATGTCGACCATGATAGACATAATCCATGCGTTGGTAGCAGTCACAAGTTGTATTAATGTTAGATTGAACATGATGAATTAGACAGAGAGAAATTAGAGGAAGTACATTTGACATTTTTGAAATTGGTTCTAATTTAACTTTCTATTGAAAGCCTGTGTTTTGAACCACCATATTGTAATTTTTGTTTATGTGAGAATTGATGAAATGAATGTGTTTTGATAAATGGAAAGTGAAGAGCAGCATAGATTTCGAACAGATCAAACGGATCAGGAAAAAGATCGCTTTGTGGCCAGACCTAGCTCTTTCATCACATTTATGAGCAATAATACCGACTTCAACTTTTGACGGAGTTTTATCTATTGCTGCATCTAAATTGATCTTAATAACCTCCTTAGGACGGTATGGATCTCCTTAAAAGCTAACAAGAACTCATCATGTTTTGATTGCTGCATCACAATATATATTTGGGTTTTTATATAAGGAAAATATTATATATTAAGTTATCATCCAGTCATATCCTATTATATAAATATATCATAAGCCTATCAACCTCTAGATTAATTATTTTAAAAAATAAGTGTTGATACAAATATAAAAGTAAATCTTACATTATTTATTATTTTTGTAATACTATTCCAAATACTTATAGTAATAAATATTGTTATGGTTCATTTTATATGTTTATTTCTTTTAGTTGAGGAGATTTTGATCCGATGAAGTCTTATAAAACTCATGACCAAATGTGGGGGTAAAAAAAAAAAATCGGTGAACTGATAAATTGGATCAAACAAATGAGTTCGGTCCAATTCTAAATTATCAGTTTGGTCCAGTATCGTTTCATTTTTTTTTTCAAAACTAGTCAAAATTAGTTAGGTTCCGGTTTTTCTTTTTCCAATATCGGACTGGTTCATATAAATATATATTTTTTAATTTTTATATTATATAAAATATTCTTTATATGAATCTTTATATCATATATAATTTTTCTATCTAATATATATAATTATATATAAAATAATCTTATATTATATGCTAAATTACTAATTAAAATAACATTAGATTTTAAAATCCTATATAAATAACTATATATTATCACTATAATCTATGGTATTAGTAGTTATTTTTTTAAAAAAGATTATAGTATTAGTAGTTGTAGTAATACAATATCACTATATATTATAATATACTATAATATATCACTATATTATATATTATAATATATCAATATAGTCTATAATATATTATAATATACTACAATATATTATCAATATATTATTATATACTATAATATATATAGCATATTATATATACTATGTATATAATATATCGAAAAAACCGGATTGCAACCGGTAAAAGGGGTGTAATCGGTGCGGTATTGGTTCTTCAAATCTCAAAACCAGTGTATTCTGGTTCAATTCTAAAATATGTCCAAAACCGAACCAAACTAGACCAGTTACACCTCTAACCAAATGTGACTTTATGCTCTAGGATGAAATAGCATTAAAAAGACAGTTGATAAATAAAAGAGGGATGATACTCATCATCCCGCAACTGCATATACTTTATATATTTTAAATTTGTTTATTTTAATTTTTTTTATTCTTGCTAAATTAATTGAGTTGTTCTATTTATTATCCATACATCACATACTTAATATTAGAAAGAAAAAAAAAGAAGTTAACAGAAATGTAACATATGATGTGCAGAATATTAAGTATAATTATTCTAAATAAAGTCGGAATAACAAATGGATAATGAACTTGTCAAAGCAAATTCTGAATCTTCATCTATGTCTACGACATTGGCTGTGATGGGTTGATTCTTCTATGTCCATTCAGCTTGGGACAATCCTTCTTCCAGTGTCCTTCTTCCACTCGTCTTTGGCGAGTTTTCTCCCGACTGATGAACCACGTGATGTGACCCGAGTTTTTTATTGAAAACTTTTCTTTCTTCCTGAATACCTTGACTATGGTCTCCCCCTTGCTGTTAATACTTCACTTGATGTATCTAACTGTACCTGCTTATCTTTTCTGCAGTACTCATTGCTAATTAAAGAATTAAATACATCTTCAAAATTGATTTTTTCTTTCCCATACAGTAGTATAGTAATTAAATGCTCATATATATCAGGCAAGGAATTTAATAATAGTAAAGCCTTATCTTCATCTTGGATTTCAACATCCAAGTTTAATAAATCAGCAAGAATTTGATTGTAACTATTAAGGTGTTCAGATATAAAAATACTTTCACAAAACTGGAATCTGAAAAGCTTTTTCTTCAAGTGCAAATAGCTCTCAATGCTCTTCTTTATGAACTTATCTTCCAATTTCTGCCAAAGTTCACTTGCATTTGTTCCTCTCATGACAAAATTATTCTAATCTTTGGTAAGACACAACCAGATTGTACTACAAGCTTGGGTATTAAGCTTCCTCCAATCCTTTTCGATCATATCATCTGGTTTTTCTTCTAATGCAATATCCAACTCTTGTTGAATCAAAACGTCCATAACTTCACACTACCACATGCCGAAATTGTTTGTTCCATCGAACTTCTCAACTTCGAAATTATCATTTGAAACTATGGCCCTACGCCTAGAGCTACTGGCATTTCCAGAGTTCCTATCTCTTCCAAAACCTTCCATATGAATTTAGAAAATTTAGACAACAAATTTCAAAATTCTAACCCTACAGATGAGTTCGGAATGATTCAAATAGTTGAAAAGTACTATTTGACCATTTAAATTGGACTCTAAATGGCTTAGATCAAGCCCAAAAAAGGATTTGAAAACAAACGGTGCAGATCGTCAGGGGCGTGAGATACATGCACTGCAGCAAGGCATTTGGGGCACGTGGTGTACATGCGTTCTTCAGCCTTTAGGTGTGTGGGAGCGCATGTCAACGTGTGGGAACGCGTGGCGCGTGCTCTTTAGTCGTCTTTAACCTCCAGCTACGAGTGAGGTGCGTGGACTCACTCTCCTACTTCTCAGGGCGCATGTGAGCTCCTCTAACCTCAATTTTCGATTCCGTTCGTAGTAACGGATTCGTCTTGACGCGAGGAACACCCTAGAGTTGTCAAAAGTTTATTTCAATCAACTTGATTTCTTGACAACACGAACCAAAGCTCTGATACCAATTGTTGTGCCTCTGGCCTGTCCAAGAATCACACAAGACGATATAGAGACAATATTTAAGTGGTTCGGCAAGTTGCCTACATCTACTGGAGCCAAAATTTACTAAGTTTGTATGAGATTACAAACACTCAACAATTCCTCTCTCACGTCCTCTATCTCTCTACATTTGCCCACATCAGTTTACACATATGAGCTCTCCTTTTATAGGAGAAGCCATAGAGGATAAACACCCACAATTCTTAACCAATAGGAAGATTTCCAATAGCTTCTTTCGGTGCAGCAATTTATGGTCAATGTTTGCTGCCAAAGAATTGGGGTGTCCTAATATGGACAAGGAACTTTTGGTGAGTGGGTGGCTACACATGAGGAGGTGGCTGCGCATGGGCATGCATACTTGGGAGGATTCCAATAGCAGTTGCTCCAGATTAGTGGTGCACATATCAATGGATGTTTCGAGCAATTATCCAAAGAGCTAAGATGGCTTAGTTGGCATAAGTGCCCCTTAAAATTTCTTCTGGAAAATTTTCATCTAGAGCACCTTGTTGTACTTGAAATGCAGTTTAGTAATATCAAACAAGTTTGGAAGTAGAACAATATAGCATAACAAATCTTACAATAATGTCTTTCATTTTTCTATTGATTTCAAATGTACGACTTACAAGAGCTTCATATTTAATTATTTTTGTACGATTTTATTTTTACAGGTAATGAGCAAGTTGAAAGTCCCTGATCTCAGCTACTCAAGAAATCTTTCCAAATCACCAAACTTCTTGCAAGTCCCAAATCTGGAGAGATTAATACTTTAAGGTTGCATAAGCTTGGCTGAGCTTCACGAGTCTCTTGGCCATCTAAAAGGTCTTGTGTTGTTGGACTTGATGGGATGTGAAAATGTCCTTAGAAACAATATTCTTATATACATCTCTAAATTAAAATCGCTTGAAACTCTTGGGTTGTCTAGCTACCTAAAATTTCAGGAAGTAGTAGAGAAATGTATGGTTTCAAAACAGCACACCACATATATTATGACACCCTACGTTGGTCATTCGAGTAATCTTGGATTTTTATCATCCCTGAGATCTATACGACGATCCTTGGAATGTGGTTGGTCACATTTTTCAATGATGATCTCAGGGACAAGGTTGATTTCCCATTTTGGATTTCATACTCTGGATAGACTTGTTCTCAGAAATCGCAATTTTTTCGAGGATCAGATTCTAATTGAACTTGGGAGTTTAACTTTAACTTCACTTAGAAAATTGGTGTGACGCCCCCAAATTCCGCTTGGGATTGAACGGACATTTGAAGCGTCGAGACATGCAACACAAGGTTACCTGCCCCCGTTCATGACATATAAGATGCAATGTTCCTAACATGCATCTAGCATTATGCAATATTCGCAGCGGATAATTTTTTTTTTTCTTTAGCAATACTATGCACCAAACTAAAAATATCCCAAATACTTGAAACATATTTCATACATAAAAACATACTAAAAAGCCGTGATCACTACACTAGTCCAAAATGGTTGTGATCAAAAGAATACTTGAGATACAACTCCAAAAGTACAAGCATTAACCTAAGTTAAATACTATACCATCATCAACATCGCACCGTAGCCTAGATGACCGTATTCAGATGGTCAGATTCCAATTCTTCTTTGGGTCCTGTAACAAGATCTACCATTCGGGGGGAATGGTAGTTGGGACTACCACAGTGAGATTTGATTACAAATCTCAGTAAGTTAACATAAAACTCACACACAGGTTAAAGATGCATGCATGGCAGTAAAAGCATAAATGCATAAGTAAAGTCGTACATAAGCATAGCATAACTTGACATATAACATGACATAACCAGAACTTAAACGTGAACTGAACTTGACTTAACATGACATGAACTTGAGTTTAAAACATAACATGGACTTGAAATGTAGCATGAACGTAAACATGCATAACATAAATATGAACTTGAAAATAACATAAACTTGAACATATCATGACATAAACGTGAACTTGAGACATACTGTAAACGTGAACTTAACATGATGTGAACATGAACTTGGAACATAACTTGATCATGAACATAACATGTACGTGTACATAACAAAACATGAACTTGATCTGAAACTTGACTTATCATGCACTTGATCTGAAACTTGACTTAATACGTACTCCACAGTTGTTGTGGCCCCACGTATTCTACGTGTCACAATTGCTGTGTCTCACGTAGTGTATGCTCCACAGTTGTTGTGGCCCCATACTTCATGCTCCACAGTTGTTGTGGCCCCATGAATACACGTAACATAAAATATAATACGTACTCCACAGTTGTTGTGGCCCCACGTATACACGTAACAGAAAATATAATACGTACTCCACAGTTGTTGTGGCCCCACGTATACACGTAACATAAAAAATAATACGTACTCCACAGTTGTTGTGGCCCCACGTATACACGTAACATAAAAAATAATACGTACTCCACAGTTGTTGTGGCCCCACGTATACACGTAACATAAAAAATAATACGTACTCCACAGTTGTTGTGGCCCCACGTATACACGTAACATAAAAAATAATACGTACTCCACAGTTGTTGTGGCCCCACGTATACACGTAACATAAAAAATAATACGTACTCCACAGTTGTTGTGGCCCCACGTATACACGTAACATAAAAAATAATACGTACTCCACAGTTGTTGTGGCCCCACGTATACACGTAACATAAAAAATAATACGTACTCCACAGTTGTTGTGGCCCCACGTATACACGTAACATAAAAAATAATACGTACTCCACAGTTGTTGTGGCCCCACGTATACACGTAACATAAAAAATAAAACGTACTCCACAGTTGTTGTGGCCCCACGTATTCTACGTGTCACAATTGCTGTGTCTCACGTAGTGTATGCTCCACAGTTGTTGTGGCCCCATACTTCATGCTCCACAGTTGTTGTGGCCCCATGAATACACGTAACATAAAATATAATACGTACTCCACAGTTGTTGTGGCCCCACGTATACACGTAACAGAAAATATAATACGTACTCCACAGTTGTTGTGGCCCCACGTATACACGTAACATAAAAAATAATACGTACTCCACAGTTGTTGTGGCCCCACGTATACACGTAACATAAAAAATAATACGTACTCCACAGTTGTTGTGGCCCCACGTATACACGTAACATAAAAAATAATACGTACTCCACAGTTGTTGTGGCCCCACGTATACACGTAACATAAAAAATAATACGTACTCCACAGTTGTTGTGGCCCCACGTATACACGTAACATAAAAAATATAATACGTACTCCACAGTTGTTGTGGCCCCACGTATATACGTAACATTAAATATAATACGTACTCCACAGTTGTTGTGGCCCCACGTATTCACGTAACATAAAATATAATACGTACTCCACAGTTGTTGTGGCCCCACGTATTATACGTAACATAACATGTCTTATCTTTCTTAATGCATGAGATATTAATTAATATCATATACTTTTCTAACATGGCGTATACTTGTAAATGACACAATATGATTTAATCATAACATTTCATGGCATACTTAACATGGCATACTTATAACATACATCATTGTATGATAGAAAAGATTATGTAACAGATAATTATTCATGAGAGATTAAATCATACGTAGCAGATAAACATGTAATGACATAGCATGACATGGCATATACGATAACATACATACATAAATTGTAGTTCTCTTACCCATCACACATACACAATAAACTGATAGTAAGTTAGAGGCTAACTTACCTCGATTGTCACGTTCTACGAGAATAAAGTGCGATATACGAGAAACTGTAAAAGGTCATTCTAAAAGTTAGAAATTTAATTACTAACAATTAGAAACATGGAAACAAGTTATCTTAGAGTAAAATTATCATTTTACCCTCTACATGTGGGAAAACGACCATTTTACCCATAACTTAAGGATTTCATATCCTAACTCCAAAAATTTCCAAAATTTACATTCCTCATGTAAATTTTGTTCTAAACTCAAATATCAACTCAGAAAAAAATTTAAAACAAAACAACACTATGGAAAACACACTATGGCCGAAACATCCATAGGCCATTTCTCTTGATTTTTGTTACAATTCCTTCCAACTTCAAAACTCATGCTTAAACCAAAATTTTACAACAAACATCTTCCAATCCTAAGTTTAAAACCATACTTGAAACATCCATTTAGAAAAAGCTAATAATCAACACCAAACTTTTTTGTAAAAAGATCAAAACACTTGAATCACAAGCTTTGTCCTTAAATCAAAACATCTCCAAGAATTCCAAAAAATCTAATCTTACTTCTAACATATTCATAACATCATCCTCAGATAAACCATGCTTTAAATCATCAAACTAAAGTCACCAAAATCACAAAAATAACACTTGGAGTTTTTGATTTTACACTTAGTCCAAAAACAGAAACTTTTTCTTAACTAGCTTTGATAAATCTCTTGATCAATGGCTTAAGAAGGTGAGATCTTTGAAATAAAGTATCACATGGTTTAAAAACGTGTCCTAAAGAATATCCAACCATCAAAATTAAAATCACATGGCTAAAACCCAATAAAACATGGATCTAACCTAAAAACATCAAATCTTAGGCCTAACCGAAATTCTCTTGCATAGAAAAATCATATCTTTGAAACTAATACTAAATATCTCCAAAATAACATCCTAACATGAAAATAAGAGACTTAGGATCATCATATAAAAATATCAAAGCCTTTAGAGTAAGATCAAACCTCAAAATATTCAAACTTTATCCAAATAAAAACTGTTTTGTCACTTCCAGTTTTCATGTTTCTAGATCTAATAAAATCTATCATCAAAATCTTTATTCATGCAACAAAACCTCAATGAAAACTCTTAAACACATTCTAAGAACACTCCATAAAATTTTCGGACCAAGATATATCCATTAGCTTGGTCAAAAACTCCAAAACATAACACACTCTCCAGATTCACGCCCAGAATGACCTTTCCATGGTTAAAAATACTTTTGACCGACCAAATGACCATGGAATGATACGAAAAATACATCTACGGAAACTAGACTCAAAGAGGAACAACTTTTATGAAGGAGTCATCGTGTGAAAATACTTACAAAGGGTCGAAAAACTCCACGCAAAAAGACCCAGAAATCTGCCCGAGAGAGCTCTTTTGGGTTTCTCTCTAAGAACGGGGTGAAGAAATGATTAAAGTGAAGTAAGTGTGTCTTGCACGACTCAAGACTTCTGTAGGGAGAATATTTGGACCTTAATGATCATTGAGTGGAGGTGTAGACATGTGACATAATGTAGAGGATAGTGGGGGGCAAAAGACAACTTACAAAGGCTATGAGACATGGGACTTGATGGGGTGGGTTCCTCCATATTAATGAGTGCAACTTGATGCAATGAATGGTCTGCCAAGTGGGGGAGGAAATTTCTCCAAGAAGCTATGCCAAGGTGGCCAAAATTCGTGGGCTTTAGTGGGCCTTAGTGGGCCTCAACCAAGTGGGCTTCAATTTGGGGTTTAAAGGGGGTTTGGTTAGGGTTTGAGATGCTATCAAGCCCAAATCCAATTTTTCTTGGCCCAATCAAATTTCTAAGGTTTAAAATGTTGGATAAAGATGTCATAATAGGAATTTGAGAAATTAATAGCATGTGAAAGTGATTTAATCAAGTGATTAAACACAATACTAGAAATTGGATCAAAAAGGGTTTGAATGCCAACTTTAGGGTTTGGGGAAACCGTTTAGGGTTTCGGTTTCAACCAAGTTTTTGGGGTTTCAAAAGGATTCCAACCATTTAGGGTTTTACTAGGGTTGAAACCCTCTTCATCTAACTCAATTTGGTTGATCAGATGAAAAAAAACTGTTTTGCTTAGGTGGCATGATCTCACACATTGATTTCCTTCACAAATCCATCTAATGGTTTCTCTTTGTGCCAAGTATCTAATACTATTCATTATGTGTGGTTAAGATCTTGCCAAGTGTCCAAATAAAACTTCTCTAACCTAATTTGGACATTTCACACTGTGATTTTGAAATCACTGCACTTAGTATGCTTATCGAGGTTACTATTCACTCCGAAAAAGTGCATAATAAACTTAATACTGAAAAAACTTAAATATTCAACTGAGTCTAGTGGCGTAAACTATAACGTAATCTGACACTTCTAACTACCTCAAACAAATAAAATCACATTTCTGGCACCATAGTGAGTGATAAAACTAATTATGTTGACATACTAGAACTTATGCGATTAGCCGATTCGTAAAAACTTATGGGGTTTTCACGAGATTTCTAATGTCTATATAAATTCCACCATTAAATTTCTAGGGGGCTGTTACAATTGGACTTATCAAAAAACAACTTCTGTGATGTTCCACATTTCATCACTGACCTGCCTAGGTTGGAAATATTGGACTTGACGTCCTGTAATTCTCTTCGCTCGATTTCACATATCTCGAAAAAATTAAAGATGTTAAATTTAGGTGGTTTCACATCAGTGGAAAGGCTCTCACTGTCATCGAATTTAGATCCTTTGCTTTTGTTGCTTCGTGGCTGCTGTAAACTGGTTGAGATTGAAGGCTTAAGTTTTTGGTCTTACTTATTCATTGTAGCAGAACGATGCCACATGAATCTGTCGTCTTAGAGCATTGGCATCGGTTTGTTCAAACTACTTTTCATCTTCAAATTTGACTGATTTTATCAATAAAAGCCCTACATCAGATTAGTCAAATCCATTTCATATAAATTATGAGTTACAGTATTTTCATCTTATTTTTCAAAGATGAAAAGTCCTGTAGCACGTCCAAATATATTGTTTATTAATTTCGGCTCCTCTCTCCTGCGGTTCTTCCTTTCTCTTCCCTTCCGCGTATCACATCCAATTCTCTTCTTCCAATTTTTTTTTCTTCTTTCTCTTCTTCTTCCCTCTCCCGTGTCTCTCCCTTCTTTCTCTTCTTCTACGTTTTTTTTCTATTTTTTCTCTTCTTCTTCCCTCTTCTCTCTCGGAGCACTTCTCTTTCGTCTTTCACTTCCTTCTCTCGAGCACGGCACCGCGACGGCTTCACTCCAACACCAACGCCCAACAACACAGTAAAATCCGAATACCCTAGCCTTGATTCCTGCTCTTGATTTTGTTGTTTGGGTTTGATTTTATTGATGTTGTTGGGATTTTTTTGGTGACATTTTACTCTAGTTTTAAGGACTAAGCATACCCATTCCGTATACCCATCGATTTGGATTTGTTTGGATTTGTTTGGTGATATTTTGCACATATTCTTTGCGATCCTGTGATTTGGGAACAACCTATGTATTGAGAAGGGTCTTGATTCTTATAAATGACAGAGGGAACAACCTATGTTTGGATTCTTTCTCTTGATCTTGTTTTGTTTTCTCCTTTAACTTTGTCTTGGATTCTGCATGATTCCCTATTAAAACAGGTCCTTGACAAAACGTAGCTTCAATCTTAAATTCAAATTAACTAGGATCAGATCAATGACTTTCTTAATGAGTGACTTTCTTGATAAAACAAACATATTGAAAGAGTACCTGTGACTAGATAATCTGGAGCAGCATATCTGAGGGTTCCCAAAACTCTAGAAGATACATGGCTTTTATTTCCAATTGGTCCATCCCTGGCCAGCCCAAAATCAGAGAGTTTTGCATTGTAGTCTAGTGAATTCAAAGGAACAAAAACTAAGTCCGATTGAATTTTAAAATCAAGTAAATATGATCAAGCATGCTTCCAAACTACATACCGAATCAAGCAGGATGTTGGAGGTCTTAAAATCATGATATATAACTTCCAAAGAGATGACCTTCCATGCTTCCCTTAGGCATGAACTCGTATATCAGAAGCTGGTGCTCATCCTCTATGCAGTAACCAATCAACTTCATAAGATTTGGGTGATGCAGCTGTCCAAGATAGTTGATTTCTACCTATGTGCCCAAAAACATAACTGAAAATGAACTACTTCACACATTAAGAATAATTTTCTAAATGTTGTGGCATTTGGCAAGTTGCAATCTTGCCAATCTAAGAAGCACCCACAAAATATATGAACATCCAATGTAAATTGATTTAGCAGTCAATAGTCAATCTTATTAAGGCGACAAGATCAATTCATAAACCATCCTTATGTGACAAAGCTCCTCACATAGAAACTAACAAATCTGGCCAACAATCATTCAATTTTCCTAAGCCAATTACTGCACAGTCAACAAAACAAAGAATGAAGATAGGGACCACTGACAGAGCATTTCAAAATACAGTAGCCAAAATGCCTGCAATACTCATGTAAGTAGTGAAAAGTCTGCATGATGTCTAGAATAGACAAGTTTATTAAATGCATATTATTGTATATAACTAAGCATATCTTGAGCCATTATACAATTAACAAAACCTTTAAACAAAGTGTCATAATTACTTTCTATCTACAAAATTTGGTTGAGCACATTGATATCTCCTCCCCTCACCTCCCCATACTCTTTTTGGTTTGTATCCAAGTGATGAGAAACCTTACAAATTTTGTTTGAGTCAAAGAGAGGGACCAAGAACACTTTAGATGGTATGCAAAAGTTCCATTGGCTGTCATGAATAATACTTACATATATATATATATATTTTAATTTTCACCTAATAACTTTAACTTTGAGTTCTTTTTTCTTCCTTGTTTTTGGTCATCTACAAACAAATGTAAGTGGGATATATCAGAATATGCAGGCAGATAAATGGGTTGATGTCAACCTGAGGCTTTTATAAACCTGAGGCCTGACCTTAAGCATGACAGCTTCACTCTCATGCATGCAGTTCCATTGCACAGGATATAAATTCATAGGTATAAATCATAATTTATAATCATCTCATAATTTTCATAATTCATAATCATCTCGTAACTTTAATTAACTGAACTATTTGTATGTTATGGTTTCTTCCTTATTATTAGTTCACATGTGAATATTTAATGTTGGGTTGTTATTTTGGGAAGCATTAAGTTGTCACATGTAAATGTTAGGTTGTTATTTTATTATATACTGTTGGGTTGTGATTTTCTCATATGTTATTTTATTATATTTTGAGTTTATTATATTATAGATATGGGATTATTATGGATTGTACATATGGAATTTTTATTTTCATATGAGATTTTGTCATCTATATACATATAAGATTAATATATTATAGATTGTGATGGCTAATCTAATATAGATTTTAAGAGTTAAGTAATTAGCTAAAAGATAAAAAGTTACATATTTTTCAAATTTTGAAGATTAGGATAAAAAATCCAATGCCAATGCTCTTATATATGGAATAGGCTGCTTCAGGTACTCTCTCTTACTCTATCTCTCTCTCTCTTACTCTCTCTCTCTGTGAACAGTTTTTTTTTCTTTTTTAAATAGTTTTTGCGGAAATCTATTGGTGCGGAAGATATCATTCTCTAGTAGTGAGATTCCAGATTAGTTCACTCACAAAAGCAATGGATCCTGAATATATTTTCCCGTACCTTCAGTTTCAGTGGGTGAGATTCATGGAATGAATATTTGCGCTGTGTATGGGACGAAGAGAATGTCATGGTTGTGGTGCGCTAAAATTTGGATTTACATCCAAAATAAAACAAGAGGCAATGTAGCATATTTCCGGCATTTAGGCTTCCTTTACCGCCTCTAGTGTATGATTTGGATACTTTATTTTTAATTCGGCTACATTCTAAAAAAATTCACTTAGGTCAAAGGTATAAAAGAAGAAATAGAGATTTCAAGTGGGGAAGAAATCGAGGTTTCCTTCAAAGTTAAAAGAGGGGGGTGGGTTGACGCACTACAACAAAACTACCCTTTACCAAATATCATAAAATCGATACAAAAGAAATTGACACAATACAACATTTTTTATATCGATTTAGAACTCGTTGCGGCCGTCTAAATCCCATTCTAGTAGACTTCATTAAAATGTGTGTTGCGGTGCAATATTGTCATTTTTATGATGACTTTGTGCATCGCAAGATAACAAAAATATTGCTACGCAAGTGATTTTCGTCAGGATCTAGCATAAGGGTGCCAAGTAGAAAACCTATTATTTTGCCCATGTTTGGACACTCGAGGACCCATCTGCATTTTGACCCTTTTCACCAACAGACTTTGGCCACTTTCATTGCATGCAAGCGCTAGGGCTGTACACGGAACCGGCAAACCGACCTCCACCGACGGAAACCGACCGCCGGACGCCGGAACCGGCAAAGAACCGGTCGGCCGGCGGTAGAAAATCTTGAAAACCGAAGTCGGTCGGCTCGGTCCCGGTTCGACCCACAAAAAACCGGCAAACCGACCGACCGATTATATATACTTTTTATATATATATATATATATTCCCTTAGATAAAATGACGCCGTTTATATATTCCCTTATATGAAACGGCGTCGTTTTATATAAGGGAATGAGAAAAAAAAATTTAAAGTCACGACGCCGTTTGGTCTAAACCAAACGGCGTCGTTTGGTGGGGAACGGGTTAGTTAGGGTTCCTTTCTCCTTTTCCCCCCTCCCCCCTTTTCCCCATTCCTTCATTCTGCCGCCCTCTCTCTCTCTCTCTCTCTCTCTCTCTCTCTCTCTCCGTTCA
This sequence comes from Carya cathayensis, assembly GCA_011037825.1. Classification (NCBI taxonomy): domain Eukaryota; kingdom Viridiplantae; phylum Streptophyta; class Magnoliopsida; order Fagales; family Juglandaceae; genus Carya; species Carya cathayensis. Next base: position 2,712,680 of record QGSO01000162.1, on the reverse strand, counting down.
ACGGCGCCGCAAAGTCGCAGACGAGCCGGTGACTCCCTCCGGCCACTCTGACTCGAGTCCGTCAGCCTCCCTCCGGCCACCGTGAGTAAACTACCATACTGTATATATATATACTCGGTTTTTTTTTTTTTTTTGATGAAAATATATATACTCTGTTAATGATTTATGATTTGGCAGTGATGTTATGATTTTTGTCTATGTTATGATTTTCGTCTCTGTTAGTGATTTATCATTACTCTGTTATATATACTCTGTTAGTGATATATAATCCGGAACAGACTTAGAAAATCGGAACCGACCGGCAAAGAAACAGGCCGGTTTTCTCCCCCCAGCACGGTCGGTTTCGGCCGGTTTGTTTTGATTTATATATTATGCCGGTCGGTTTCGGTTTAGGCCTAAAACTGAAACCGACCTGTCGGTTTTCAGCCCTAGCAAGCGCCACCATTCTCAGTGTTCTCTCATGGCGCCAATCCTTCATCCTTACAACCAGCCCATTTTCCGTGTCCCAAACAATCGGCCTTCTTCGCGGTAACCCTAGTTTGCACACGACCTTCTCTCCACTTGAAAGCTCCACAATCAGTACCCTCCATTTCCAGCTTCCCTTACAAATTGAATCTCCATCCCTCCATTTCGAAATATTTCTAAGATTTTGGGCAGTCCAGTATGGCAAACCGAGGCTCCAGGTATATCTTGTTGCCATTGCATTTATCTTCCCCCCTTCATGAGTTTGTTGCATTACAAAAGTAGTGGTGCCTTTTTAGTGGGTACTTCGAATTGATTTCCAAAAATCAAACTAATGCTTGTTCCTCTGTTTTGCGGTTTATTGTTGTTGTTTTATCTCTTGTGCTTGAGCTTCTCAATCAATTAGTATTAGATAATTTTACAATACTAATTGATTGAGCAGCTCAATCAGTTACACCCAATGGATAATTTTACAATACTAACTGATTGTTATTCTTGCCTTTCAGAGAGGTGGAGACTCACCTGTTCATTAAAGGGTTCAATCCTACTTACAGCCAATGGATATTTCATGAGGAGGAGGAAACTCACCCTTTGATTGACGTTGATTTTGATCTCGATCTCAATGATGAGGATGAATACATCAATGACATGGACTATATGTTAGATGACATATGGGTAGGGACATTCCATAATGTCCCTCAAGCTAGCCAAGGCGACACTATTCCGATGCCTTCACGCCCCTCCATACCAAAAACTTCATGTAAACCTTCTTTTGATCAGCTACTAGAGGATGCCCGACGTTCACTTTTTATGGGGTGTACAAAATTTAGCAAACTCTCATTCGTTGTCAAGCTACTACACATTAAAACCCTTGGTGGTTGGTCAATTAAGTCATTTGATATGTTGCTTAACTTGTTGCGGGCTGCCTTTCCTGATGTTGCATGCCCATCGTCATATGAAGAGGCACGGTCATTGGGGAGAGGGTTGGGGTTCAAGTACCACAAAATTCATGCATGACCAAATGACTGTATATTATTCTAGAAGGAAAATGCTGAAAAGAATGAATGTCCTATTGTAAGGCTTCAAGGTGGATGCCAAATACACATGGGACACGAGTTATACCTTAAAAGGTGTTACGTCATTTCCCGTTGGTGCCAAGACTATAGCGGTTATATATGTCTACAAAGATATCCACTGAAATGCGATGGCATAAAGACCAACGAGCCACAACTGATACCATTATGAGGCATCCTGCAGACTCTAAGTCTTGGAAGACATTTGATAAAGACCATAGTTGGTTTGCTAGTGACGCTCGCAATGTTAGGCTCAGTTTGGCCTGTGACGGTTTCAATCCCTTCAACAATTTGGCAAAACCTTATACCATTTGGCCAGTGATTCTCGTGTCGTATAACTTGCCTCATTGGTCATGCATGAAAGACTAATTTTTCATGACATCCCTAATTATTCATGGTCCTAAATCACCAGGTAATGACATTGATGTTTACTTGCAGCCGTTGGTTGATGAATTGGTTGAACTTTGGGAGCATGGAGTGCCTACATATGATGCCTCCACTAAGGAAACGTTTATGTTGCATGCTGCCTTGATGTGGACAATCTATGATTTTTCTGCCTACGGTAATTTCTCTTGCTGGTCAACTAAAGGAAAATTGGCATGTCCATCTTGTAATGCCAGCACAGAGTCAAATTGGTTAAAGTTTGGTCAGAAATAGTGTTATATGGGACACCGTCAATTCTTGCTGCCAGACCTCATATGGAGATCGAGAAAAGGGTTGTTCAATGGTAAAGAAGATCATCGTATTCCACCAAGGGTGTTATCTAGATCAGACATTGTCAGTCAACTACATATGCTCGGGGATGTGCAATTTGGTAAATCCCATAGGAAGAGGAAACGCACTTCTGAAGAGTTGAATTGGACAAAAAATAGCATATTCTTCAAGTTATCTTATTGGTCAACCCTTTTGATTCGGCATAATTTGGATGTTATGCATATTGAAAAGAACATTTGTGATAACATCTTCCGTACTTTAATGAACATTCCTAGCAAAATTAAAGATAACATCAATGCACGACGTGACCTGGAGATTTTGGATACGTGGAAGGAATTAAATTTGAGGCGTGCAGCTGAACGGTTTACGATGCCACTTGCAATGTACACATTACATGGAGAAGAAAGGAATAAATTTTGTGAATGGTTGGCGGAGGTTAAGTTCCCTAATGGGTTTGCTTCCAATATTGCCCGTTGTGTTTCCGTACGTGATTGTAAAATATGAGGGTTTAAAAGCCATGATTGTCATGTTTTTTTTTTGCAACGCCTACTTCCTATCGTAGTTGGGGGGTTCTTACGATCTGACATTACGTTGGCATTGACAGAACTCAGCAGTTTCTTCAAAAAGTTGTTTTCACGAACAATTGATATAACTCACCTATCTCAACTTCAAAGTGATATTGTCATCAGCCTATGTAAATTGGAGATGATATTCCCTCCATCTTTTTTTGATGTCATGGTCCACCTAGCTTTTCATTTACCCCGTGAGGCAATACTTGAGGATCCAGTACAATATAGATGAATGTATCCATTTGAGAGATATCTTAGCAAATTCAAGTGGTATGTCAAGAATAAAGCATGACCAGAATGTTCAATAGTAGAAACATATATTCATATCGAATGCTTGACATTTTGCTCAATGTAACTCCAAAATGTTGAGACGAAGTTCAATCAAGTTGATCGCAACATTGATGGCGGAGGAGAGGACACCATAGATGGTTTCTCAATTTTCAATCAACATGTTTGTCCCTTGAGTATAGCATCTAATATGAAATTAGATGATAAACTCCTTATCTCAGCTCGATGGTACATTCTTAACAACTGCGTAAAGATTCAACCCTACATAGAGTATGCATCCTTGATATATCAATTACATTTACTGATGTTTTCCAATCAGACTATACCAATTATGTGTTATGTCCCCATGGTTTTTACATACATGGCCTTGGCTTTTGGTCCAGTGAGCACTACGAGAAGTATAAGTTGCATACACCAAATTCAATTGATCACATGCACAAAAATGAGTTTCCAACTTGGTTCAAGAAACATGTAAGTCCATAATCTTAGTCTAATTCGATAGCTCCCCCACTAATACCAAAACCCTAACAGGTTGAGGTAATAACCTTATTCTAGCGGGTTCAAGACCAATATACAATCAACCAATTTGATGTTTCCGCAGATCTATATGCATTAGCTTGCGGTCCTGACCGTTGGGTGCAACATATCTTGCTTGCATTATAAATGGGAAAAGGTTCCATACAAAACAACGTGAACCATGGCGACGGACACAAAATTCAGGTGTTGTTGTAATGGGTGAAAATTTGCCTAATAATCTAGACTTCTATGGTGTTATAAATGAAATCCTGGAGTTACGCTATATGGGAGGGCATCACGTTTACTTGTTCAGTTGTGATTGGTTTGACGTCGATGATCAAAGACGAGGGGTCCGAGTGGACGTCCATATGACTAGTGTCAACAGGTCACGCACTTGGTATACGAACGAGCTATTTGTGTTGGCATGCCAAGCTTCCCAATGTTATTATGTAAGAGATTTACGGTTGAAAGGGAATTGGTATGTTGTTTAGAAGTTCACAAATAGGAATGTTTATGACATTCCACCAAGACCAAGGGCATTAGATGATATTGATGTCGAATCAAGTGACGATGATGCCTATCAAGAAGATGTTCCATCATATGAGTATGCTCCTATGCATTGTGATAATGATCCGGTCTTAACTCCACTAAGTAGGACTAATATAGAACCTATAAGTATTGATGCACCAGAAGGTATGCATCTGGGGCATCACGATGAGAATACCATAGATTTCATCAACAATGAGGTGGTTGCTTTAGGTTCAGAAGATGGTTATGGAAATGAGGAATATTCATATGAGGAAAATTTCTCCACAGATGAAGATTCAATGTCGAAATAGACCACCTAAATGTGCTTTGGATAAAAGGTAAACACCATATTATTTTCACCTAGACTTGAATGGCCATTACCTTCATCTATATTGATTACTAATTAAGATGTAAATGCTCTACTTATTTGTGATAGGCTCTCAATAATTAATGCATTATCTTGTACTGTGCGATTTAGACTTGGCTGGAGTGTAATGTAAATATTCTTGGGCAGGGCGCTTTAAGTGGTACTTAGGGTCCCGAGAGTAGTAAGTGAAAAATTTGCCCGTTATTTAATGCTTGCTTGTTTTAGTGGATACTTTGTGTTGATTCTAGCCAAACATCCTAATGCATGTACTAACCATGGTTATGGATGTGTGTGTTGTTACTGCAGGTGATAAAATGACTTAAGCTGTAACATGACATCGTGCTGTTGTAGCTAAATGTTAGCTGGTCGAAGTTGACAATAAGTAGAGCTATAGTGCATGTGATGTACAATATTATCCTAATCATGTGCAACTTGAATTAGTTGCGTCTGAAAACTAACAATACAGCTTACTACATCCATAATTACCACAAAATTTGGGCATGCATGAATATTCAAGTAGAGAGAAAATGTGGACAGTGTGTACAGACCATTAGTAATGTGGAGATGCAGTAGGAGCTTAGACAAAATGCAATCAACAGCCATCCTTATAACTTAATGTTTGGTGTATTAATATTCTACCAAATGCAGCCCATATAGACAACTACACAATCTAGAAGTAGCATATTAATTCTACTTCTAGTACCATACACATAACTGAACTGCATGGACAATGCATTCCAATTGAGTTATCCCAACAAAGCTGGACTGGGTAATCAACTTGTATTAGAAGAATCACTAGATAAATTAATCATAAATGAAATCCTGTTATAATGCATAGTATGGCTATTGTGGAACTACTAGAGATATTTAGCTCCATATAAGGATCGGAATCGAGTTTACAGATACAGTGTTGAACACTTGGGCAACCACCATAGTGACAAAATGCATGTTATAATTATCTAGTTGTTTTATGCATTGCACTTTCCAATTGGCAGAGACACTAGACAATTGGTTTAAAGGTAAATTATTAGACATAATTACTATATTGGATGCAAGGGGAGAAAAGCATAGAGGCAATATTGGGCTCATTTATGCCAATATAAGTGAGTTTTTAAATAATTACTAAATGTGCTTCCACTTACGAAAGTGGGTATAAGGAAACAACTGTTTGTCAAAGGTAACATGCTGAACATGACCCCCACAAAAGTAGCTGCACTTAAGGTTATGTTTAATTGATATTTGCAAATTGCAACTTTTCTTCCCAGTATTAGATATGCATAATATATCATGATGTCAGTTGTGGGCAGTATTATAAAACTGTAAATAGGTATTCTGATCAATCTAAGAATTAATTAATGCTACTACAAATTATACATGATGTAATATAACCTGATGTGCGGGATCAAGTTACGTTAACTTAAAAGATAGATTTACTATAAATCTTATTTTAAGCTAATTGGTAACTTAAAAAGCTAGTGAAACTTAATTAAAACCTTATGTGCAAACGTACAATTCTTATCAGTGGGGTGGGGGGAAATTTTTGGCCCTGGATTTTAGTGGGCGGGAGTTTAGATACTGAAAGTTGGAATTACAGGGGTAAATTTGGAAGAATTCACATTAAAACTGTTGCATATCAGCTGATCAAGTACATGGTTGGTGCTCAATACATACAGACAAAGCTGAAGTTCTTGCCACTCTAGTTTTGCACTTGATATCAGCACCTGCTCTTGCCTGCCCTGTTTCTGAGGAAAGTTGGGACCTTTTTGCAGCAAAACTCCCAACAGCCACTTGGTAAGAGGACTCAAATTTCTACATTGTTTAAAAGGTTCAAGGTAAGTGAGGAAGGTATTTCTTGAAATTTTTATTCATTAACGCCATTAACGCTATTCTTGAATACACAAAGGTTGGTTGGTACTCCTAGACTTGTCTCTATGCAATTATTTCAGAACAATAGTTTTTATTGTTGTTCAAAATTTTATTAGTGGTTTACCATTGGTTTTTTTCTTTTTTTTTTTTAGATTCATGCTGAGATTTTCTAATGGGTGGGAAGTAGAAAGTTTCAACGTTTGTAGTGATTTGTGTTAGCTGGGATGTGTTTGGGAAGAATATATCATGTGGAAATAATATAGGCTACATATTTCTATGGGATAACATCATAGAGAGTAAAATTACATGGAGAGTGAAATGCTTGAGTACAGAGTCCAAAAAAGAAAAAAAAAAGACATAAAAATTTTGACTTAACCAAACCTGTTACATTCTAGGTTAGGCTTGGTTTTCAAGACTGCAATGCACTCCATTTAACAACACTTTTGTTCCTCTTCTTACCCTTTGTGCTGAGATAAAAGGCCAGCCTTTGAACTCCAAACTAGAGTTTTTTTTTTTTTTTTTTTTTTTTTGCAATTTTCATAGTCAAGTATGCTTCCTAGTGAATTGAAATCCTGGTAATTATGGTATTATAATATCTATGCCTTCTCCTTCGGTGAATTGATGAATGACTCATATTGGGCAGGTGAAACTATTCCTAGTAACCAGCCATTCAGTCATAGAAGACACTCAAATTGTCTATCCCTTGGATTACCAACCTCGTAAAGTGGGGTGTTACCAACAGCAGCATTAGCCCAGGTAAAAAACTGTAGGAGGTAAACTACTTTCCTTATGTTAGGTTGAGATTATTCAAATGCATGGTAAGTGAGGAAGTGCAGATGTAGGACCATATATTGCATGCCTAACTTCAAACTTTGAAATAACGTGCTGTAAATTAATATAGAGGGAAGCTGTTAAGACATTTAGTTTTTTTATAATAGTCACTTATTCTGCTACATAGGTTAAGGAAAATTACGGAATACATGGTGTAACATTAAAGGTTGTTGATGATCAAATTGAGTTGTCTTAACTAATTATATTAAGACAGGGCAACAATGGTTAGGACTTGTTTCCAATTTTCTTCAAAGTTAAAGTTGAATTGATATTGCTCAATCTATTATTTGCATAGGTTGGTATTAAGCTACATGGTGTTGGTTTGGCAGTGTTTTACTCCCAACAAAATAGATGACATATTTATTTTTGACATTGCCCAACATCTGGGTGGAAGGATATTCAAGGGGTGAACTCAAAATGGATAGTGGTACATGTTCTGTGTAGAGCAATTTAAGAGACATGAGTAGCAAAGTTAGACAGATATTGCATTATTCAAGTTTTGGTGATTGCTTTTCTTCCCACTTAATATAAATATAGACTTGGCGCAGTTTTTTTGTACTCAGTCATCTTACAGAAAAGTACACTTTCCATATGAGGGAGAATGTTTGACAAAATTTGCACAGTATTAATTTTCAGTCATTGCTTTCTATTAGGGGTGTACATAAAACCGAAGAATCGACCTACACTGACGGAAACCGACCGCCAGACGCCGGAACCGGCCGGAACTAGAGAAGAACTGGTCGGCCGGCAGTAGAAATTAATGGAAACCGACTTCAGTCGGCTCGGTCCCGGTTCGACCACACAGAAAACCGGTAAACCGACCTTATATATATATATTTATATATACCTCATATAAAACAGCGCCATTTCATATGAAACGGCGTCATTTTGTTTAAATGCGTGGAAAAAAAAATTAAGGCCAACGACGCCGTTTGGTAGACCAAATGGCGTCGTTTTGGGGTTAGGGTTATCCCCTTCCTAGTTCCCCTCCTTCCCTTTTCTCTTCTGCCACCACCCCCTCCCCCGATTCTCTCTCTCTCTCTCTCTTCTCTCTCACAGTCACAGTCTTCCCCCCATTCTCTCTCTCTCTCTCTCTCTCTCTCTCTCTCTGTTCAACGGCTCCGCAGACCAACCGGTGACTCCCTCAAGCGGCCAAGCTTCCGTGTTTCTCAACCCCTACCTCCATGACTCCTTCCAAATCGAAACCGACTGCGACCAGCCGGTAAAGGAAACGGCTGGTTTCGGTCGGTTTAGCCCACACTTCTTGAAGTGCCGGTCGGTTTCAGTTTACTGTCTAAACCGAAACAAACTTGTCGGTTTTTAGCCCTACTTTCTATTTTGATACATGAACTGACTCAGTCGTCACAATTGTTCTAATGTAATACAACCCTTTAGACTATAATTAATTTACTAACTTGGTCGTCACCTAATATGAAGATAAAGTTGGATAACTAGATGGAACAAAGTGGGAGAGGAAGGGGTAGAGGAGTTCGACAATTTACAAGACGACGTGCACCTTATTCAAGAGGCCGACCACAGCCTCCACTTATTTGCCGATGGAGTCAGTGAGAGGGTCAAGGTGAGAGCTCTGATGAGTCAACACAGCCACCCTCTGTAGAAAGAATTCATGTCAACGCCAATCCAATACCAACAACGGACACTAATAGAGACAATATTTGGCGATGGAGTCAGCGAGAGGGTCAACGCGAGAGTTATGATGAGTCAACACAGCCACCGTTCGTATTCAGAAATACTGTCAACGCCATTCCAATACCCATAACAGACACTAATAGAGACCCTATTTACCCTATTTGGCAATGGATAATGCGAGAGGTTAATGGGAAAATGCCTGATGAGTCAACACAGCCACCCTCCATAGAAAGATATTCTCTCTACACCAATCCAATACCAACAGTAGACACTAATAGATACAATATTTGGTGATGGAGTCAGCGAGAGGGTCAAGGTGAGAGCTTCGATGCATCAACACAGCCACTGATCATTGAAATAAATACTCCCAGAACCAATCCGATACCGGGAGCCATTTCTACTAGAGACAATATTGGTAAGCAGTATTGATGTTTATTCATCAAGCTGAAGATTCCTTTGACCTGCACCTTATATTTATTGATACGTTTTAGTAATTTTAGTTTATATGAAGTAAATAATTGCTGCATAATTTTCCCATCTTAATGCCATAGAGGATGAAGCAACGGTTCTCGTAACAAACGTTGGATAGCAGAAACGTGGACGTGTGCCCGCTAAGTGCACCGAGTTTGATAAATTGAGGAGGCACGAGAAAGTACCTTTGAAAATAAATGATGGGGAAACAGCACCTTGCTGTGAGGATGCCTCATTCTTTACAACACGAGGAACGTGGATTTTAAAACATCATGCGAACATGAGCTTCGCAAGATGGACGAACATACCCAAGTCCGTTAAGGATGAGTTGATTGATAGGGTCAGGGTAAAACAATATATACAGCTTCATTGCAATTGTAAGGAAGGCCACTTAACAATGGGTTTGATGACCATGGTTTTTTTTTATATTTGTAGGGTGACTTTGAATTAGATTGGGAACTGAAGAACCATCGGTTGGCAGTTTGGAAGCAGTTGTGTAAGAGATTTAACGCCTTTCACCATGAGCTTCACAAGAAGTATTGGGCATATGCGAGCCATGAGGAGGCATTGGCTGGTGCGACAAGCTTGGTCAAGCCCTTGGTATGGGTTAAGCTATGTGGCCGATGGGGAAGTGAGGCATTCAAGGTTTGTTATTTTGCATTATTTTGGGCTACCATATGGTATATACAATATAGAGATGGGATGACAAAGGTCCATATAGTTGGCAAAAAAATAACATGTCTCTTCTCATGATGGCAGAAAATCTCAAACATAAATAAGGAGAATCTTAAGAAGCTGAAGGTTAATCACACTGTAGGGAGGAAATTATTTGTGAGGATCCTAGAGGAAAAGGTATAAGGCTTGGGCATATTTGCTTCAATTCATTTCAAGCTGATTATGGTAATCTTAAGCTCTATATCACAATTTCTATTCAATTATTTTTAAACACACAGCCTTCTGTTAAGATCAGTGATTGGAGGTAGTAATTGTAAGTTGCTGCATTAACTCTCAACCACCATATTTTTGCATTAATATTCTGTTTTAAAATATTTCTAGTTCAGTGGTCATTGTTTAAGTATTTTTTATCAAGCAAAGACAGACATATAAGTGAGATAATATGCATGTGTATTAAGGTTTTTTTTTTCATAGCAAGCCATATACAAGTTAGGTTAGAGGTTAAGCCACAAAAAATTGGAATGTGGGGGGGAGAGATCAAAGGTGTTGTTGTAACTACCATGTTATGTCTTGAAGACAACCCTCATTTCCAGATTGTGATGGATGTGTACGTTAGCTGTGCCTACCTAATGGTAAGGGATACTTTTTAACTTAAATGGTTGCAGGCAATAGTTAAAAACATGAAACTATTAACTTGCCACTAGATTATTAAATTGCCTAATATTTTGCATATCTGATGTATCATAGAGAAAGCACCAATTTGGATTACTTAAAAAAATTGAAAGCACATCCTACCAAGGAAAATAGATTCATTAATTGTGACTATACAATTTAGACTTCACTACAGATTTTGTTGTTGATTATACATTGTCAATACTTTCAAATTGTCATGTTGAACCATCTAACTAAATTGTCATTTTAATAACAAATAGCGATCCGAATGAGCAAACTTAGTGGACTTCTACAAAGAAGTCAGTTGGTCAAAGAAGAATGATAGATTTGTCACAGCTGCCACTGAAGATATTTATGTAAGTCTTCTCAAATCTTTCAACCTAGATAGACAAAAGGGGCTAGTTCAAAAAATGTACAAAATCAAAAACCATTGTTTCTTTCGTGGAAAGAAAAAATAATTGAATTTAAGATGTGTACAAAAGGAGATGGCTGGAAAGATGGATGACTTAGCCCCTGAGAATCGCACTGATGAGACAGCATAGGCTATCTTTAGGGAGGTACTTGGGCATAGGCCAGGATATGCACGAGGCTGGAGAGATGGTGATACCAGATTCTACAAGAGAAAAGGACATGTTACAAGCTAAAGAGTATGCAATGTTAGTGGAAAGACATAAGAAAGATGCGGATGACTACAAGAGTCAACTAGACCGTGTGAGGGAAGAAATGCGAGTGGTTGCGGAGAGACAAATTAAAACTGACGCAATGTTGTGGAGTTTCATGGCTTCATTTCAGTCGTGCGAGGGAGACTCTCTTTGGGGGAGGCAGTGACCCCCGAGCTGCATGTAAATATATTTAGCAATTTTTTGACTTATTTTGGGTGCCTTTTTTGTGGGTTATTATAGTGCATGCTTACTACATGCTTTTTGGGAAAGGAGGAGAGGGTAGCTGGGGGAAAACATATAAATATATACATATATATATATATATATATATATATATATATATATATATATATATATATATATATGTGGCAATCATTTTCTATCTATGCCTTGTGTATAGGGTACGAACTAATCTTTTTTTGTGGAAGCCAAAAACGCAGATGTGGGACAGTTGGGGGAGAAGCAATTTCTCTAGCTGGCCATATATTTCTTGGTTAATGAATAGAGTAGCTTGTTTTAAGCTAGTAAGTTAGCATATTAGGGGAGAAGCGCAATGGGTTAGATATTTGAAGCAGAATTAGAAAAATGAAATATGTAAGTATAAGATTTTAATCAGGTTTTCTGCATTTACTTGCTCACACGGCTCAATTATTGTGCTCACATTGACAGGATTGTTGGTATGCAGGTACAACCAAGACTGCAATGATGGAATTGGTTGCCTTGCAATCACAATTGGATGCCTTGGGGGACAATATGTCAAGCAATATCCCAAAACGTATGTTCAAGTGTAATGGCAGTTTGGAGATGTCTAGTAAGCAATTACAGGTGTTGACAAGGTTAGATAAATGGTAAAAGTTAATGTGTTGTGGGATGACTGTGTTGGTCTGATGCTCAATTTCCATTAGTTGGTTTGTTGATTCATACCTGATATGGCTGCTTCAATATATTATGATAATTAAAGTTATGTGCTTAGATGTGCAAAATTGGCTTGTGTACAGAATATTTGTTTATATTGAGAAAACTGGTGCTGAATTTTGCTTTGCATTGTAGTTTAAAAAAAGTTGAAAATCCCAAAGAGATATTTACCACAAAATTTAGTGATAACCATGCCTTTCCCGTTTATCAATCCTTAGCATGAACTTATGCAATAAAGTCAAGAATCCCTAGCTGATGCATGTTGGCTTCTACAAACATGGGGCAGCACTTGAAATTAGGACAAATTTTAACTACTTATGAATATACGGGGTGGGCTACACGGATTAGAGATAGTGGTTGGAGTTGGTAATGGGATTATTTATTGTAAAGTGATAGCAAAATGGTTCTAAACTACTGTGTGAACACATGATTGATGTCCTGTAGCATGAAATTGACTGGTTGACATGTATATCATGCCAAAATTGGACATCTTTAAGGGTACTAAAGATCATACTACAAAGATTTCTAGCAAGTGTTCTACGTAATAGCTAGATGAGTATTGTGTATTAAAAAAGGTCCAAACTTATGAGGAACACAAAATACATCATAGATGCCAGTGGAGGCACATTTGTATCATACCTAGCTTTAGCGAGATATTAGCATGACTGCCAAAATGTTGGGGTTCCTTTTGATATAGCTGGATAGCAACAGTATTACTGGGAATATATTTAGGAAATCACCCAAGTTTATTGTGATTCCACGAGCAACCAAAGTAACATATAAATAGGAAAATTAATTGTGTTGATACATGTTGGTCAGATTTGATCATCAGGAAAGATTTGATCTAGAGGGAACTTACACTGTGTTATGTTCATTGCTAGTATATGAATTCTAGCACACTTTCGACTGAGGAATTTATTTCAAGTATAAGGGGTTCGTAATGGGAGACGCGTAAGGGCAATAGTTTGCTATTGGATAGTGAGTGACAAAAGAAACTGGTTTTACTCGAGTTTGCTTATATGTATATTTTCATGTTAACCACAAAGTGATAGATTATATTAGCATACCATTAATAATTTCCCTTAACTATATATTTCTATTCATATATACCTCCATTGATGTTAAAAGAATTATTGGAATGCAGGTGGTTGGAGTTAATGTGACTTCATGTTGGGCATTGTTGGGCTGCATGCTAGGAAATTTTGTTGGAGGGCTATATATGTTAATTAAGAAGTTCCACCCACTCCTGCAAGAAATGCGTAGGGCTATGCTGCAATGCAAGATGACAGTGAAAGGGCATGGATCAGAAGGTTCATTGAGTACCATGCAATTACAATATATCAGTTAGGGGATATATAATGTGTAAGAAATTAGTCTCTCCTCTCTTTCTATGTGTGGATTACATGAATGCACCAGTGTATATATAGAGTGTTGTAGTTTTAATACATGTGGCAATTGTGGGGATGGAGACTAGTTAGTAGGCGCTGGGCAGTTGTAAGGAAGTAAGAAAAATGTGATAGAAACGGAGGCCATTTTTGTTTGTACAATGGCACTGGTTTCATACCTTGATGAATGAAGCTGTGATTTTGTATGGCAATATGATGTTTGGGTTGCAAGAATTTAAATTTGAGATGGATCATATGCACCTTCAATTGCTCAATCGTTATGCATTGTTAGATCCCTATATATGACAACTGCATTTTAGAAATTCCAGTTTTTAGTCTATAAATTGCATGAGGATGATCTCCACATAGCAAATTCATAGTGAATGCATTAATAGGGGAGTTTAGGTGGTCTATATATACAATTAGCTAGGAATCTATATGTCTACTTGTTTATTAATGAAAAAAAGTAAAAAAAAATGCCTTTATTTATAAAAATATATAAGATTGTTGTCTTCATTTTCCATGTAATTTTTCTAGAAACAGTTATTGACATATTGGCAAGGACTAATAAGTTAAGCTTTGAGTTCTATCAATCCTGATGAAGAACACACATTTTAGATTCCTCTATTCATTTATGTATATTTATGATAATATGCAATACATGAATATGATCTACTTATTATGTTACCAAATTAATTTACAGTATTATCTTGTAATATGATCTATTGACAATGAATATGATCTACTTCTTATGATCTACTTATTAATTAAAGTAGCAGCACAAAAAAGCGTAGCCAATTTATGTTACCAGTAATATTGTATAGTTTGTAGAGAGAAATGTAGTACAAAAGATATAGCAATCAAACTTCCAATAGTGGTAATATGGTTTAGATCGCTGGCAGAAAATGCCCAATGTCATATTGACATATCTTGTAAACTAAATCGATGCAACAGTTAGAATTTCTGCTGGAAAAGCCTCTAATATCTTGTAAAATAAATCAATACAATAGTTGGGTCAAAAAAACGTCTTTAAGTAGGACATATTGCAACTTTCAATATATGTTCGCTAGGACTATCGCAACTTGCAGCGGTAATATATGGACGCTAGCTGGGAAAAAGACAAGATAGCAATTTATGGCCCGATTTGTGTCAGAACTCATTTCGTTGAGAAAGAAACCATGGCAACGATTTTCCAAAGCCACAACAAAAGTTCTGCCACCCGCACACAAGAAACCCGTTAGTTTTTTCTTTGCAGTATTGCGACATTCTAAATCGACCCAAATAGTTTGTTGCAGTGATTACAATAGGTACTCATAAAGGCAGTTGCAGCGGCTTTAGAACGCTTTTGCCATGAGTAAAAAAAGTTGGAAAACATCTGTTTTCTCAACGATTCACGACATCAGCTGAGTTCCAGCAGTTGTGACTAAACTATGGCGTCCAAAACGCGACGAACCCAAAATTGTTGGTAAAGGCCAGATGCTGCGTTTTATAGGGTGAATTCCGAAGGATTCGAGAGCTAGAATAGGGCATATTCTTTGTAGTGACGTGAAGAAGTGTGGTGCTCATTTTCAAATTTTTGATGTAGAAAAAGAATTAAGCGAAATGGCACGTGCAGTCTAATGGGAGGTCTCTCAAGGTGAATACTAACTAGTACTACATATAGCCATTCATTATATGTTGAATTTACTACCAAGTAAAAGCTCAATTGGAATGGATTCATGCATGTTCAACCTGTTTGATCAGTTTTTTTTAAATCACAAAGGAATGTAATAATTAGGGAAAAATATATGGATTCTGCTAGTTATATCAAAGATGATGAGGTAGTCACTGAAACTGATGTTACTTCATGCAAATAATGTAGTACTCTGAATGGATTGATAATATAATGGTGAGGTAGTACCCAGAAAAAGAAGAAGAAGAAGAAGAAGATTGTGATGCTAGGGTCTCTAAAAGTGATGAAGAAGAATGCATTGACAACTTGAGGGCACGATCATCTCAAACTATGGAAGCAAGGATTGGATATTCCATGCTACACTTGCTTTTTATGTCTAAATGGATTGTTGTTTTGCTAATTTCTTTTTCCATTGTTGTAGTTAGTGTTGTAGTAATTCACAGCTTTCCTTCATTTGACAAACTATGTATCAATTCTAACTCATCTAATGGAATGTAAATGGACAGTAAATGAAAATGAAGGAAAATAAGTCAAACTCGAGGATGACTATGAGAAAAAAGAGAATTGAATAAGGTTAACTGGTCTCAAATAACAATCCAAAGGTCCATAACCCAATTTCAGCCCCCCCCCCCCCTCTTTAGTAGATGGGTGACACGTGGCAAATGATATGTCTGCAACTAGAGATTTTAAGTTTTTGTTTGAATTTAAGTTATTTGAACGAAAGTGAGCATAGACATATATGAAGCGAGCCTACAACATTTATTATTATTAGTATTAATATTTTGGACGTTAACAAATGGTATAGAATCCATTTTCCCACTTAAGGTCCTCAAGTTCTTATCGGACCTTGGTCTCAAGTATTTTACAATTTAATTTATAATCAAACACTGCAATCATGTCACTTTATTAAAAATTACCTCCATTTCATATAGATAAGTAAAATAATTATAAAAACAAATTGTAAATTGATCATTTTTCAGTGGGAGAATGCACACATGATGTTTGGCAACCTACTAAACACAATTTTTCTTTTTCCCTAGAACAATAGTGTTTTATTGTTCCTTAATCCAATCTCAGGACCAAAGATTGTTGCTTGAAGTTCACCAAAGGTTTCTACCAAAAACAAATCAGAAAAAAGATCTCTTTGCATTCTCTTTGTGGCCAGAACTCTTCCCACACAGTCATGAGCAATAATACTGACTCCAACTTTACCCGGAGTTTTATTTATTCATGCATCCCAATTGATCTTAATAACATCCATAGTCTCCTATCTGCAAATCAGGTTTCTGAAGATCCTACATTGCTTGCATTAACAGTATGGACCTTCATAAAAGCTAACAAGAACTCATCATGTTTTGATTGCTGCATCACAATATTATGATTTCTAATAAGGAAAATATTATATATATTAAGTTTTTATCCAGTCATATCCTATTATATAAATATAACATAAGCCTATCAACCTCTGGATTTATTATTTTAAAGTAAGTGTTGATATAATGGTTAATATGACAATGTAATACCACTATAGTGAAATCTAAAATTTAAGATAAAAATGTATAAATCATTTTGTTAATTTATACAAATGTATAAAAATATATAAAAAGATTTGCCCTTGAGGGAGTTGGGTAAGGGCCAATCTTTCATCGCCTGTAGTTTAATGGGATCTACCCGCACTCCTTCTACTGATATGAGGTGGCCCAAATAGACTACTTCCTTGCACCCAAAGTGACATTTGGATCACTTGGCATACAACTTGTGTTGTCACAGTAGGTTAAGGGTAACTTGGAGGTGTTGCACATGTTTCTTCATTGTTTTGCTGTATACTGGAATATCATTAATAAAATAAGTATGAACCTATAGGGGCCTGAATACCTCGTTCATGAAGCTTTGGAAGGTGGATGGTGCATTAGTTAGCCCAAAGGGCATAACTAAGAATTCGTAGTGGCCCTCATGTGTCCTAAACGCTATCTTGGGAACATCTTCTGGTTTGACAAGGATATGGTGGTAGCTCAACCTCAATTCCAGCTTCGAAATAGTTTTTCCTCCATGCAGTTCATCCATAAGCTCTTCCACCACCGGAATAGGGTATTTATCCTTAATTGTGACATTATTGAGGCCATGGTAGTCAACACATAACCTCCACGTACCATTTCCCTTACGAACTAGCAACACCATGGACAAATATGGACTTTGACTAGGCTGTATAACCCCAATAGACAGGAGTTCTTGCACTATTTTTTCGATCTCTTCCTTTTGGTAATAGGGGCATCGATATGGCCTTAGGGAAATGGGTTTGGTTAAGCCATTGGATTCTCAACACAAGATCACAATAACCCAATGTCAAGATGTAAAAATTAGTGTGATAAGTGTTACCCTGCATAATGAATGGAATATTAGAGTAGCGTCCTTCACTGAATAATGTGTCTCCATTGGCCACCTAAATTTGAAGGCCCTTTGTTGGTTCAGCTTACAGATGAGCTCATTTGTGAATAGATGGATCCATAAAGCAATAAACACTGCCAGTGTCTTTGAGGATCACCACTGGACAGCCATAGACCTTGCCCAAAATGCGCATGGTTTTTGAGCTTGGAGACCCAGATAACGCATGGATTGAGATCCCCAGAAGCTGGTCAGTAGGTTCAGATTCAGTGGTGTCAGAATTAGATGCCTCACCCAAGTGGATCACTGGTGTACTAGTCTGGAGCTCCTCATCCTCACTATTCTCCATACAGTCCATAATAAAAGAGCGGGCAGATTTGCATTTATGACCCGACCGTCATTTTTCATCACAATTGTAACAAAGTCCACATTCTCAGCTTTCCTTCATTTGTA
This sequence comes from Carya cathayensis, assembly GCA_011037825.1. Classification (NCBI taxonomy): domain Eukaryota; kingdom Viridiplantae; phylum Streptophyta; class Magnoliopsida; order Fagales; family Juglandaceae; genus Carya; species Carya cathayensis. The sequence continues at coordinate 2,694,529 of QGSO01000162.1, read as the reverse complement.
TTAGGGACAATCGTTGAACTAGAAGGATAGGTTTTTTTCCCCATGTCGAAGGCAAAGTAACAATAGGTTGATTTGGAGTAGAATCGAAGCGGTTGGTAAGGCATGGTAAGATTTGAGGGATTAAGCATACGTACCATAAAATGGATATCCTCTCTTAACCCGCTCAAAAAGCAATTGAGATTGTACAGCTTAGCTAGTCCCTTGAGTTGATTAGATAGGATCTCAAAATCTGTTTTATAGGCCTCCATAGTTGTAGTTTGTCGTAACCAAGTGATGGCCTCCATAGGATCATCAAACATAGTAGGCCCAAATCGAGTGAGTAGAGTCTTAGTGAACGCATCCTAGCTAATAATTCCATCAGATGATTCCAAATCTTGAAACCAAGTAAGTGCCTTGCCCTCCATATGAAAAGAGGCCAAGAGGATCCGATGGTGTGGATTGGTTTGATGGTACGTAAAAAATTGGTTGGCTTGATAGATCTAATCATTAGGATCTTCACCATTAAACTTAGGAAATTCTGGTCAAATTGCCCTCATTTGAATGCCGTCGTGCTCCTCGAACAAGGAGTTCCCATGTGAAGTTGATCCCGATGTTGAATCATCCTTCAACTTCCCTTGCGCACGAACTAGTGTTTCCATGTTAGCCGCAACAAGTTGTAGTTGTTGAGCCAAGCCATCCACTGCTTGCTGCAACGCCTGTTGATGTTGGTTTTGAGTCTCTTGGTTGGTACGTAGTGAGGCCATTGATTTAGCCAAATGGGAAAAACTGGTACTATCTCCTTGTCTGTCAACCATGGACCGCGGCTTTGGATACCTCTTTTAAGGAGCTTGATAAGAGATGAAATTAATGTGCCACTTCGAGGGGGCTAAATCCTCCAACACAAAATTTGAAAAATATTTGCTTGCCTTTTCATTGATAATGGACTATAAACAGAAATTATAACCTAACAATACTAACTGAAAATAACAACCCACTACTCGCATGACCTCATTTTTGCTCCTACTACTAACAAACTCAAAGGCAAGGCATCAACAATATCCACAGACTCAAACTCACAACCAAATTAGACGAATTCAACATTGACAATTTCAAACGTAGAGGAAAATAAACTTCAAACACAAAGCCTTCATCAAATAAGCCTTACCCAGATAAGCCCCAATAACTAACCCCAAGCCCAAGGCCCATAGGCCCATGACAATTCTGCAGTTCTAGGCGACGCCAATCTGAGAATTCACCAAAAATAGCTGTGAATCACTAGAGAGAGAGAGAGAGAGAGAGAGAAGGTGAGAGGAAGAGTCTGTTGAGAGGAACAATATTGATGTGAGGGAAGAAAGGAGAAGAGATTGTACAGGATGTGGGAATATGGGATATAGGAAGGAGGGGATTTCAGGATGGAAGAAACTGAAAATCAGAGAAAGACATACCTACTGAACGATGTCGTTCCCCTTGTCTTCAGTGAGTTTTATTTGGGTCTAGGTCTGGGCCACGGTCCTGGGCCTTACAAGGAATGTCCCAATTGTGGTACACTGAAGTTCAAATTTGCATCCAAAATAAAACAAGAGGATATGGATCACATTATTGTCTACTAAGCTCAAATCAAATAATTTATTTTTATTTCGGATATATTTTACAACAAATACACTTAAGTTCATGGGTCTAGAAAAAGAAGTAGAGATGGCAAGTGGGGAGGAAGTCAAAGTTTCCTTCAAAGTTGAGAAAGGGGGTTTGGTTGAAGTGAAGAAGTGTGGAGCTCATTTTCAGATTTTTCATGTAGAAAAAGAATTAATGGAGATGGCACGTGCAGTCCAATATGAGGTCTCAGGAGATAATGATTTTCCTACAAATGTTAACTCTAAAGGTGATGATGGTGTGTGACAAATGATTTGGTCTTTCAAGGTCAGCACTAACTAGCTAGTACTATAGTCATTTATTATATGCTTATCTGCCAAGTGAAAGCTCAAATACATGGATTCTGATAATACCAAAGATGAGGTAGTCACTGAAACTGATGTTGCTGCGTGCAGATGATGTCTCTGAATGGAATGATGAATGTAATTATGTAATGTTGAGGTAGTGTCCAGAAAAAGAAGAGAATGTGATGATGGTGTATCTGAATGTGATTAAGAATAATGCATTGACAACTTGAGGGCATGGTCATCTCAAACTACGGAAGCAAAGGATTGGATATTCCCTGCTACACTTGCTTTTTATGTCTAAATGGTCTACTTGCTCTTCAGTTTTCACATAACTGATTTATACTTTGATGGATTGAGTTATACATGTGCGGGGCTTGAGAACCTCAACATGAATTTGACATAGAGATCAAATACCATAAGGATGAGAGGAATTAGAGGAAGTACATTTGCCATTGTTAATAATTGCTTCTAATTAAACTGTCTGTTTAATGACTATGTTTTGAACCACAAATATTACCAGAAAACAAAAAGCACTTCTCTGTCAGCTTATATTGACAGAATCACATCTTCCCAAAGTTATGGATTGCACCAAATCAGGGATTACTTATTTCTAGGCATCTGTTACAAAAGAAATTGTCCTTATATGTAAATTTCCATATTTAATTTCATTGTACATCAATATATCTTTGTAAAGCACAATACAGAATTAATACATTGAGTTATTCAAATACACATCCCCTTCTCCCTTAACATGGTATCAGACTAGAACACGGTCTTGTAACGCCATGATTGAATCATCCAACCCAACCCTCCCTTCCCCTTATTTTCTTCATCCCTCAAATTCCCCAAGCCTAACCCTTGTCAATGGCCTTCTAACCGATGACAACTACCCCAAATGGCAAAAAACCATGACCCGAGCCCTCAATGCAAAAAATAAACTTAGTTTTGTTGATGGTACTCTCAAACCCCCTGCACCTAACACACCCGAATACACCCAATGGAACCAAACAAAGGATATGGTCTTTACTTGGATTCTCAATTCGATCATCCCCTCTCTCACCAATTCCCTCGAATACCATACCGACCCACGTGATGTTTGGATTGATCTTTCCTCCCATTTTTGTCATGGCAATAATGCCCGAATTTATCAACTCAAACGGACTCTTTCTTCCCTACACCAAACAACCAATTTCATCCATGATTACTACAACCAAATAAAACAAGTTCAGGATGAACCCAGTCATCTTCAACAGAGCACCAACCTCAAAGCTCTCCAGCGACAAGCTGTTGATGAACGGGTGTTCCAGTTCTTCCTTGGTCTCAATGATTCTTTTGCCTCCCTTCACACTCAAATCTTAGCCATGGACCAACTTCCACCCATAAGCAAAGTATTTTCTATTATGTTTCCGGAAGAGCAACAAAGATTGCCCAACATTCAATCACCTTCATTAAAAAGTCTGGCCTTGGCAGTCCGACCTGGTGGGCGTCCAAAACCCCCATTCAAGTGCACGGCTTGCAGCAAAGAAGGACATACCCATGATCAATGCTGGACTCTAGTGGGTTATCCTCCTGGTCGCAACCCAAAAACCAAGACCCAGCCCTCAATTCTTGGTCAACCCCCTTCCAGCATCAACCAACTCGTCGTTGCTCTGTCGGCCTCAATTCCTATACCTGGCTTGACACCGGAGTTATACCAGAAGCTTCTCGACTTGCTCATGCCATCCCCACCTCCAATCGAGTCCCCCTCAGTCAACTTCATTGGTAACATTTCTTCCCCTTCACTTGTTTTTCCCTTCAATCGGCGCCTTCATTGGGTGGTAGACAGTGGCGCTAGCCACCATATTTGCCACCACAAGGAAGCTTTCACCGATCTCCATCCCCTAGCCACTCCCCATTCCATCCGGTTTCCCACAGGTCAGGATGTTCCAAGCGAAGGTCTCAGCACTTGTATTCTCTCCCCATCTCTTACCTTAACTCACGTATACTTTGTTCCACTTCTAAATTTTAATTTATTATCTATTTCCAAAATTACCCTCCACAATTCTTGCATTATTACTTTTTCTTCTAATAAATGCTCATTTCAAGATCCACAGTCGATGATGCTGATTGGAGCGGGTGAATTATGCAATGGGCTTTAACGTGTATCGTCCCGACCCTCCTATGCTTTTTGCTACTCAAACCACTGCTAATAAGACTCTATGGCATCAACGTCTAAGTCACTCTCTAGTTTTATTATCCCTAATTTTTTAGATTCCCCTTGTATTCTTTCTAATTGTGATGTTTGTGCTCGTTCTAAGCACACAAGACTACCCTTTCCAAATTTTGCTAATAAAAGTGTTTCTGCTTTTAATCGGATTTTTTGTGATATTTCGGATGGATATCATACTTCTTCCTTATGTGGAGCCCAAATACACATCCCCTTCTCCCTTAACAGCTTAGTTAGTCCAGATAATACACCACTTCCCATAAACATTTCTTCATTCTATTGTTCTTACTCTTCAATATTAGCTTCTGGAATTTCTTTTTCAACTCGATCTTGAAATGTTGAACCTGCCCTTTTTTATTCATGAATAACATCTTCGATCTATCACTGTCGAAATCTCATCGGTTGCTGTTTTGCTAATTTCTTTTTCCATTGTTGTAGTTGTTGCTGTAGTAATTCACAGCTTTCCTTCATTTGACAAACTATGTATCAATTCTAACTCCTCTAATAAGGTTAATGAAAATGAAGGAAAAAGAGAACTAAATAAGGTTAATTGGTCTCAAATAACAATCCAACGGTCCATAACCCAATTTATGCCCCCTTTGGTAGATCGTAGAAGGGTGACACGTGGCAAATTAGTCCATACCACTGGTGAAATTTCTCAGCAATCATGCAACAGCCCGCTAAAATTATCAGTTTTGGATTCTTTCCCGACAGCAATCACATCTCTCTCGTCTTAACCCTCTATCTTTAGTTATTTATGTTTAACATAATTGATTTGGTTGGCTGTAGACTGTGTAGTTAGTGTTTGTGGAGTTCGCTGCGTAGTTGTGAAACGAAGTGTGGTTGTGAAGTGTTAGGCTTGATTTTGTAGTTTTGTGGACTGTGCTGTGAAGTATAGGCGTGAGATGGATGCCGTAGATGTGATACGGCGGGTTGTGTGAAGAGAATACGCGTGTAGCGTATTCTGTGTAATGCAGCGACGCGCCGCGCGACATGCGCTGTAGTGATGTGGGTCGTAGAAGGAAGGGAGTACGCATGTAGTGTACTCCGTGTGGTATGGCGATGCATCGTGTGATGTGCATCGTGTTGATGAGTGTTGTAGCGAAGGAAGTACGCGTAGCGCGTACTCCGTGTCGCGTAGCGATGCACCGTGAGACGTGTATCGCAGTGATGGGTTTTGTAGTGTGAATGGAAGAGAGTTCACGTGAGTGTACTCTGTACTAAGTCGTGATACACCGGATGGCGTGTCACGAAGGGTTGAATGGCGTAGCAGAGAAGTGTGGAGCGTATGGTGTAATGTTGGGAAACTGTATGACAGTGTCCCGAAGCAGTGATGATATGGATTATAGTCCGGGATGACTGGTGTCATCTTGTGGTTGACTATGGCTAAGAGTATATGGATTGAGAAATGAGTTGTTTGTTTGGTTGTTATTGATAATTTTAATGAACTTGTTTTAGTGCAAAGGCTTTCTGAAGTCAATTTATCTCTTCCGAGTATAGTGAAACCTCAAGTTGGCCGTGGTGTTGCAAGTGCTTACAATATGGCAATTGAGTTCAGAAGTGAAAATCTTAAGGACTTGAGTGTTCCTCTTCCAGCTGTTGTGCAGTTCCTCGTGTCTCGCGCTCTATTCTCATAGAACGCGACGATCGAGGTAAGTTAGCCTCTAACTTACTATCAGTTTATTGTGTATGTGTGATGGGTAAGAGAACTACAATTTATGTATGTATGTTATCGTATATGCCATGTCATGCTATGTCATTACATGTTTATCTGTTACGTATGATTTAATCTCTCATGAATAATTATCTGTTATATAATCTTTTCTGTCATACAATGATGTATGTTATAAGTATGCCATGTTAAGTATGCCATATGATACATGTATGCCATGAAATGTTTATGATTAAATCATATTATGCCATTTACAAGTATACGCCATGTTAGAAAAGTATATGATATTAAATAATATCACATGCATTAAGAAAGATAAGACATGTTATGTTATAATAATGCGTGGGGCCACAACAACTGTGGAGTACGTATTATATTTATGTTATTTATAATGCGTGGGGCCACAACAACTGTGGAGTACGTATTATATTTTATGTTATTTATAATGCGTGGGGCCACAACAACTGTGGAGTACGTATTATATTTTATGTTACTTATAATGCGTGGGGCCACAACAACTGTGGAGTACGTATTATATTTATGTTACTTATAATGCGTGGGGCCACAACAACTGTGGAGTACGTATTATATTTATGTTATGTTATTTATAATGCGTGGGGCCACAACAACTGTGGAGTACGTATTATATTTTATGTTATGTTACTTATAATGCGTGGGGCCACAACAACTGTGGAGTACGTATTATATTTATGTTACTTATAATGCGTGGGGCCACAACAACTGTGGAGTACGTATTATATTTATGTTATGTTACTTATAATGCGTGGGGCCACAACAACTGTGGAGTACGTATTATATTTATGTTATGTTATTTATAATGCGTGGGGCCACAACAACTGTGGAGTACGTATTATATCTTATGTTATGTTACTTATAATGCGTGGGGCCACAACAACTGTGGAGTACGTATTATATTTATGTTACTTATAATGCGTGGGGCCACAACAACTGTGGAGTACGTATTATATTTATGTTATGTTACTTATAATGCGTGGGGCCACAACAACTGTGGAGTACGTATTATATTTATGTTATGTTATTTATAATGCGTGGGGCCACAACAACTGTGGAGTACGTATTATATCTTATGTTATGTTACTTATAATGCGTGGGGCCACAACAACTGTGGAGTACGTATTATATTTATGTTACTTATAATGCGTGGGGCCACAACAACTGTGGAGTACGTATTATATTTATGTTATGTTACTTATAATGCGTGGGGCCACAACAACTGTGGAGTACGTATTATATTTATGTTATGTTATTTATAATGCGTGGGGCCACAACAACTGTGGAGTACGTATTATATCTTATGTTATGTTACTTATAATGCGTGGGGCCACAACAACTGTGGAGTACGTATTATATTTATGTTACTTATAATGCGTGGGGCCACAACAACTGTGGAGTACGTATTATATTTATGTTATGTTACTTATAATGCGTGGGGCCACAACAACTGTGGAGTACGTATTATATTTATGTTACTTATAATGCGTGGGGCCACAACAACTGTGGAGTACGTATTATATTTTATGTTACATGAAGTATGGGGCCACAACAACTGTGGAGCATACACTACATGAGACACAGCAATTGTGACATGTAGAATACGTGGGGCCACAACAACTGTGGAGTACGTATTATATTTTATGTTATGTGAATTCATGGGGCCACAACAACTGTGGAGCATGAAGTATGGGGCCACAACAACTGTGGAGCATACACTACATGAGACACAGCAATTGTGACATGTAGAATACGTGGGGCCACAACAACTGTGGAGTACGTATTATGTTTTATGTTACTTGAATACGTGGGGCCACAACAACTGTGGAGTACGTATTAATGCACGTTATTAATCAAGACAATTAAATAAGATTCCAAGTTTATGTTAAGTCAAGTTTCAGATCAAGTTCATGTTATGTTATGCTCACGTACATGTTATGTTCATGTTCATGTTATGTTCCAAGTTCATGTTCACATCATGTTATGTTCACGTTTATGATACGTTCAAGCTCACGTTCATGTTATGTTATGTTCATGTCCATGTTATGTTTCACGTTCATGTTATGTTGATTGTTCATGTTATGTTTTAAGCTTAAGTTCATGCCATGTTAAGTCAAGTTCAGTTCACGCTTAAGTTCTGGTTAAGTCATGCTATATGTCAAGTTATACTATGTTTATGTATGACTATAATTATGCATTTATGCTTTTACTGCCATGCATGCATTTTTAACCTGTGTATAAGTTTTATGTTAACTTACTGAGATTTGTAATCAAATCTCACTGTGGTAGTCCCAACTACCATTCCCCCCGAATGGTAGATCTTGTTACAGGACCCAAAGGAGAATTGGAATCTGACCAACTGAATACGGTCGACTAGGCCACGGTGCGATGTTGATGATGGTATAGTATTTAACTTAGGTTAATACTTGTACTTTTGGAGTTGTATCTCAAGTATTCTTTTGATCACAACCATTTTAGACTAGTGTGGTGATCACGGCTTTTTAGTATGCCTTTATGTATGAATTATGTTTCAAGTATTTGGGATATATTTAGTTGGTGCATAGTATTGCTAAAGAAAAAGATTATCCGCTGCGAATATTGCATAATGTTAGATGCATGTTAGGAACATTGCATCTTATATGTCATGAACGGGGGCAGGTAACCTTGTGTTGCATGTCTCGACGCTTCAAATGTCCGTTCAATCCCAAGCGGAATTTGGGGGCGTCACAAATCACATCATTCTTGAAATTCTTAAAGAATGAAGGAAGAGCAATGATACGTCTCCCATCAATATGATCACCGTGGGCTGATCCATAAACCGAGTTAGCGGTTGTCTAAGATGAAAAAAGTCTAGAAATGTTAAAAAAATAATTATTAAAAAAATTCAAAATTGTTTTATATCTAAACTAAATGAGGTTTACCTTGAAAATTGAAAAAAAACTCAATTCTCAACTCGACTGTTAAAAAAGAAAATAGACGTTAGCAGGTTTTAGATAAATTCTACAACTTCACTTGGAAAAGCTAAAAGTCATAATAACTTTTTTTTAAAACAAAAAAAACATTGCAATCTATCTGTCAAAAAATTTTTAGAACATCTAAGAACTCTCTTCTTATACCTTAAATTTATAAATTTTATTTCATTTATTTCTTATACTCTAGACTTCAGTCTCTAATCTCGAACTCTTTTACATCCATCTTGCTCATATTTGGCACTAGCAACCTCTCTCATCGCTGCATTGCACTTGCAGACATTGTGTGATATCTCTGTGCTATGATCAACAAAGGTAAACTAAAGGTAAAAATTTTGTTTTATATATACGCTATACAATAAAATTTTGTGGTAATAAAACAACCACGTTTGTCTTCTAGTCTCTAGAGTCTAAAACATCCTTTGATTTTTTTATTTTTTATTTTTCTTCTTCTTCAACACTTTAACTCAAGGTTTCACAATTGAATTCGCATGTTTTTTCAATTTCTCTAATGTTAATTTATTTCTTTGATTTTGAATATTAATATGAATATATTTTATTTTATTATGTAGATTAACAGTTTTATATAAAAGTGGAGTTCATTTGTTATATTTAAGTGAAACCCATTTGCTAAATCGGGTTCAATTGTTTTATGTTAATATTTATTTTATTCTAGAATATTCATAAGCATGCAAGTAGAATTTATATAGTAAATATTGTTCATTTTTACTAAAAAATATGTCTAATAGAAAATATTCATTTGGATATGAAATAAGGGTGCTTCTAAAGCTATCGCTGGGAGCTCATGCTAGGCTTTTTTTTTTTTTTACATCATTTTTTAATAATTTTAAATATTTAAAAAAAATAAAAAATTCACAATAATATTAAACAGTATTTTCTTAATCACTAAGAAAAAAAATTGGGAGCAGTAGCTCCTAGCAAGATCCCTAGCTTTATTCATAAAATAATCTAGTTTAGTTTGATACAACAGAAAGGGCCCATTTTAATTTATTGTCTTAGGCCTCAAAATCTATTGAGCCGGTCTGGATATGATATCTATTTAAGCGATTTGAACGCAAGGGAGATAGTACTCTCTCCCATCTGCAAATGATCGGGTTCCTGAAGATCCAACGTTACTTGCATTAACAATATGGACCTCCTTAAAAGCTAACAAGGACTCATCATGTTTTGATTACTGCATCACAATATTAGGGTTTTTAATTAAGAAAAATATTATATTATATATTAAGTTTTCATCAAGTCATATCCTATTATACAAATATATCATAGATTCATAAGCCTATCCACCTCTGGATTAATTAGTTTAAAACACAACTGTTAATATCATGGTTAAATCATTTTTTTATTTATACAAATCCAATCAATATGATATCTATATATAATGAGTTTGAAAATCATATGAATTTGAAAGTCAAACATGAGATTACTTATGGAATGTTTTCAACTGATTAATATATATATATATATAAATATATGTATGGCTCTTAATTTTAGGGATAGAAATAGGCCATGTTGCATAAACATTGGCCATGTGCAAAGAACGTTGGTGGTCCCTTTTAATAAATTATGACCAAGTCTCATAGTCAACGCAGGTTTGATCCTACCATACAATGCTCAATACTATGCATAATACAAACATTCCTTTCGTACTCTTTCTTTATTAAAATTCTTTTAAATTAGAGATTTGCCGATACCTATTCTAGATTTTATCATTTGTAACACGTTCAATTAATATGATCTATATTGTCAAAGGTAAGTGGCCTGATTGATTTAACTCTCCAACTTTTAAATTGGCCGAGGTCTGACGTTCGAAATCCACCTCCTCCACATGCATAAATACATAAATAAATGTGATAGATGAGATTATATATGCTCCAACATGATCAGGCGCAGCGTTAAAAGACTGTTGGAAAATAAAATCACCTGAAGAAATTGATTTACAAATATCAAGCACACTCTCGCATTTATAAGAGAAAGGTGTAAACTGACCTAATATCATAGTCGACATAAATGATTGAGTATTACTTTTTGTCCAACCCATCTCTTTTTTTCTTTTTTCTTTTTTTTCCCCCTTCTTCTTCTAAGCAAACGAGTGTTACCTCTTCTTCTAAGCAAAAGAGCGTTACAAACATCTAAAGAGGGTCTTTTTCACTGTCAATATACAAAACACAAATAGGAATAATATCTAATGGAATGCTACCAAACAAAAAATTTGTAGCTGCCAGTTGCGCAAATCGATTTTGGGATCGATCTATCTTGTTAAAACTCCAGCCATTGTGAGATTTCAACAAGTTTGCGATGTCGTCTGAGATTTCAACAAAGAGGTTGTAGTGAAGTTTTCCTTAGTGCAAATTTTAATGACTTCACCTTTTGAGTTTTTGCTCACTGCTGAAGCCAATGAAGATGAGTTTTTGACTACGGCATCAAAAGATATACAAAATTTATTTGTGAGAGGTTTTTGCCATTCTTGTTCCACTTTGGTGTTGGTCTTTTCTTTCCATCCCTATAGATTTTCTTGATATGAGAGATTCAGTTGTTATGAAATTTTGTGAAGAGAACGCTCCTTTCAATTATGAACTTGGTCATTTCAAAGCCTCCAGATAAAATCAAGAATCAAACGTGCAAAAACTTTGAAAGGATGGTCTTCCTGGGAGGTAAGGTCGAGTTTTAGCTTGGGGTATAAAATGAACTAAAATCAATCCTTTATTGAGTTTACCACCAAATAAGATAGGTTTAAAGGCCATCTATTGTGACTCCAGAGAATTCTAGTTATGGGGCATTCAATGAATAGGTGAAGGGGGGTCTCTTCTTTTTCATCACAAAGTGGGCAATTAATAGATGAGATACTTGGGATAAATCTTTTAAGGTGCTCTCTTGTTGGTAGAATATTCGAAAGTATTTTCCATAGAAGGAGATTGTGGTGATCATGTATTCTGAGATTCCAAATTTTCCTCCATGGGATATCCGGGTTTGCTTCTCTACTAAAGTTTGCAATATTTGATGCCAGGTGATGAACACTTTTAACTGAGAATCTCTCATTTTAGGTTTTGATCTAGATGGAGAAATTCGAAATTTGATTGGAGTGGGGTAAGGGAATTTTTAGAATTTCATTGATGCTTTCTTGTTGGAAGAGAGATGTTAAAATTGGAAGATTCCAATATCTATTATTCTAAAAAATTAGATATGTGACCTTGAGTTTATTCCAATTACCTCCTCATCATCAGATTCACCTACCCGTAAAAGGCTTTGTCATTTTCAGGCTGGCTTTAGTCAGTTGACTTTGTGTTAAGTATACCGAATCTTTCTGATTGTAGTCTTGGATCGATAAAGCTCCGCCCATAGTGCCTTAGGTCGATCCCTGGAGGCTAAGATCGACTGCTTCAGAGAACCAGACCCGGTACGCCAAGTCGATAGCCTTTTCTTCCACTCTTGGAATAAGGGGAGATTGCATTTTTAGTCTTTCCAGAGTCCAGACGGACTTGATTTCTTCTTTCAGTCAAGATAGCATGTCCCCGCAAATGCCTGGCCTGTTCCTTTTTAGTACCCATTTCTATCCCATTCTTACCATCTTTCTTGGGTTGGGAAAGCGACTTTTAGCTCATTCCATTTGTTTGTTCACATCGGATTCTCTACCATCTGATCTTTTGTCTTTAATTGAATTGCTCGCTACGCCCCTTCTGCGACTTTCTTTCCTTGCTAGGTGCTGATTTTTGTCAGTCGCCGAGAGCTATAGCTTTGATTCTTGCCTTGGTAGAGTAGATGACTTCCCTTGCTGAATAGAAGAGTAAGCTTCTGCCCCTCTCCCTTCTTTTGAGTCTACATGCTTCTGCATAGTATGTCATTTATATGCTCCTTAAGCCAAAGGCCAGTTTCATTTTTCTTCTCATAGGTGAACACACTGCCTGTAATTAGCAATCTTCCTTTTTTCGGACAACACGTACAAAGAGACCGGCCATTAGTTAAGAAATTGGTGAACCTATGAGATTGATTGAACAAGCCTTAAAGGTGAAGAAGAATCATCGAACTAATGGATGGACCGCAACGCCAGTACTAGAACTCTTGAACTATAGGAAGGACCTACCGACCGATTGCAAGAGCTGCTACAGTTCTCAAATTTCCAATTCATTGAGAAAGACCACACTTGTAGTAGACTTTTTCCCGGTTTCAAGAATTGAGATCGATTCTCATGCTCTTGCCTACCACTGAATCCCCACAAAGTTGTACCCCATATTTTCAATTATTTTCACACTTACTTCTGCTTCCCCCATCTGCATACCAGTTGGGAAATTTTGGAAAAGTGGAGCCACCATCATCTCTCAAATATTCTTCAAAAAGCTAAAAAAATGCATAAATTATGGAAGTAGCAAAAAAATGTCTTGAAAACCTTTAAAAAAAAACATGTATACAAGTATGAAAAACTTGCACTAACGTAATTGATTCTTTTTATTATTATTATTGAAAAAAGCCTTTCTTTATTGACTTCTCATTAGAGCAAAGGATGAATACAATGAGAGTAACCCTCTAAAAGAATGCTCTCCTCCTAGAGATCTAGAGCACTCTTTGCTAAAGTGTGAGCCACATTTTTGGCATTTCTAGATACACACTTAGCTGACCATTGGTTCACTTTGCCTAAGATTTCCTTGGCATCACTTATGATCATCCCCATAGAGCTCCATTTTTTCTCAAACTTGTTAAGAGCATTAATGTCATGTCGTGTAGATGATCGAGTGTTGGGTTTGTGAACTGGTGAAGCGCAAGAATCGTTCTTGCGTAATTTACCTATGGTGATAATTCTATAGGATACTTCTAGGGATCCTAGGCCTCCTTAGTTGGTTTAATTCGAGAAAACCATAACTCCAAATCAACAAAAGATTGAAGATAATACTGATGAGATCATCTTCATTCTTGGCCTCAAGCTATATTTAAATAGCCGAACAGCCATTATAATAGTAGCACATCTCTCAATTAAGGAATGCAACAATTTAAGGAAAGCAACATATACATAAATAGTTTAGGCCAGAGTTATTGAAAAGGAAAGACAACAAATCAGTAGAAATTAAATAAGTCAGTTGACCAAATTCTCTAGATCTTTTTTTCACGTGTGTCCCAATTTATTGAGTCCCTAACAGCTCCTCATTCCTTCAAAATGTCCTTGTCCTCAAGGGAAAAATTTGGAAATTGTGCCTTGAAATCAGCTAGATTTTCCCATGTGGCATCCAAAGGTGATAAATTTTACCAGTGAACAATATTTTCAACCACCCCCTTGATATTTCTAGTTTTCAAAATTGCTTGAGGTAATGGATGTGGGGTGGACTCTTCAGTTATGGAAGGCAACGTGGGAGAAACAATATCTTGATCTCCAATCCTTTCTTTAAGGAGTGAAACAAGGAAGGCTGGATGGAGTTTATACTATGAAGGAAGTTTCAACTTATACGCAACCTCCCTAATTTTGGATAGAATTTTAAAGGGGCCGAAAAACTTGGGGCTGAACTTGAGATGTTTCCTTTGAGTTAGAGATAATTGGCGATATGGACGCAGCTTGAGATACACAAATTCACCAACTTGGAAGTTTTTCTCTGTATGTTTCGCATCATAAAATTTTTTCATCCTTCCTTGTGCCACCTTCAAATTATTTTTTACTTATCCAATAACTACATCTCTCTCAAGAAGGAATTTTTCAATTGATTCCACACGTGTAGTGCCATGGACATAGGCGAGTAGAGTGGGGGCCTCCTGACCATAAACAATCTCCAAGGGGGATTTTTTTGTAGATGAATGGATACTTGTATTATAGCAATATTCCACCCATGGAAGCCAAAATTTGAATTTAATGGAATCCACCCAATTAGGAATGGGAGAGGATAAGGCATATGATTGGATTTCAAATTTCCTTGACAAGACATCAGCTGCAGAATTTTCTTTCCCTTCTTGTATTGAATTGAAAATCAAATCCCAAAAGCTTAACTAACCATTTTTATTGTGCAGCTCTAGTTATGGTTTGATCCAAGAGATATTGCAAATTTATCTATATGAACAAGGAATTTGGCACCCAAAAGATAAGGACACCATTTTTTAACAGAATTGACCAATATGAGAATTTCCTTTTCATACGTGGATAATGCTAGATTTTTTTCTATGTAATGCTTGACTGAAAAATGAGATTTTGTCGTTCCCCTTGCATGACCACCACTACTAAGCAACTCCAAAGGCATCACACTCCACAATAAATGGTTGAGAAAAATCGATAGAGCGAGTACGGGTCCGGATGTCATTGCCCTTTTTAACTCTTCAAATGCTTGCTCAGCGGTGGGACTCCATTTAAAAGAATCCTTTTTTTAGCATATTTGTCAAAGGTTGAGCGATCATTCCATAGTGGTGAATGAACTTCCAGTAGTAACCTATGAGGCCCAAAAAACCTCCCAACCCCTTCAAGCTAGTCAGTTAGGGCCATGGCTATCCAACAATGAGAAATCAAGTGACCCAAGTAGCCTACTTCTTCTTGTCCAAAATGACATTTTTCACGCTTGACAAAAAACTTGTTAGCTTGCAAAACATGTAGCACATGCCCAACATGTAATAAATTATCCTCCCAAGATTTGTTAAAAATAAGAATATCGTCAAAAAATAAAAAGATGAATTTACGAAGAAATTCCATGAATACCTCATTCATGATATGCTTTGGAAGGTTACCAGTGCGTTAGTGAGGCCAAAGGGCATCACTAAAAAGTAGTAGTGGCCTTGGTGCATGCAAAAGGTTGTTTTCTCAACATCTCCCAGGTACATGGGGATTAGATGGTACCCTGACCTTAAATCAAGCTTTGTAAAAGATATGCACCATGCAATTCATCCAATAATTTGTCGATAATGGATATTGGATATTTATCCTTGATGGTAATATTGTTAAGTGCCCGATAATCCACACAAAGCTTTCAAGAGCCATCATGTTTTTTAACCAATAGTACAGGAGAGGAGTAGGGACTCGTGCTAGGCCTTACCACACCAGATGACAAAAGCCCCTTGAACATTTTTTCAATCTCATTTTTTTGGTAATGGGGATACCGATAAGGCTTGACTGAAATTGGATTGGCTCCCTTTTCTAATGAAATTTTGTGGTCATGAGATTGCTGAGGTGGCAAGTCGTGTATCTCCTTGAATATATCTGAATATTGGTCTAAAATGGCCAATAATTTGGATTTAAATCACCTTCCATAACCCCCTACTTCTCTTCTAAATTCAGGGAGTTGAGTTGTAATAGATAAGTTCTTTTCCCCCTCCTTAATTGCTCCCAAAATCATGGTCATCTACTATTTAATTGCTAGGTCCCTTGGCTGCACACAGCTCCATGTTTCTTCCCTCCCAAACAAATCTCATCCATAACTCATTAAATTCCCAAATAATTGGACCTAATTTCTTGAGCCATTGAGTTCCGAAAATAGTATCACATCCCTCCACCTATAAGAGGAAAAAATCCACTTGGAATTCTATTTTTTGAATTGAGATTGGCGTGCCTTCACAAATTCTTTCACTCGTCATTTTATTTCCATCTGCCACTTGCACCGAAAATTTTCTTTTTTTCATGGTATTGAGTCCTAAATTTTCAGCCACTTTCGAATTTATAAAATTATGCATGCTCCCCGAATCAAAATGCATAGTCTCTGGAGCTGAAGTTCCTGAAATAGCATGAAAATTAATTTCAAGAATTTCCTCATTTTCTTCCTCTTCCATGTGCTCTTCTTCCAAAGGCTCCTTCCAAGAAGGAAAAATCCCTTCTATTATAAAATAGCGGTGTCCTAGAAAAAATTTCTCATCGCAATTAAAACAAAGTCCGCAATTCCACCTTTCTTGTAACTCCACGAGACTCAATTTTTTTATAGCAGAATTTTGCGCTCGAGTTAATGAAGCCGAGGGCAAGGGAGGTGGCCCAACTGCCATAGGGGCCTTCCTTGGTTCCACGTAGCCTCCTTTCCTTTGATCATGCATTCTTGACTCATAGACCCTTGCGAGACCAATTGTTGCGGATAATGACGTTGGATGACAAGCTTGCACGTCCACTCATAAACCCTCCTTCAATCCACTCACAAAGTAACATACTTGTTATTCCTCCGTCAAATTTCCCACCCAATGCAATAGACGATCAAACTCCATTTGATAATCCCAAACATTTCCATTTTGTTTAAGCTTCATGAGATCACCAAAAAAATCTTGGTATCGTAAAGGCTTGTATCGCAAGTGTAACTGTTGATACCACAATTGAACATCCCCATCCAAATGATACCCTGCCATGGACAATTTCTCTTCATTCTCCATTTGTTGAAACTCAAAGAATTGCTCAACACGATAAATCCACACTGTTGGATCTTCCATGCCATCATAGCATGGAAAGTCTAGGTTGGTAAGTTCTGGTGTTGTAGAACCTCCACTCGCAGATCCCTTTCCTTTGCTGCAAGAAGAAGAACTCCCCTCTCCGCCATGTCCTCCACCCGGCCTTTCCTCCCTTTGTTTAGTTAACATGGCAAACATTCTCCATGTGTTTCATGAGACGCTCCTAACTAGCTTTCACTGCTTGTTGTAACTCATGTTGACCCGCAGTTAACAAGCCAAGTTCACCCTCCAAATGATCTAAGCGATGGTTGAACGTGTTTGGCTCTGAGACCAAATTGTCACGTTGCATAGATGATCAAGTGACGGATTTGTGAACTAGTAAACTGCAAGGATCATTCTTGCATAATTTACCTATGGTGATAATTCTATAGGATACTTCGAGTGATCCTAGGCCTCCTTAGTTGGTTTAATTCAAGAAAAACCACACTCCAAATCAATACAAGATTGAAGATAATACTGATCAAATAATCTTCATTATTGGCCTCAAGCTATATTTAAATAGTCGAATAGCCATTACAACAGTAGCACATCTCTCAATTAAGGAAAGCAACATATACGTAAATAATTTAGGCCAAAGTTGTTGAAAATGAAAGACAACAAATCAGCAAAAATTAAATAAGGTAGCTGTCCAAATTCTCTAGATCATTTCTCCATGTGTGTCCCAATTATTGAGTCCCCAACAATTTACTACAGTCAATGCTTGAAAATACCCATGTTTTATGTTAGTATTGCCTGAATAACATATTTGAGAAGGACTTTCGTGCCTGCTTGAGATAGGTACTTCACCTTCTAGTTGCTCATTCTACTTTTAATCTTTTCTAGTATTGAGTAGAAAGCTTTAAACTTGTGTCTCCCTACATAGAAAGGTAGGCCCAGGTATTTCTTATAAGAAGCAAAAGCTTTTATACGGCAATTCTAAAGATTAGGCCATATGCATGTTCATATGCTTCAAGCAGCCTGAACAATCTGCTTCATTCCAAAGAATTGCTCTTGCAAAAGAGTAAGCCATCATCTACAAAAAAATAAGTGTTTAATGTATAAATATTCTTGAGCAAATTGAGTCCCAGAGATTAAGCCTTGCTGCTCAGCATTGTTGAGACAAGAACTCATCAACACTTCAAAATATAGTATGATCAAATAAGGGGATAGAAGGTCCCCTTGTTGAATTCCTCTACATGATTTGAATACTTCTTGTGGGATCCCATTAAAAAGAATTGAATAATTGACAGTGCTCACACACTTCAAGATTAAGGCCTAGTTTGGATAATGAAAGTGTTTCATCTCATCTCATCATTACAAATTTTTCAAAATTTCACATAAAATATAATAAACAATTCAGGTTTTTCAAATCTCAAAATAATAATAATATTAAAAAATAATATTCTAATAATATCATATTCAACTTTCATCTCAACTCATCTTATCGCAACTCACTATCCAAACGGCACCTAAGTCACTCCATCTGCTAGCAAACCCCATTTTCTGCATGACAGCTTCCTAAAAACTCCACTCTACCCTACCATATGCTTTATTCATATTTAACTTAAGAGCCATGTTTCCTTATTTTCTTCCTCTCATTTTGTTTCTTCATAGTGTGTAGGGCTTCATAAGCCACTATTACATTATCTAATATCAATCTTCAAGGTACAAAGGCACTCACTCTGAGTTGGTGAGATGATGTTTGGCAATATAATCTTTAGTCTATTAGCTAAGACCGTTGCAATTATTTTATAAAAAAAAAACATTATAAATGCTAATGGGATGATAATCAAACACTATTTTTGGAGAGTTTTTCTTTTGAATCATAGCTATGAATGTCTTTTTTACCTTCTCAAAACCCACACCTATGTTAAGCATTGCCTAAACTACACTAGTGACATCATTGCCTATTGTACTTCAATGATTCTGAAAAAACACAACTGGAAAACCATCTAAGCCTGGAGAGCTTAGAGGATTCATCTAAAAAATGGCCTCCTCTATCTCTTCTTTTGAGAACTCTTTCAACAAAATCATATTCATATCTTCAGTGATAGTAGGTTCAAGCTACTCAAGAACAGCTGTAAGTCCTCTTGGACTTGAAGAAGTGAACAAGTCTTTATAAAAGTTTTGGAATAGACTGCCAATCCCCTCAGGTCTAGTGACAAAATTACCTTCTCCATTGTTGAATTTTTTTATAGTATTTGCTTTCTTTCTCTGAGTAGCACACAAGTGGAAAAACTTAGTGTTTCTTTCCCCTTCTTGTAAGCATTATTGCTTTGCTCTCTAGCACCATCTCAAGTCCTTCTTCTTAGGGGTGAAAAAAAAAAGAGTAAACCGATAAACCGGATCGAACTAGACTGAATTGATGGGTTTGGTTAGGTATCGGGTTTGGTCTAGTCTGGTATTGGTTCCATTTTTCTTAAAACCGGTCGAAAGCGGCATGGTTCCCATTTTCTTTTTTTAAACACTGAACCGGACTAGTTCATATATATATACACATTAATTTTTATATTGTATAAAATATTTTTTATATTATATATAACTTTTATATATAATTATATAAAAAATAATCTTGTATTATATGATAAATTATTAATTAATATAATATTAAATTTTAAAATCCTATATAAATAATTATATATTATCACTATGTTCTATTGTATTAGTAGTTATACTAATACTATATCACTATATATTATAATATATTATAATATACTACAATATATTATTACTTTATTATTATATATTATGATATACATACTATATTATATATACTATATAATATATCGGTAAAACCGGAAGTACCGGTTAAAGGACGTAACTGGTGCGATATGAGTTCTTTAAATCTCAAAACTGGTATGTACCGGTTAGGTTCTAAAATATGTCAAGACCAGATCGAACTAGCACTCTTCCAAAAAACAATCAACTTCTTTTTGTAGGCCAATGATAGTCTTTGTGGACTGCCCTTGGTTCTGTGACTGCAAATACCTTAGCAATTCTCTCTTTTGACCAATCAGTTTCCTATTATCGCCATTACAAGTTTTATCCTAAAAAACCAAGAGATGGATTTGTGAAGGAAATCAATGTGTGAGATCATGCCACCTAAGCAAAACAGTTTTTTTTCATCTGATCAACCAAATTGAGTTAGATGAAGAGGGTTTCAACCCTAGTAAAACCCTAAATGGTTGGAATCCTTTTGAAACCCCAAAAACTTGGTTGAAACCGAATCCCTAAACGGTTTCCCCAAACCCTAAAGTTGGCATTCAAACCCTTTTTGATCCAATTTCTAGTATTGTGTTTAATCACTTGATTAAATCACTTTCACATGCTATTAATTTCTCAAATTCCTATTATGACATCTTTATCCAACATTTTAAACCTTAGAAATTTGATTGGGCCAAGAAAAATTGGATTTGGGCTTGATAGCATCTCAAACCCTAACCAAACCCCCTTTAAACCCCAAATTGAAGCCCACTTGGTTGAGGCCCACTAAGGCCCACTAAAGCCCACGAATTTTGGCCACCTTGGCATAGCTTCTTGGAGAAATTTCCTCCCCCACTTGGCAGACCATTCATTGCATCAAGTTGCACTCATTAATATGGAGGAACCCACCCCATCAAGTCCCATGTCTCATAGCCTTTGTAAGTTGTCTTTTGCCCCCCACTATCCTCTACATTATGTCACATGTCTACACCTCCACTCAATGATCATTAAGGTCCAAATATTCTCCCTACAGAAGTCTTGAGTCGTGCAAGACACACTTACTTCACTTTAATCATTTCTTCACCCCGTTCTTAGAGAGAAACCCAAAAGAGCTCTCTCGGGCAGATTTCTGGGTCTTTTTGCGTGGAGTTTTTCGACCCTTTTTTCTCGTATATCGCACTTTATTCTCGTAGAACGTGACAATCGAGGTAAGTTAGCCTCTAACTTACTATCAGTTTATTGTGTATGTGTGATGGGTAAGAGAACTACAATTTATGTATGTATGTTATCGTATATGCCATGTCATGCTATGTCATTACATGTTTATCTGCTACGTATGATTTAATCTCTCATGAATAATTATCTGTTACATAATCTTTTCTATCATACAATGATGTATGTTATAAGTATGCCATGTTAAGTATGCCATGAAATGTTATGATTAAATCATATTGTGTCATTTACAAGTATACGCCATGTTAGAAAAGTATATGATATTAATTAATATCTCATGCATTAAGAAAGATAAGACATGTTATGTTACGTATAATACGTGGGGCCACAACAACTGTGGAGTACGTATTATATTTTATGTTACGTGAATACGTGGGGCCACAACAACTGTGGAGTACGTATTATATTTAATGTTACGTATATACGTGGGGCCACAACAACTGTGGAGTACGTATTATATTTTATGTTACGTGAATACGTGGGGCCACAACAACTGTGGAGTACGTATTATATTTAATGTTACGTATATACGTGGGGCCACAACAACTGTGGAGTACGTATTATATTTTTATGTTACGTGTATACGTGGGGCCACAACAACTGTGGAGTACGTATTATTTTTTTATGTTACGTGTATACGTGGGGCCACAACAACTGTGGAGTACGTATTATATTTTCTGTTACGTGTATACGTGGGGCCACAACAACTGTGGAGTACGTATTATATTTTATGTTACGTGTATTCATGGGGCCACAACAACTGTGGAGCATGAAGTATGGGGCCACAACAACTGTGGAGCATACACTACGTGAGACACAGCAATTGTGACACGTAGAATACGTGGGGCCACAACAACTGTGGAGTACGTATTAAGTCAAGTTTCAGATCAAGTGCATGATAAGTCAAGTTTCAGATCAAGTTCATGTTTTGTTATGTACACGTACATGTTATGTTCATGATCAAGTTATGTTCCAAGTTCATGTTCACATCATGTTAAGTTCACGTTTACAGTATGTCTCAAGTTCACGTTTATGTCATGATATGTTCAAGTTTATGTTATTTTCAAGTTCATATTTATGTTATGCATGTTTACGTTCATGCTACATTTCAAGTCCATGTTATGTTTTAAACTCAAGTTCATGTCATGTTAAGTCAAGTTCAGTTCACGTTTAAGTTCTGGTTATGTCATGTTATATGTCAAGTTATGCTATGCTTATGTACGACTTTACTTATGCATTTATGCTTTTACTGCCATGCATGCATCTTTAACCTGTGTGTGAGTTTTATGTTAACTTACTGAGATTTGTAATCAAATCTCACTGTGGTAGTCCCAACTACCATTCCCCCCGAATGGTAGATCTTGTTACAGGACCCAAAGAAGAATTGGAATCTGACCATCTGAATACGGTCATCTAGGCTACGGTGCGATGTTGATGATGGTATAGTATTTAACTTAGGTTAATGCTTGTACTTTTGGAGTTGTATCTCAAGTATTCTTTTGATCACAACCATTTTGGACTAGTGTAGTGATCACGGCTTTTTAGTATGTTTTTATGTATGAAATATGTTTCAAGTATTTGGGATATTTTTAGTTTGGTGCATAGTATTGCTAAAGAAAAAAAAAATAATTATCCGCTGCGAATATTGCATAATGCTAGATGCATGTTAGGAACATTGCATCTTATATGTCATGAACGGGGGCAGGTAACCTTGTGTTGCATGTCTCGACGCTTCAAATGTCAGTTCAATCCCAAGCGGAATTTGGGGGCGTCACAATTGGTCTGAATCATACATTCTTCGTATTAAGCTTTACAAATAAATAGATGTACAATGTGCTATGTAAGGAAAAATACAGATAAGGAAAGTGGACTAATTGGATGAAGTCCTAAAATTAAGCTAATTACAAAAATCGTGTAAGACTTGATTTTGTGCATGTATGTTAAGATAGCTGTCAATACTCCCCCTCAAGTTGGCGCATGGAGATCCATAATGCTCAACTTGCACGAGAAATGATGAAAAAGTTCCTGTCCCAAAGGTTTGGTGAATATATCCACAAGTTGCTCATTTGAAGAAGTGTGGACAGCTTTGAGGAGGCCCGAGCGAATTTTGTCGCGAATGATATGACAATCAATTTCAATATGTTTAGTACGCTCATGAAACACAGGATTGTGTGCAATGTAGAGTGCAGATTGATTGTCACAATAGAGAGTGAAAGGCTCGGGATGAGGAACACCAAGGTCAGTGAGAAGCTGTTTTAACCAAGTAAGTTCATAAGTGATGACGGTCATAGCTCTATACTCAGCTTCACCAGAAGAATGAGAAACTGTATTCTGTTTCTTGGTGCGCCATTAGATCGGAGTGGTGCCTAACTGAATAAAATAGCCAGTGGTGGAGCAGCGGGTGATGGGGCAGCTGGCCCAATCAGAGTCTGCATAAGCTGAAACATGGACACTATTGGAGGAAGGAAAGAAGATGCCCTGACCCGGACAGCCTTTGATGTAGTGAATAACTCTGGTAGCGGCGTTCATGTGGGGAACGCGAGGAGCATGCATGGATTGACTAAGTGTGTTGACAGCATAAACAATGTCAGGTCAGGTAATGGTCAAATAGATGAGACGACCAACAAGACAACGATAAAGGCCAGGATTAGAGAGGAGGTCGCCATCATGAGCAGTGAGCTTCAAATGTTGTTCCATAGGAAAAAAAGCAGTCCATGCACCAAGTTGCCCACTGTCAGAGAGAATGTCGAGGGCATATTTGTGTTGATTAAGAAAAATGCCAGTAGGAGAGCAAGCAACTTCAAGTCCAAGAAAGTATTTCAGGGAACCGAGATCCTTGGTCTTGAAATGAGTTGAGAGAATTTTCTTGAAAAGCTCAATCTGTGAGAGATCATTACCAGCAACCAGGATGTCATCCACGTAAACAAGAACAAGAACAATGCTGGTGGAAGTGGTGAGAGTGAACAAAGAATGATCTGCTTGGGTCGAATGAAAACCTGCATCAAGAAGCACAGATGTTAGTTTAAAAAACCAGTTTCGGGAAGCTTGTTTGAGGCCATAGAGGGATTTGCGGAGGCGACAAACACGGGTCTCCCCCTTAAGGCAATATCTGGGTGGTGGGGTCATGTAGACTTCTTCGTCAAGGTTGCCGTGCAATAAGGCATTATTGATGTCGAGCTAGTGAATAATCTAATTTTTGGTGGCTACAACTGCCAATGAGCAGCGGACCGTGGTCATTTTGGCGATCGGGGCAAAGGTCTCATGGTAGTCCAGGCCTTCAATCTGAGTGTATCCTTTGGCAACGAGCCGAGTTTTGTATCTCTCGATGGATCCATCGGCTTTGAATTTAGTTTTAAAAACCCATTTACACCCAATGGCTTTCTTACCAGGAGGGAGAGGCTCAAGAATCTAGGTGGAATTGTCCTCTAAAGCACGAAGCTCAGCTGTCATGGCCTCGCGCCAATGAGAATGGCGGATGGCAATGGTATAGCAAGAGGGTTCAATACATGAGGTAAGAGCAGTCAAATAAGTAATATGTGAGGGAGAAAAACGGGAATATGAAAGAAAAGCAAGCAAAGGATGAGCAGTACCTAAAGCCGATGAAGCAGGCGTAGATGCAGTGGGCTCCATATGTAAGGTGTGACAAATATAGTCGTGAAGATAGGCAGGGCGAGTAATAGTTCGGCAAGGACGAGAAGCTGGGGAAGAGGGGCTGGGTAAGGGCGTCGGGATCGGAAAATCAAGAGGGACAGGAGAGTCGGAAGTGGTGAAGAAGATAAAAGGAGGGAATAGGTGAGGTATTGGTCTCGGCCATGACAGAATGGCTGGATTGTTTCTTTATGTTGATACCATGTTAAGAAGGAAGGAGAGGAAATATTGGTCAGAATCATACATTCTTCGTATTAAGCTTTACAAATAAATAGATGTACAATGTGCTATGTAAGGAAAAATACAGATAAGGAAAGTGGACTAATTGGATGAAGTCCTAAAATTAAGCTAATTACAAAAATCGTGCAAGACTTGATTCTGTGCATGTATTGTAAGATAGGTGTCAATAGGAAGAGTATCATATAGCACAGTTAGTTACTAAGAATATACAATTACAACAGATAGAAGTTCAATAAGATGGAGGAAGCTTCCAGAAAATTATATTAAAGTAAATTGGGATGCAACTTTTGATCGTGAGTCAAACAAGATGGGTATTGGAGTGATAATTTGAGATTCTGAAGGTGAAATTTTGTTGGCTCTTTGGGCAAGCAGGAGTCATGTTTCTCATCCAACCCTACCTGAATGTATTGCTTTGTGGAGAGCTCTGGATGTTTGTGTAGATATGGGTTTTTGAAAAGCTATTTTTGAAGGTGATGCACAATCCATTATTAAGGATATCAATAAGGTGGAGGAAGACTGGACTAGCTATGGTCATATTATTGATGAGATAAGGTGGAAGATGAGGAGCTGGCCTTGTTGGAAGATTCAATTTATTCATCGAGAAGGGAATTCAGCAGACATCAGCTGGGGAAGATTGGGCTTACAGAGGAGGAGGAGGAGTAGATTTGGACTGAGGAGGATCCTTTCTCTATTTTTAATATTGTTTTGAAAGAGAAACTTTGTACTGAATATTGTCGAAATGAAATCTGTTATCTTCCAAAAAGAAAAAAAAAATTCAGGAAACACCTATGGGTTGGCTGAATGATGTGTTCTTTTCATGCTAACCGTTCCAATTTTTAAGCATAAATTATTTCTAGAGGTTATTGGAATAGGAGAATTTTCCCTTTAATTACCATAACATCAAAGAGAAGTGCTTTAGCCAAGAAAGAATTTTACAAAAGTAAATTCACAAATTAACGTGACTTGATATAATACGTCAGATTCTAAAGTTATTTTTTTTTAAAGTAGATTTAACGAATAAAATGAAACCATATCAGTATGTGAGTTTATTTTTGTAAAATTTATTTGTGGATGTAGCACTTCTTCTCCTAATTGTAAAACATATTTAGATTGGAGAATTACAATAAAATACAAAATTTATTTTTCAGTATTGTATCATGCCCATGTATTGATCTTGATGCAACAAGGTTGGAAAATTCAAGAAAAAAAAAGATGGAATTCAGGTATTTCATGAATCCAAAAGACTCATAAAAAATAGAAGACAGAAAAAGAAAGAAAGAAGAGTATAACACATTGAACATTCTATTCCTAGCCGTTATTTTAGGTACTTCGGTATGCAAGCCAAAAGTGTCCACATTATTCGAAACTCAAACAGGAAAGGAATACTTACATAAGCAGAAGAGGACAGGAATAATTTCATGGGCCCCAATGTCCCATTTGCAAGTATAGAACATTAAACAACATTGATATTTTTGTGTTTTCCCGAAATTATTTAGTATTTTTTATGGTTTTGATCGAACTAGACACTTTGTTTATTCTAAAACTTTGAAGCTTCAAAGCATTAATGAACACCAAAAACTACAAAAGATTCCAAATAATAAAAACGTTATCTTTTAGGCAAGATTAATAACATTACAAAAGATTAAATTATACAAAGTAAAGGAGAGAAGCAACCACCCAAAATTCAATGAACTGAAAGCCCTCCCAACACACAAAAGGGGCATAAAAGTCCAAAAATTGTTCGGTAATATGAGAAGGAGCTTCTATGGTTATTTTTTTCCCCCATTTTGGGTCGCGATCCAAAGTCAAAAACTCCTGTCTAATCCATTCTCATTCAAGCAAATCAAAATAAAAAACTAAAACTAGTCTGATTCCAATGGTGTACAGAGGTGTTGTTGACAAAAGAGTTGGGGAGATTTTGCATTCTCTAACTAACGATAGGATTATATTATCAAGTCAGTCCATCATCTTAGTTACTTAAATAATAAGATTTAATTTAAAAAATTTAAATATAAAAATTTATATTTAAAAATAAATTATATCATATAAATATATTATTAAGTGTGCTCTACATAACCGCTTAAGAATAAAATTTTTCAAAAAATAAAAGATAAAGCAAAAAGCATGATTAACTGGACAGCCCTAAAAATAAAGATGTTTCATATTTCATAATTTGTAAAGAAGTATTGTCGTTTGACGTCAACGTAAGAATACAATTTTTTATAATATGTATTTATAGTGATGCACTGTGCTGACTGTACTATTGCTCAAATTAGAGTATATTTTTCATTAAAAAAAATTAATAAATGGGTAGAAGATTCGGAGACCAGTAGGGTTATGGACTGGTCAAACTGCAAATGAAAAGTCAAACCTATCAAACTGGTGAAGGTGTAATAATCTCCGAAGAACAAAGATTAACAACTTGTCAAGTAGCCCAACCCCCCCCCCCCCCCCGTGTCTCAACTCAAGACTCGGTCCATCTCTCTGTCCTCAACTCAGCCACACCGTGTCTTCCCAGAATTCCCCCTTCCCTTCTCTCCATCTCCATACCCATCATATTTATTATATTCAAAAGGTCTAAAAGTCAAGAAAAACAAACAACTTCGAGAATTTCAGAGAGGCAGAGAGCTAGAGAGAGAGACCTGATCGATGGGTGGCAATGGTAAACACAAGTGGAAGATCTCGTTTCACCGCCCAAGCTCCAACTCCAACATGGATCCCAAACAGCCCAGCAAGGATTTCATCTGCCCCGTTTCCGGTTCCCTCATGTTCGACCCCGTTGTCGTCTCTTCCGGTCAAACCTTCGAGCGCGTTTCCGTACAAGTCTGCCGGGAAATTGGGTACTCACCGATGCTCGAAGACGGGTCTCGACCTGATTTCACCACAGTGATCCAGAATTTGGCCATCAGATCCACCATCCTCAACTGGTGCAAGAGTTCCGGTACGGAGCTTCCTCGCCCGCCGGATTATCGCTCCGTGGAGCGGATTGTACGCGAGGCTATGGCTGAGGATGGGCATTCGGGTTCCGAGTTTGGGGTTTCGGAGAGGGAGTTGCTCAAGGGCGTGGCGGATAAACCACCGGTTATTTTCTCTCACGCGGCGACCGAGTTGGGTCACCGAGTCAACCACTTCTACTCGGCATCGTCGGAAGAGTCGGTCACCATGACGGCAAATCTGGCCACTCCTTTGCATCTCACAACTCGGCCTGCGTGCTTCTCGTCCCCTTTTTCTTCCTCCGAAATCGTGGAAAACGAAAGCCAAACTCTAAAGCCTGATTCTTCGACACCCGAAGAGGAACAATACCTCACGAAGCTGAAGAGTCCCGAGGTGTTCGAGCAAGAAGAAGCTGTGGTTTCACTAAGAAAGCTCACAAGGATCAGAGAGGATCTCAGGGTTTCTCTCTGTAATACTCGGATTCTCTCCGCCATCCAACCGTTGATCTCATCCAAATACGCCACCGTACAGACCAACGCCATCGCTTTGTTGGTGAATCTATCTCTCGAGAAGCGAAACAAGGTCCAGATCGTGAGGTCAGGATTCGTCCCACACCTAATCGATGTATTGAGAGGCGGAGTCAGTGAATCCCAGGAGCACGCGGCGGGTGCACTCTTCAGCTTAGCGTTGGAGGAAGAGAACCAGATGGCAATCGGAGTGATGGGAGCTCTGGAGCCGTTAATGTACGCGCTGAGGTCCGAGAATGAGCGGACTCGGCAAGACTCGGCGCTGGCACTGTACCATACGACCCTGATACAGAGCAACCGGGTGAAGCTGGTGAAGCTCGGAGCCGTGCCGGCGCTGCTGGCAATGACGAGGGCGGGGAACTCAGCAAGCAGGTTGCTGTTGATCTTATGCAATCTGGCGTTGTGCACGGAGGGGAAGTCAGCGATGCTGGATGGGAACGCGGTGGAATGCTTGGTGGGGCTGTTGAGAAAGGGAGAAGTGGAGTCGGAGGCGACGCGGGAGAACTGCGTGGCGGCATTGTGGGCGCTGAGTCAAGGGAGCATGAGGTTCAAGGGGCTGGCGAAGGAGGCGGGAGCAGGGGAGGTGTTGAGGGAGATAGTGGAGAGCGGGAGCGAGAGGGCGAGAGAGAAAGCCAAGAGGATATTGCAGACGTTGAGAGGGAGAGAGGATGCGGCGGCGGCGGAAGACTTCGACGGAATCGTAGACTCCGGAGTCGGAGTTAGTCGGAGCCGCCACCGAGTAGCCGGTGACAGGAACTTGTACGGTCCTAGGTTTCCTAACTCCACGACCTTTTGATTGGGTATTTTACTATTTTTGCCCTTTCCTATATACACGTTGTAAAATTATCTGTTCAGTAATTCTTTTTTCATTTATAAAAGAGTAGTTCATTGAGTATTGGTGTAATTATTTATTGGTAGGAAAGAAAATGCCTTTATAATTTATTTGACATATCTTTTCTCTTTTTTTGTGAAAAAAATATAAATTTTTGTTGCTGTAATGCGAAGATTAGACTTCCAATTATAATGGTATATATTATAATGGGAAGCCTAATCTGATTAACTTATTGGTGAAAAATTATCTCAGTCAGAATATCCACATCCTCTTTCTTATAAATTTTCCTAAATCTTGACTCGAAAACATAATTCTTAAAATTTTATCATTAATTTCACTCATATTTTAAAAATC
Organism: Carya cathayensis; assembly: GCA_011037825.1. Taxonomy (NCBI): domain Eukaryota; kingdom Viridiplantae; phylum Streptophyta; class Magnoliopsida; order Fagales; family Juglandaceae; genus Carya; species Carya cathayensis. Next base: position 2,664,880 of record QGSO01000162.1, on the reverse strand, counting down.
TCTTACATCTCATTCTCTATCTTTTCTCTATGATATTAAAACAATTTTCTCTATTCTTTCTTTATTATTCTTTTGTTTCACTTCTATTTACAATCTTAACTATTCACTCTTTTATCTTTTACCTTATGTTTTGAACTTAACTATCACCTTCTAACTAATATTTTAAACACAAAGCTGATTTTTTTTGCTAGTAATAATAATTTTCAAATTATTATAGCTTTAAAAATAAAAAATTTTTTATAAAAATTTGTCATTTCCAACGTTATTTTATTTGTAACTGATAAATCAAATGAAAACTATGGTTTACAACCAAGAGAATGTTTACATCCATAATACTGTCTCATATCTATTTACAAGTAATGAGACTGCCTATACACCTGCCCCAAAAGTTCAATGCATGTGCCCATAATATTGCTCAAAATTTTCCAAATTAAAGTTCGAAAACAAACCACAACCGAGAAATTGCTGTAATGAAATTGGTTTTATCCAATTTTCTCTTGTGCCTCTCTAAAACAATTTCTAGTCAATGTTGAGTGGTTTGGATATCCAATGATGTTTGTATTTTTGGAAATTCGGTTTTTAATCGGTTAATTGTCTTTTGGTCATATGCTGGGAATTCCAGATCATACCAATATAAAAAAACCCACAAGGATGTAAACCTGCAAAATTGACCGGTACATATTACCAAAAAAGACTATCAACACGTATTAGCAAACAATACCACCAACAAATGATGTATCTCATAGTTTTGGCAATCGAAAAATTAGCATCCCTCATTATCCTCAGTATGGGCAGTTGTTCAACATGCTTTAATACCATAATAATATATTGGGTACTCATTTTGACGAAAGTTTCCTAAGCATGACATATGGCTAGTGCAACTACGTGACTCAGGCATATTGGGTACTGTTGTCTTTTCTTGTACTTCAATTTTGTACATAAAAAGTGAGCATGATTCTTATCTTTCATACAAAGTATATGCCAAAGACTTTTACTAAAAATCTAATCCCTTAATGATGAGCCACCCATTTTCTCATTTATTATGATTTGGGAAAGACAAAAGTTAATATGTTATGGAAACACTTTAACTTGCACGCCTAATTATATTTCTGACTCTTGAACAAATATGCCCATAGTCTTGTGACTTCATCATGTTATATTGATTGTAGACAATGAACAATGGATTCAAACATGTTAAAAGCTCAAAAGCAATGTGGACAAGATATTGTAAATCAGCTCAAGAAATGAATAGTGACATATAGGAAGTGGTAATTTCCTCAATGGTTGCAACAATTGATTGTCAGTATTCATTGGTGACCTGGGTCACCCTATCATTTAGTATGCACCAATTTTCCTTTGTCTCTTCTCACCTATGCTATCATCACAATCAAGGGCTATACATTTTAACTACCAACAAACAAATTCAAACATGCCTATATACTCAACTCCTAGTTCAACTAGTGAGGTTATGGAAAAGAATATGAGCACCATCATCCACTTCCTTAAATAGCAGCATTATTTATGGAAAAACGCATGCCTACATACTCCATTTGCTGACTACTTAAGTATGCATTGGACAAGGCCACAAGTAATAACAAATTAGGGATAAGTAAATTGACTCCTTAAGTACTAACCAAGTATTTAAATATTTTTTCATAGAGCTCATAATGGTGTTTTTATTTACTACATGCATAGGAAAGGAGCGCAAGCTCGAATACCTGCAACACCTTCAATCATGGTACCCTTTGTAAAACTATCACAATAAAAAGATAGCCATCTGGGTTAAGATTGCCCCGCCATATTGATCAAGTCTCATTGATAGCACTTGTGATTTTACACATTAAATAATTATTAGAACCATCATCACTGCCTTACACTAGACATGCAGCCCAACGAGAGCATTAAATCAATACCAAAATCTACAAATGACAAAAGTAAAACTAAATATCAAAGCAAATAAACCAATGTACAACAAGAACGAGGTAAGCAAACAACACAAAAACAAGTTTAGAAGAGAACGAGGTAAGCAAACAACACAAAAACAAGTTTAGAAGAGAGCACAAATGACATCTGTAAACAACAAAATATCTCAACTCAAAATATTGTCCAAAATCACATGAACAAATTTATCAAAATTCAAATATCACAGCAACAAATTGCTCAAATCAAAGAGGCACAACAACAGCTACATTTCCATCACATAATCAACACATAAGTGGCTCAAATCCAACTCAGACAACAAAGAATGACAGTGGCTTAAATTGTACATAACTTAAAACAACATAATCACCAATATTGAATAAAATTACAGAAATTACAAAGGCACATCAATAGCTAGGGGTGTTCAACAGGATACCCGGGTTTCAAATCCAGAGAGGGTTCCGACCCGGGTATACCCAGGTTATGACCCGATTCGAAACCCAGATTAATCCGGATTTTTTCAACCCGGAAATCCGGGTTCTAGACTATACCCACTTTTTTTAAAAAAAAATAAATAGAAGTCCATATTTTAGTTTAAAAGCCTCTTTTTTTTTTTAAATGCCTATATTATATTAAAGACATTTCAAGAAAAATCCGTGTTCAAGAGCATAATTCCCTTTATGTAAAAGCCTATACTTCTTAAAAAAAATGTTGAAAATCATAATTTTTTATAAAAGCCTAAATTTTATGAAAAAATTTTCGAAGTCAAGTTCGAAAGCATAATACAAACATTGTCCAGAATAATAAAAATGAAAAACTAAAATGCATGCAATCCACTACATATTACATTATTTGTTATTTATACTTTACATTACAAAATACAAAATTACAAGTATGAATTACAAAATCATTAGCATGGTCTTCCATCAATGATTTAATCTCACACCCAGTAGCAACTTCAAGTGATCAAACTGACTAAAAGAGAACCTGCAAAACACAAAAGTTTTGAATACTTAGAAAAGCTACATAGTCTTTAATCTCACACCAAAATTGTAATGCCAAAATTGTTGATGAGAACAAAACCTACTTTGAGATAAATTCCAATTCTTCTCTTTATGGAACAGAAAAATAAATTACATTTCTAAGCTATGTTCCTCACAGTTCATAACAAAAAGAATGACAAGTCAACAACATGTCCCAACACTTCATCAGAAACACTAGGTAACAAAAGGAAGACACTCAAATAATAAATAAAAGATGTCAGATCCAAAGCTTTTGGGAAGAAATATGCTACCACCAAATAATACATTTGATCTCTCACAGCATGCTTAAAAAGGAAATCTAAGTCACCACACTTGGACATGTTTATGCCAAGTAAACAAAGTTTCCCCTTCAAGTTCAAAGTTCTAAGGTGCACAATCTTATATAGAAGAAGCCTCTCTGATTTATGATTTCACATGGTTTGAACTATTGAAAACAAATTATCTTTCACAATTTGGTTTTTGAAAAAGGAGGCTTCACATGTTGCATATGCATATGCAAGTACATGTCCTTGTGGCTAGACTCAATTACACATTGTATATGCAAGTAATCTCATCGGATGATATGCTAAGCCCTCCAAAAATTTCAATTCTTTAAGCATTGCAGTTTAGGTTCCCTCTCAAATTTAAGGAGGAGAATTAGTAGTTAGTTTTAATGGTTGTACATCATCTTTTTTGTTGTCTCCAATTTACTATTATCTTTTAGTGCCACCAATTCATATAATTTTGATAAATCATTCAGAACATTTTTTGTTTATTTCTTTCTTTTGGAATGTAAATTATTCACAACTAGACATTCCAAAACATATATACTGTGGAACAAGAAAGATGCAATGTGTGAGCAAATAAATAAATGGTGTCTTAGCTATGCACACAAAATAGTCCAACAACAGACCTATTTGAAAACTAAAAAATAAAAACAGATTATAATATAGATTTTGATATACAGAGAAAAAAAATAGATGCAAACAGTAGAAAGCACATTATATATGCAGTATTCATTTCCAAAAATAGATCATATCATCCTTGGTTTTGATAAAATCCACTTGGCATGTCCAAATACACAGCACATTGTTTTGATTTCAAGTTCCCATAAAACATTGACATTTGTACATATCTAAATATCATCTTAAACCCAACAAAACCAACATTTTCAAATCAGTTATTTTGTGTGTTGATTTCATCTAAGGCTACATCTTATATTATGCATATTTTGATAAAACAGAGCAACAATGAGTATCAAGCATAAAGCAAAGCATTGTCATCAAAACAAACTCAAGTCAATAGAGAGAACAAAGGAAATAAAAGATAAAGAACCAAATATCATAACTCACAAGGAACAAGGAAACATAACTCGCAAGGATCTATTTATAGCATCAAGCATCTGTTTATATCATAACTCACAAGGAATAATTTTCAATAAAATTTAAATAATAAACCAAATATGATTAGATCTAAAGCTTTAGGGAAGAAAAATGCTACCACCGAAAACCCTCAAATACTTAAAAAAACACACACACACAAGCCATGTTTAAAAAAACCTAACTAGAATATGAGAAGAACATAAACATAGATCTAACTAGAAATTGAAAAAAGAACACATATTTGTGATGAACAAAATGTTACCCAAAAGCCATGTCTTACCTAAAGAAGAGGAAAGCTAAGCTGTAGGAGGCTAGGGTTTCGATGCAACAGAGAGAGAGATAGAGAGAGCTAAATCGATCGGTGGCTCAATCGGCTATCTCCGGAGATAAATAAACCCATATGGCATACACACTTGCATATATCCAGAAAAATCAACAACAACAAAAAACAAAGGTAACAGGTATCTTTAGATCAAACAACGAATAAAATCACTAACGGCATGATCTACACGAACCTCGTTTACAAAGGGAAGAGACCGAGAAATTGACAACACCATGCTCACCCAAACCCACAAGCATAAAATCTCATTGATCCAAGAAACCGAGAACACGATGGAGCAACAGAGAGTGATGATGAAGACAACGACACAAGCTACGAAGATTCAGACAACAGAGGAAGCTACGCTTTTGGTGTGTGTGTGTGTGTGTGTGTGTGTGAGAGAGAGAGAGAGAGAGAGAGAGAGAGAGAGAGAGAAGACTTCGGGGTGAGAAATGAGAATGAGTAGGGTTTCTACTGATTGCTGAACTGGTGGAGTGTATAGTAGGGTTGAAAATCGAAGGTTTGGCGTCGGTTTCAATGGTAAACTGAAGCCCCACCGACAAATTAAATATCCAAACATCTCGACTTAAACTGATTGATAGGGTAGAAGAGAACCAGCCGAAGTTTGATCAGTCAGCACCGATCGATTCAACGGTTTGGGGATCGGTTTTCACTTTCCATTGGTGCAGTGGGACTTCAACGGCGAGGGAGGAGGAGGTGGTGGCTCATGCCCGCATGCGAGGTTGTGAATCACGTTGAAGTCGAGAGAACGTATTTGTGGAGTGAATGAGTCTGAGAGACAGAGTAAAGAAGAGAGTCTCTGAGAGAGAGAGAGAGAGAGAGAGAGAGCAAAGTTCATGGAGAAGGAAGAAAAGAGAAGAAGGGGGGTCTTTCTTCGAAGGCTAACCCTAGACTAAACGGCGTCGTTTGGTCCTGTTGCTTTTTTTTTTTTTTTTGTATCTTGCGTCATCAAAACGACGACGTTTCACTTAAGTGAAGTGAAACAGCGTCGTTTCATTTACACATATTTGAAAAAAAATAGATAGCTAACGTCGGCCGGTCCAGCAGTTTTTCCCTGGGTAGAACCGCAAACCGAACTGGTCGATGTCAGTTTGGCTTAAATCCTACTACCGACTGACCAGTTCTTTGATGGTTTTGGCCGGTTCCCTGCTCCGACAGTCGGTCTGACCGGTTCCTGCCGATTTCTCGATTTTCTGTACAGCCTTAGTGTATAGTGCATTCAAGAACCAGCGTCATTTTGATCCTATAAGGGATTTTTTAAAAAAACTTGTGTATCGGGTTTAAAACCCAGAACCTGGTTTTAAATCCGATACCCGGCCCAAGTTTACCCAAGTTTAGAAATGCGGGTTTCGACCCTTGTTTGATCCGGGCCGAAACCCATAACCTATAGCAACCGAAGCACAACAACAGCTTCCAAAAAATCTCAGAGCCACATCTCAGAATCATAGAAAATACACCAAGCATAAATCAAAGACGCTCACCAAATGGATTTGCTCTACATTTATTTCCAAATCTGTAAAAATTCTCTGAGAGAAAGAGATGCAAGATACCAAATCCAATTGCCAATCCAAGGCTAGGGTTTTTTATTTTCATGTCACAAAGATCCAATGAACATGTACTATAAAGTAGGGATTCGAAACTGGGATTTATCTCAAATGAAATTCATGGTAGAAACTGGGATAGATTGAGAGTTTCTGCTCCATTTGTGTGAGAGAGAGAAGGGTAGGTACTTACCTATAGAAGCCGATTGGAGTGGCTGCTGTCAATGGTGGCAGATAGTGTGAGGGAAAGTCAATATGAACGATGAAGTTGAGAGAGAGTTTCATGAGGGACCAATAGCAAAGGAAATAATAAAGAAACAAGTTAGGAATGTACAATAGCTCCCCATATTTGGGGAACCAGTATAGCAACCCACAATGAGATCCTTAATTTAGGGATTTAAATATGGTGGGGGGGGGAGGGGGGGAGTTTCAATTTTTCCCATATTTTTTTCTATAGATTCTACAGAATATGAGCGTTTAGGGAAGCGGATGAGGGTGCTCTTATTAGTTAAGTGGACAATGAAAAGTCTATTCATCTTCTTTTTTTTTTTTTGTTATTATTGTCTCAACATTTCTTAGTGTGGCATCTAATCATTCGCCCACAAGTGAAACACAATATATAACATTTCATTCAATATCCTAGATAGTAGGAGGATAGTTAGAGATATGGTCTATTTTCATTTAGATAATATGTTCTATCTTTGATGTTCTAAGATAGTATACCCCTAGAGGTTGACCCAAGTGGTAAAGGTCTTGATATTGGTAGTAGGCCTGTGCATAAAATCCTTGGGCCCGATCCGTCCGTAAGACTCGGCTTGAGCCCACCCGACAAAAGTCAGGTTCTTCGGATCCACGTAACTGGCGGGTTGAGGCCTAAGTATTATCGGTCGAAACCGATACTGTATTTGCGTTTTGAACCAAGGCAGAACCAACGCAGACCTCTACCCCTCGTTTCACAAACCCTAGCCCCCAGTGTGACCACTCCGTCGTCCATCGCCATTCGTCGTCGCCGTCGTCCATCACCGTTCGTCGTCACCGTCGCCGTCGCCTTCACCGTTCGTGGTCGTTCAAGCCAATGAGTCCCTCTATCTAACGTGTTTCCCCCAAAACTGAAAACTGAAAATATGATTTTCTGCTTGGTTTTGCTTCGTGTGGTTAATCTTTGTGATTTTGTGCTTGGTTTTGTGTGGGGTTTGGTTTGGTTGGAGTTATTGAAGTGGGCGATGGTGCTTTGTTGGGTTCTGTAAAGTCTTTTGTTCTGGGTCTATTGTTCATTTTCAGCTGTGTATCAGTCATTGTGAATGGATGATAGCAGCTATTGGAGAGAAATGTGACTCCCCAACTAATTTGTAGGAAAAAAAAATTAAATAAAAATCACCAGGCTTCCATGGAGGATTACACTGGCTTTTACACACCAGATATGCTCTGAGGCTTTAAGAAAGATGTTTTTCGGTTCATTTTAGAATCCCTTAAGAACATTATAAATGGAAAAGATTCAGGTTGGGAAATGCTAAATTTACTTTAAAAAAAACTTATTCACTTGTCAATTATTTGAAAATCATGAAATTTGAATTTTAAAAAAAAATTAACAAAATGAGTCTTATAAGTAAATTTGTAAGTACATGTAGCACTACTCATTCAAGTTTTATACACTTTAGTGAAAATGTCATTCAAGATCCTGGTATGCAAGATACAAGCATGAGGGATCCTAGCACTATTATTAATGCAGTAGGTATTCCCAGAACCATTAACAAGGAAATAGCTTAACAAGCAAAATTGTAATGCCAATTCAGCCAATTGTATACTATCCATTAACTCAGATAGCTTCTAAAAAATATCACCAAAAAATTTAGGTGAAATATCCACATCTTTTGGAAGATATTACAATGAGTTTACCTCAATAAAATTAAAAAACTCTTCTGTAGCTGCAGTCAACATAGGAACACCCTCAACCTTCTCTAGATCATTTTTAATGATATTGAAATCTCCTATGACCATCAAAGTTTTATCAACAATTGCCAAACACCCTCCTTAGCTAGCAACCAGACTTTTTCCCCATTCTCCTCATTTGAAAAAGATTGAGACAAACCCAACCTTCTTGCAATATCTAACGACTTATTAAAAGCCCCCATTGGATTTAGCACGACCACTATACACAGATTATGCACCTTAATCAAATGCTTAAGGTGTAAAAAGGTCTTCTTACTAGAAATCCCTAGTCTGATAATTTGGTCATTGTATAATATATATACTCACGTGTATATATGTTTGTGAATGTTTCCTCCGCTGCCATCATTCCCCTTTTAGACTTGAGAGCTTGGTCTTTGAGTGTCCCCCACATCCATGAACCCCCCACCCACCTCGGACTCTTATGATAGTGGGAAGGTTCTCTCTAATCCTTTCTGTGATTGGTCATAATAAAAAGAACAAAACACATGTGGGAGGGAAGATTAGGATCCTGTGTCACTTGAATGGTCCTTATTTAGCACTTTCGAGCTCAAGTTTTGAAGATAGACACACACTCCTTTTCCATTTTTACTTCAAAAGTGTAATTGGAAAGTCCATCAAGAAGCTAGCTGGCAAGTAAACTCATTTTGTTTTTAACAAGTGGATAATATCATCAATGCAAAATTCTATCCGACAAGCTGAAGCCCAAGCACCAATGAGTTTTATCATGATACTTCTCGATTTTGCATTGGCTGGATATGCATTTTCCTAATTAATTAAATCTTTCTTTTTTTTTAATCAGGGAAAAATATAAAAACAATTGGAGCTCTCGCTTGCCTAAAGAATACTTAAAAAGAAAACAAATTGACTTTTACTACTTGTATTAAAATTTCATTGGACAGCATAGATCGACAAATTTCCAATACTTAGAAAGAAAACAAATTAATATCTTCTGCATTACTAATTAATATGAAACCTTATAAATTCTTAAGAAAAGTTTTAAAATTGTAAACTTTTAACTAATTTTTTTTTCTCCAAAATGATGTATTTTCATCCCTTCTTATAAAATATGTGTGTTCTTATATTTCCAAGCCCTCTTTATATATTTTCAATATATTAATTTTTTCATATATTAATTTTCTGTCGAGCTCATCAATACATGTCGATACCCACATTTCAGAGAGAATTGCCTTTAGAACTGCATTAAAAATTCACCAAACATGCATATACCAACAGATCCAAATCTCCACTTGCCTTGGGAATACCATGAGAGAAAATAAATAGAGTTCTTTTACTGCACTAGAAATTCACCAAACTGCATCCATATATCGACAAGTTTAAAATTTTGGATTTATTCAATTTCTTCCATTAATGCATGTACAAGAAAATTCCCACTTGCCTTATAAATACTAAAAGAGAAAACGATATAAAGTTTTCTTCTTAAAAGTCAGAGCACATATCCATCATTCACAAAATAAAATATTTGTGTGTGTGTGGCTGGATGCATTTATGCATTACTAATATCTTAATTTTTGTATCTAATTTTATATTTCAGTTCATATATGGATTGCTTCGAAAGTGACACTCATACCAATTTAAGAGATAATGAGACGGCTATTCCTTTAGATAACCGATCACAAAAGGCATCAAATATTAACTTGTCTAGTGACACAAGTCTCTCTCCTCGTAAAAGGAGGGCAAATAAGGACCCTTCAGTAGTATGGGATAATTTCACTAAAATAGATGGATGCCCTTTAAATAACCCAAAAGCTGAGTGTAATTATTGTCACAAGATTTACTCTTGTCATCCCAAAAGACATGGTACATCAAGTATGCTGCAGCATCTTGGTACTTGTAAGCAACATCCTCATAGAATCAGACTTATGGGTCAACAGAATATGAGTCGTGATGGGCCTCTTGAGGGAGTTGGAGATAGTGATGTTAGTAACCCACATAAGTTTGATTCGGAAATAGTACGAATGACAATTGCTGAAATGATCATTTGTGATGAGCTTCCATTTAGGATAGTAGAAGCCCAGGGATTTAGGAAGGTATGTAGATCTCTTGAACCAATGTTTCAAGTGCCATCTCGAACCACTGTAGTGAGAGACTGTATTAAACTGTTTAAAATGGAGAATGAGAAGTTAAGGAAAATTTTTAAGACGGTTGGGCAGGTTAGTTTAACCACTGACACATGGACGTCAATTCAAAACTTAAATTATATGTGTCTTACTGCACACTTTATCGACTCTAACTGGAAACTACACAAAAGAATTCTAAACTTTTGTATGATCCCTAATCACAAAGGGGAAACTATTGGAAAGTGTGTAAATTCATGTTTACAAGATTGGGGCATTAACAAAATCTTTACTGTTACAGTTGATAATACTTCCTCAAATGATGTTACCATTGAGTATTTGAGAAAGTTTGTAGGAGGTCATTTGTTTGAATGGAAGTATATTCACATCAGGTGTTGTGCCCATATAATGAACCTCATTGTGAATGATGGGCTAAGAGATTGTGATGATTCAATCACAAGGGTGCGCAATGCAGTTAGGTATGTTAGATCATCTCCCGCAAGAATGGAGAAATTCAAAAAGTGTATAGAGAAGGAGAAAATTGATTGTGCAAAATTGGTATGCCTTGATGTTTCCACGAGATGGAATTCAACTTATCTAATGCTAGAAGTTGCAGAAACATATAAAAAGCCTTTTTTACGATTGGAGAAGGATGATGATTCTTTTGTTCGTTATTGTCGTAGTGTGAACTTGGGCCCCCCTAACTCTAATGATTGGGAGAGAGTTAGAGTATTGATAAAGTTTTTGAAGATTTTTTATGATGCTACTGTGAGACTTTCTGGCTCTTTATATGTCACATCTAATGCATATTTCCAAGAGCTTTGTGGCATACAATCACATTTGTCAAAAATGAGTCAAAATAATCATGCAGTGTTGAAATGTATGGCGGAAAATATGAAGATTAAGTACAACAAATATTGGGGATCAATTGAAAAAACTAACTTGATGAAATTTATTGCTGTTGTCCTTGATCCAAGATGTAAATTTAGTCTTTTGCATTTTTGGTTCAAAAAGATATATGGTGGTAATTTAATTGAAGAAATGGTTGCAATAGTGAAACACTTGTTGCTGGACATTTACTGGGAGTATAATATTGTGTATAGTAGTTCAAGTGGAGTTTCCTATTCGGAGCCTCTTTCCTCAGTTGATCCTACTATGATTAATTCTGATTCTCAACAAAGTTTTTGGGTTGAGTATGAGCAAGAAATTAATGAGTCTAATTTGATGAACAAATCAGAGATCGATCAGTACTTAGAACATGGTTGTGAGGCACGAGCTCCAAATTTTGATATTTTGGATTGGTGGAAGATCAATGAAGTAAAATATCCTATTTTGGCAAAAGTTGCACAGGATGTAATGGTCATTCCCATTTCTACAGTTTCTTCTGAGTCAGCCTTCAGTGCAGGGGGTCATGTGCTTGACCCATTTCGTAGTTCACTATCTCCAAGAATAGTCGAGGCACTTGTTTGTACACAAAATTGGTTGAAGGATCCAATGCCCATTGATCTTCATGCCTCCTTGGATAATATTGAAAGCTTAATTTGAGGCAGAATTAGGTAATGAATTTATTTCTTATTTACATATTTATTAAACTTTTTCATAATGTTTATTTTTATATCATTTTAATAATCATCATGTGTTTTTTTAGAGTTTGGTCCAAAATCAAGCTTTGCTTATGATGATGAGATTGAGGAGTAACTCAAGACTCATGGTATGCATGAATGGTATGATTTTTATTTTCACTCCTTTGTATATGATTTGCATGAATTAAAAATTTTGATTTGATCTTCTTCAATGTTGTGGAATTGCAGATTATGGAATTGAGATTGAGGAATTTTGTTGTTGCCTTCTCAACAAATTGTGGAATTTGTTTTAATAGTTTGGTAGAAGTTAAAGCTATGAGAGATGGCTTTGTACTAGAAAAAAATGTTTATTTTGTAGTTTTTATCTTGATAGCTTTGTACTAGTGTTTTGTTCACTTATTAGTAATGAAATGATAGAGATTTTGTATGGAAATGAATTCACCAGGAAAAAAAAAAACTGATCCGTCCGTACAGACCTGCATGTACAGACAGGTCGAGTCGGGTTGGCGCATTTTGGGTAGCCAGATGGGTTAGAACATGCACAAAACCGACTTTTGGCTCACGGGTTGCAGGCCTAATTGGTAGTATGCTCCATTCAAGGTCTAAGGTTTGAATTTTACTAGTTGCAAACAATCTTTAGGGGCCATCATATTGGGATATTTTTTTCTGAATTATTTGAAGTGCACTTATGGGAAATTCCTTACCAAGAGCCTATGCACCCCCGAGATTAGTCGAGACGTTGTTTCCAGATAACCAGTACAATAAAAAATAAAAATAAATAAAAAGAAGGAGATATCCTAGCATAGTAGGAGGATAACTAAAATTTAATGAATCCTTTCTATTGCTGGACAACTTTTTTTTTTATATGTTCTACTTTCATTTAGATTTTGTTTAAAAGACTTTATTTTGGGGATTTTTATAACCCTTAAAGTTTTATTACATGTAAAATATATTAATCTGCTGTAAGTGAAGATTATAAATAAAATTGAGATATAATCTTCTTTTTTAAAAACATAGAACTAATTTTCTTACAAAACATTTTTAGAAACTAAATTGACAAAACAAATTTATTCTTTGTTAATTGGGATAAAGTGTTTTGATGTTTCAAAAGCATGCCCTAGATTTAATTTTGCATGACTTTTCTAGCTTGGATTACCGGTTATTAACTTATGTTTGTGAAAATAGTTGTTTCCCTTTTATTTCCTCTCTCCCTTTTCTTGCATAAGGACAAATATGAGAGATAACATTGTAAAACAAGAGATACCATTGGTCATTAAGTTCTCTAATAGAGTTCTGCTAGATACAGTCACTTTTGCGTACTCCTTACATACTCCACTGATATGATTGATCAAATCAATTATTATATATTAAAAAAGAGTAATACAACCAATCATATTAGTGGAGTGCACAAAGAATATATAAAAATAACTACACATAGAGTTTTTGTTTAAAAAAGATATAGATTAAAAAACTAAATTGATCAAATTAGAAATATACTTAAACTAAAAAAAAAAAAAGAGTTTCCGTCCAAACTTTAAAAATGAAAAAACAAAAAGATAGAATGTGTGGCTCTAATTTTAGGTGGCCCGGTCGAGGGCTTCCCCTATAAGGCTGAAGTAGGTCCAAATAGGGTGGCCCAATGTCCCAAATAGGGTGTCCAACCATAAAGGTGGCCCCCTCTATGGTGACCCTCACAAAAAGAAGCCAATTCAAGGTGGCCCAATCATGAGGGATGCCTTTCAAGGGAAACCTAAGAGGCCACCTCTAGGGTGGTATATTTCAGTTTATTATATGTTTTTGTGTTTAAATAAATATTATTTTAGGTTAACTTTATATTTTATAACAGATTTGTTAGGACATGGCATGCTAATTGAGTATTATTTTAAAATATGTTGATTGTGTATTTTTAATGGAAAATGATATGAACAAAAGTGTCTATCATTTGTACCCAACCAGTTTTTTTAAGAATTTATGTTTGTTTATTTTTTAGTGTTGTTTTTTTTATTATTTTATTATATACATAAAAAATGATTTAACACTATCAGTACAAAGTGTTGGTGGGATTTCTCGGTATAATCAGTAGCACCATCCATTTTCATAGAGTCTTACTCAGCAGCCTTACACGGTTACATCATAAAGCTACTGATGTGGGTTTTTATTTTTATCTTTTTATTTTTTTTTTCTCTCAACAGGTATGTGGTGTAGGCGCTACTAAGTAGAATTTTTCTTTTCAATAAATAGTTATGTAATTGGTTATGACGTGGCAAGAAAGGGCCACGACAAGTTTTTTTTTTCATAAAGAAATTGAAGGACATTGGATAGAGGCAATTAACTTGAAGTCCACCAATATTACCAAGTTCATGGATGATCTTTTTCTCAAAATATGTACCTTATAGATCCATTTGGAAGTGGACAAAATCCTAGAGACCAACATGTATTGCTAGGTGTCCCCATAATGCAATTTCACATTTTTTTCCTTTTCTTTCAAATGTTTTTTAAATATCTTTAAACATTTTAAAAAAGAAAAAATATACAAAAACACTAGTAGTAACTTATTTAAACATTTAAAAAAAGAGGGAAAAAAAGAGCAATTACACTCACAACGCATTTCACAACACATGTTGTAAAATAAGAATATTTTTGTAAAATGATATTATTTTTATGAAAAATAAGAACATGTGATTTATCATTTTTACACTTTTATTTAAACACATATATATATATATATATATATTAATATGTAAATATGTGTGTTTAAATAGAAAAAAAAATGATAAATCACATATTACTGTGTGGTGTAAAAGTGATAAGTAGCATTTCTTTATTTTTATAAGATATTTTACAAAAAAATAATAATAATAATTCTTTATGCAATCCCCACATAGGGGAGACCCAGCCCACACCTGATGTGGGTGGCCTACGTAATATATGAAACTCCTTGTTTCATTTAAGTGGAAAATGGCATAGCAGTAAAATGGTTCGTTTCATTTGGCTATGGTTTTCATTGTTCAAGCTCCTTCCCCTGAGCTCTAACCTCCAAATCCATCTGCAGGCATCAAACCCATTTTGGACGCAAATTTGTCCCGATGGCTTCTACACTAGGTAAGCTTTTGTTCAACACAACCAACTCTCAAGGAAGAGGCAGAAGTACTACAAAACAATTATGGAAACATGGAATTCGGCATGAAAATCAATGGGTTCCTTGTTTTATTCAGCCCAAATTTTTTGTTGATTCCCAGCTTCTTTATTTTTTAGAAGCATGTTGCTAGGATTTGTCACAATTCTTGCTTTATGGATCCATTCGGGTTCAGTTCCTGTAGCACAAAACTCTCATATTTTATCAGTACAACATTTCTCTCATCAATAAAAGCCAATTGTTTTCATCTCCAATATTCCCAAGGCTTGCAGTCTTGCTGGATGCCAATGATCCCACTTTTTTTTACATTTTTCTTTGGTTGGATGCAAAAGAAACCTTATTTAATATCAAATGCCCACAAAACTACAAGCATAAATCCAAAGTCACCACAAAAACCAAAACAAGAATCCATTTGTTAGTGTATATATATGTATCTTAGATTATACCTAAATATTCTTATAATATTGTGATTTCCTGTAATTATGCTAGGTTATAATATTTCCTTCTTCACTGTATTTCCTTATTTACTTTGGCCATATTCAATTATATATAGGCCTACTTTGTACAGTTTTATACACACAGAAATACACTCATATGATTCTCCAAAACACTCTCTCTTTGAAAATGGCATCAGAGCCACCACTATGATTTCCTTGGCCATGCAAGCTGTTCTTTTGGTCTTTCTTTCTTCCACACTAGTATTTGGCTTCCTTTGCACTTCATAGTGGGTTTATCACATGTTTATGTTCTGTTTTTGCTTCGATTCTCATCAAATAAGATCATAAAGTGAGTCATCATAATTCTCTCGGAGTTTCTGTGTCAACCACATCAAATTCCGCTGTCGCACGCACCCCCAAGTGCCATTGCATTAGACGGCACATTTGCCCACACGCCTCACACACCAGCCTCACTCTAGCAGCCCACTATTCACTTCCAAGCCTAGTACAGCCCAACTCAAGCCCAACCCAGTTCACAGCCCACCCAAGTAAGATCCTTCCAGATTTTTTCTTTCTTTCTTTTGTTATATTCTGCCCATTTTGCTTCAAACCCAACCCAACCCAGCTCATTTCGGTCTCTTGACCCATTGAATTGTTAACCCATCGACTTGTTGACAGTTGATCATCAGGAAAAAAAAAAACCAGTATGTCTCACCCCTCTCCCAACCTTGACACCATTGTTCATCCCATTGATAATATTTTAGATGGATCTAATTATAATATGTGGAAAATATGGAAGTCTTTCTTAGAGGATGAAAATTGTGACGTTATATTTCTGGTGATATCATTGCACCCAAGCAACAGGACGATGAGTCTTAATGATTTTGCATGCCGCCGCTCACCTTGAAGATTGGCATAATGTTCACTACAAAATCTTGTCTTAGTTTATCAATACTTATGTTCCATCCATTTATAGCTTGCTTCCCAAGCTTGGTAATGCTAAAGTTGCTTGGGATTTTCTTGCTACTACACCTATAATGCTTCGCTACAGTTTCAGCTTTAGATTAAGCTTTATCAGATACATCAGGAATTAGGTAAGTCTATTGCTGATTTTTATTCTCAAGTTTGGAAACAATTGTTTGCTGTAAATCCTCAACTCAAATGTTATGATGATATTGAGTTGTTTGCTACCTATCGTGTTCGTTGCAAATTTATGCATTTCATGATGGCACTTTATGAGGAGGTTGCAGTTGCTGAACTAATCTCAGAAGAAAATCGCCGTTCAATTATGAAGATGCAAACTCTAGATTTCGTTGTTGCTGTCATCCCTAAGACTACCTTTGTGTCTTCCATAGTCTCCGGTTGTTTTCCTTCTCGGTCCTCTAAGACTATTTTCTGCAAATATTGCAAAAGTCCTAGTCACTCTGTTACAAAATGTCATAGATTGTATAACAAAAATTAGCCTCAGAACTCCTTGTCACAAGCTACTGCAGTGGCTCCAACTACTCTGAGTCTGTTGTTGAGCCTTCTTCAGTGTCCACTACTCTCACTATTGCTGACATTGAGGCATTAATTCATCAGGTTTTATCCCGGTCTTCTAGTGCTTTGTCTATCACCTCAAGTACATCTCCTTGGTTGTTTGACTTTGCATGTTGTAATCACATGACCTCTGATTCTATCTTTTTTTTCTCAAAAATCTGCTTTATTACCCAATCCTATTATATATGCTATTGATGGTTCTCATTTATCTGTGAGTCACATTTGGTCTATTTTCTCCCCTACCTTATCTGTTGACAACACATATCTTGTCCCCCAGTTGTCTTTAAATCTCCCATCAGTTGGTCAACTTTATGAATTAGGTCTTAAACTTATATTTTCTAATGCTAGTGAATCTTTTTCGTCTGCACCTTTTTATTTTATTCATTCTAATATTTGGGGTCCTGCACCCACTCCTACTGAAGGAGGATCTTTCTATTTTGTTATATTTATTGATAATTATTTTCATTATACATGGCTATACTTGTTACAGCGTTGATCTGAACTTGTTCATGTTTACCAAAATTTTCATAAAATGGTACAAACTCAATTTTCTCATACCATTAAAGTCTTTCATTCAGATAATGCCATGGAATATAATGACAAATCTCTCCTTGAGTTCCTGAATCAACAAGGCACATTATCACATCGTTCTGGTCCCTATACCTCTCAACAAAATGGTTGTGCAGAATTAAAACATCGTCATATCCTTGATACTATAAAAGCTCTTTTACTTTCTACTTCTTTACCTGAAAATTTTTGGGTGAAGCTACTCTTACAGCTGTGTACACAATCAATCAAGTACCCACACCTATACTTCACAAAAAATCTCCTTGTGAGCTTCTCTATGGTATGGTTCCTAACTACTCCTTACTTCGCATTTTTTGTTGTGCATTTTTTGTTACTTTTCCTTCTCATGAATGGACGAAACTTGAGCCTCGCTTTCGGTTTTGTTGTTTTCTTAGTTATGGCTTAAGTCAAAAAGGTTATCGCTACTATGACCCTGTCACCAAATATCTTTGAGTCTCTCGTCATGTGGAGTTTTGATAACACAAACCATTTACTAGCATATCCACGTTCTCCCTTTCTTCCTCCACCCACTCACCCATATTCACTGATCCCTCTATTGCTATATTTCCTAACTCTTCTATAGAGATTCCAAGCTCTTCAAACAATTCTTCCATTGCTACTCCTAATCTAGTTGCTACGTTTGATGGACCTCCTACAACACCATCCATTCCTGAGCCTTCTCCACTTCCTGAACCTCATTGTTCTAGTCAGGTAAGTGATCCTCCTACTCATTTTTGTGATTATCACTATTTCTCTATTCTTGCCACCCTCCATGAACCTCACAATTATCGTGAGGCTCGTATTGACCATCTTTGGTAGCAAGATATGTCTGATGAATTGGATGCACTTGTCAAAACCCATACTTGGGATCTAGTGAACTTGCCTCCTGGTAAAGCTGCAGTGGAATGCAAGTGGATTTATAAAATCAAGACTCGGGCAGATGGATCAATTGAATGTTACAAGGGTCAACTTGTTACAAAAGGGGTTTACGCAGGAGAATAGCATTGACTATAAGGAGACTTTTGCTCCTATTGCTAGACTTACATCTGTCAAATTTGTACTTGCAATTACTATTGTCCGGCGTTGGGTACTCTTTCAAATGAATGTTAAAAATACCTTCCTTAATGGTTATCTTACTGAAAAATTTTACATGCAGCCTCTACCTGGCTATGAGCATCCACCATATAAAGTTTGTCATCTTCATTGAGCACTTTATGGGCTCAAACAGGCTTTACGGGCTTTGTTTGATAAATTTCAGTCAATAGTTTCTCAACAAGGCTTTCTTTCTAGCCCATATGATTATACATTCTTTCTTCGTACTACTGTGGTAGGTATTATCTTTCTTCTTCTTTATGTGGATGATATGATTATTATTGGTGTTGATATTGTTCATATTCGAGATCTTGAAATTCTTCTTAGTCAAAATTTTGAGATGAAGGATTTGGGACACCTTAACTACTTCCTCAACCTTGAAGTTACTTCAAGTCAGGATGGTTATTATCTCACTCAAGCCAAATATGCCCCTGATTTACTTTCTAAAGCTAGGTTGACAGAAAGCAAGATAGCCACTTGTGTATAATACTAAACTATTGGCCACTGACGGTTCCCCACTTTCAAATGCAACACTTTATTGAGAGTTAGTAGGCAGTATCATTTATCTTACTATCACCAGGCCTGACATTTCATATGTTGTTCATCTGGTTAGTCAATTTATGAGTGTGCCTTGATCTACCCATTTTGCAACTGTTCTTCAAATTTTACGCTATACCAAGGGCACTCTGTTTCATGGCCTGCACTTCTCATCACATTCCTCTCTTAAGCTATAGGCCTATTCTGATGTAAATTTGGCTAGTGATCCCATTGATTGTCGTTCCACCACTGGTTATTGTTTCTTACTTGGTACCTTTTTGATTTCATGGTGTAGTAAGAAACAATCCGTTGTTGCCCATTCTAGCACTAAGGCTGAGTATTGTGCTCTTGCTTATATGACATCAGAACTTTTGTGCTTATGCTTGCTTCTGAAAGATATGGGTGTTCCTCAATCAATAAGTTCTCGTATTCACTATGATAATCGTAGTGCCATCCAAGTTACAATGATGTGTTCCACAAGCGTACTAAATATATTGAGATTGATTGTCACTTTATCTACCATCATCTTCAACACGTGTCCTCCAATTACACTCAATCCCCTTTGAAGATAATCTTGCTGACATTTTTACGAAATCACATCCACCTGGTCGACTTGGTGATCTTGTTTCTAAACTCCAGATGACTTCACCACCAAGAGTTTAAGGGGGTGTATTAGTGTATATATATATATGTATCTTAGATTAGGGGTGTGCAAATTTCTGAAATTTCCGCTTCCGACCGACCTCCGTTCCGATTCCGACTGGAGTCGGAGTCGGAGTTTAAGAATCGAAGTCGGAAATCGGAGTGACCTCATTAACTTTATCGGAGGTCGGAGTCGGAGTCGGAGTCGTTCATAACTCCGAACTCCGATTTCCGATTACTTTTAAAAAACACAGATGCAAAACGACGTCGTTTTGCATCTGCATTTTTTTTTTTAATTAATCTATCTGTCTCAAACGACGCCGTTCCATTTAAATAGGAACGGCGTCGTTTTGGTCTGCCCTTTGTTCTCCTCTTGGTCCCGGTCCACAGGCAGTCACAGTGGCACTCAACTCTCAACTCACTACTCGATTCGGTCTTGGTCTCTTGGTCTCTCACACGCACCGCAAGTCCACCGTCCACGGCACCACAGCATCCTCGCACGGCTCACGCCTCACGGCCCAACCAGCATCCAGCTTGCCGTCGTGAAGCTGCATTCTTCACAGCTCAAAACCATACGCCGCCAGCAACCAGTAAGATTGGGTTTTATATTTATGCGTTTTAGATTAAGGATTTATAATCTGTATAAGTATATGGGTAACGGGTTCCTATTTTGGATTGTGTAGATTGTAGCAAATTGGGAATATGGTTTGTTTTTTGTTGATGGTTGTGAAAATGGTTGTGAATTTGTGATAAACTTTATCATTGGGTTTGTGGTTGGACAATGAAGTTGATGTGTTTGTGAAAATGTCCCATCCAAAAAATGGCTTAGACGCACCACGAAAACCCATATCTACTGCATGCAGCATGGCTTAATAGCTTATAATCAACTCAAACTCAAACTTTGCAT